>OX421449.1:22735311-22757811 GCA_949126865.1 Montipora capitata | reverse complement strand
TGTTTGGTAGAAACTAACCAAATGCTTACGTCCTCCGCCGACCAGATTTAATAGTTTCCAGATGACGTACGAGTCGACGCGTAGGTCGTTTTAATTGCAACACAACATTCTAAACTGCCAGATTTTTTTTTTTCGGAAATTGCTGTTATCGGTGCTAAATATAAACATAAAAGTAAGATGCCAAACACAGATTCTGAATACTAAAGAAACAGACTGGAACATCCTCACAAGGATTGAGAAAAAGCTTACAAACAGACCGGTGAGAATATGCAGAGCAGTTGATTTCGTGTGTAACAAATGTATGTGTTGATGTAAGTTCTTCCTTTTGTTTTAAAGTAATATTTTAATACACTAGCTTTCGGTGTAATCGTGGAACGGCTTTATACACTGTGTGAGCAGACTTCATTATGAAGTCAGCCCCGTGCTTATATATTTACGATACTCCTGGGAACTTGACCAGAATAAACCTGGCAGTTTCGTTAGTGATGTTTCTACGACTTTCTCGTGATTGAACAAGAATGAAAATTGAATTATTTCCACTTTCCGTGAGTAAAATAATGGTGACCGGACAAAATACCGTATTATCTTTGCTGTACGGCTTCTTGCGTGCGGTCGGCAATAATTGCATTACGCGTTAATACAGTTTACCGTTTATTTAGCGTTGCTAAAATATTACACTTCTGCAGGGCATATCCTGATCGCTCTGTAAAAAATTAAACATCTTTTACCAAAGAATAATTCGCAGTGAAGGATTTTTAGCATTAAACATTAAGAAACGTCAGCATTGAGGTCAACGCTTTTAATGAAGTTCTCAAGAACGATGAGGAAAGCGTCCTTCATTTAGAATGCGAAGACGCTAACTTGTACCATATGTTTTCGTCTCTCAATGGGACACTTTTGTCAGGCCGCGGATAAAATTTTCACTGAACACAATACAAAGTATAAGCTCAAAGAACATCGCAATTTTGGCTCCAAATACAATGTACCAGTATTTTAATTGTGTTTTCGAAAATAACTCACTAAAGGGTTTATTTGGGCAAAATATGAAGAAACTGAAAATTTTGAAACTGTCGCGGGATTTTTGATATTTACAGAAAGTGCCTCTTAAGCAATATCCGGGAAAACCAAAAGGCGGACAGTTCCAAATCCTTTTATTTTCAGTAATCCTACAGCCAGTAAGAAGAAACAAGCCGGGAGCTCCGCGTTTAGGCTTGGCTAAATCTATATATTAATTAAATACGTTTTCACTGACCACCAACAGACTTGTGTTTCAATTTAATTGATCTCATTTAATAATTAATGTACCACATGTGGTTTACCTTGAAATCATAGCAATACATGTATATTGAAAGAGACTATATATGTAGCTGTCTACATTAATCAGGATCGCAATCTCCATATTTTGATAAAAACTGAAAATTAATTTCTTTATATATTAAAAAGTTTCATAAGTTTATTATTTTTTTAACTTCATAGCAATAAAAATAATGCCATGTCAAATATTTTGTGCAAAAAATGCAGTTGTACTATCATAAATTTGCAAAATTCAATAGACAGTACATGTACATAAATATTAAGCAATCAAATGAATGTCACAGATAAAATTAACATACACAAGATAAAAATCAGTTTGATACAGTCAATATATAATGTTGCAAAACAACAAGTGAATATCAATACCAATCATAGCAAAATTAACCTAAACATACATTTTTTGAAGTAAAACTGGCTACTACTGTAGATTTTTCTCTATTTGTCATTCTAGAAAATCACAAAATATAGGCTTTTTACCCTAGCTTTTAAGTTCCCCTAAAAGGCAATTTTGAAATTCGCACCTTCTGTTGATAAACATCACCTGGATTATATTGACCCTCTGGCCCTATTATTGAGCACTCCATCAGAAGACATGCAAGTCACCAAGCATACTGTATATGTATATACATTAGGAAATCAGTAAGGTGCAAATTATAAAATGTATTATATGTTATTTTGTAGCACTCTAATAGTCAAGATTATTGCATACAAAATTAAAATAAAAGTTGACTTAATTAACCCTTGACTTACATGTATAAGACATACAGTATTGAAAACTGGAATTAAGTATAAAAAATGTATCAACTATCATGGTAAACTGTTAATGTTATAACTCTCACTAACTTAAACCAAATTAGTTAGTTTTTCCCCTCACTGTTCAAGTTACATACAATCATGTATTGTACTGTGGTTATTTACATGTTTTAGTTTTAACCCATTGACTCCTAACCTTAAGCGGCTACTTATCACTTAAGTGATAAACTTAAGTGAAACTTAACTTAATTTAAGTGGCTACTTATCACGCTTTTTGGCCCTTGATGTATTGGCAGTAAACTTGTTCCTAAGGGAAGCCTTGATCACTGCAGCACTTGAATTGTGTGTCTTCATAGTAAATGCTGAAACATTGAACAGTCATTTAGGTATTTTTCAGCTAGGGCCAATAAAGAATTGGTTGAAAACTCTCCATGGGAATTCCATTGTTTGGTTCCTTGTAAATGTTTACTAAAAAGCTATCATAGAGGCGCATTTTTCATCAAGCCAAGCCTATTTTTCACAACCAAACCTCTTTAATGACATGGACACCAAAGGCTGACTCTGAACTTATACATTACATGCACTCACTAAATTACTTTGCAACATATGCTATGCAAGACAAGAATGAGCGCCTGTTAGGGGAAAATTTGGACAAGTGGTACGGCCTTTAAACAGCGACACAAGAGCTATGAATTGGCGTCAAACGACAGACTACCAGCGAAATAGGGAAAGCAACACCAGTGGCAGTGAATGTCAGAATTGAGAAAGCAGTGAATGTTGTAAACGTCCGAGTCAAAGTGAAGAATGATTTCCAGAGTGTTAAATGTGTTCTCTCATGTGCAATGTTGACGAGTCGTGAAACCCAGGCTTTCTTGTATATGTTAAAAGACTCGCATATCGAATAAATTGAGTCCATCATTACTGAGGATGTTTTCTCACTCTTAGCTGAGTGAGTACTATACTTTAATGAGTTATTGGTGTGTTGATCCTTGTAGGTGGTTGCCTTGGGGTGCTGCTGGGACTTGTAGATGATGAGGAAGCGCTATTTGGGTGAAACTGTAAAATTTCTATACAGTCTTACACAAGGTCGTCATCAACTTCTGAGATTTCAACATCCACCATCCTTGACAGAAGCAATGTGTTTTGCTCAGCAAGAACATTTCGATGTTGCTGTCACTCCTCCTTGTTGCCCGCAGAAGTAGTACTGGGGCATTTTTTCCCACCTAGTCCTTTTCTTTTATTACCTGTAGTTACTTCTGGAGCTGTAGTTTAAAACAGAAGTTACAGAGTTCGTTTTCTGCTGGCTTAGGAGCGAAAGAAGGGAAGAGCTAGTGCTTTTCACACTCATCATCATTGTTGACCTGCCACCAGCCCTGCCTTTGACATACATTTGTACATGTTCTGGGACTACTGATAGTTAAAGAACACCGCTTCATATGAAATATCATTAATTCTGTGACCTCAAAATTATGATCAAATTTAAATGCCCAAGGGTAAAAATCATAACCTAACTTCCATTACTATATTAATTAGCAAATTCCTAGTGATGTCAAAGGGGGTTAACAGTTGCAAAATAATATATTTTAGAAATATATTTTTGAATCTTGCCTTGGTTTTCTTCATTTACAAAGTCATCTCCAAAAGACTTCTTTTTTCTTGAGCGACCCCCATCCATTGTTTGGCTTGGTCGAGGTGTTTCAGCTTCAGTCAAGGCTTTCTCTCCATCTTTTTTTTTTCCTTCAAGAAGAAAACAATAATAAATATTGTTTACACTTGTAGCCCAGGTGCTCATTAAAGAAGCGTAGCTGGAGATTCAATGCCTAGAATAATATCAGCCTGAAACTTATTGCTAATCTGACACAAAGTTGGCCCTTCATTTCCTTAGTCCTGATTGTTGCAGAGATGTTACTTAAAAATGCTATAGAGCAAATAAGAAAAATTATCAAATAGAAGGTAAATCCTGAACACAAATGGCATAGAAACATATTGGGGATCCCTTGTGTTATTCCAGCCACCACCCCCCCCCCCCCCTCCCGAATTCACCCACAAAGCATCAAGGTTGTGATGGGTACGAAGACCAAGGGAGCAGGCGACTCAAAACTTAATGAGAGCCCTGATAATATTGGTTTAAGATCTAGCTTCTACTTGACTTTAATTTTTTTTAAACAATACATCTGCTCCAAGAGCATCTAATTGCTCACACAGAGAGCTTATGTTGTGGCAAACTGCATGATTACAGTTATGTTAAATGGTCAGTTATTGCACTTTTACTTGTGGTTGTTGATTGACCAATAATTGGATTTCCCATCATGAAATGATAAACTGCACCATTCAGTGATAATTCACCCAGGGCTCTCCTTATACAGAGTATTAACTTGTGTATTTTTGTGTAAAGGATTTAAATGACAATTATTCCTACCATGGATGGACAGTATTGTTCCCTCCCAGAGGGTCTGCATAAACTGTAGGTTGACAGTTACCCCAGGTCTTGGGATGGTGGCATCCTTAATGATTAACTTTGAAAGCTTGCAAACTTCCATTTCTTCTGGATTCAGCGGTTCTCCACCTTGCACTTTCCAAGCAATAACCCCATAATTGGCAGCCATTTTTTCCTTTAAGACAAAAAAGAACCTTACTTCATACATGCACTCTATTGGGCATCCCTAAAAAGGGTTTTTCAGCACAATTCACATGTGAGATTATCTGTAAATGAGAATACTTGAAGAAAAATTATAAACTATATATGTAAAGGTGCATCTTCACCCCATTAGTAAAAAATTGAGCGAATCAATTAAGACACAGATTCGTACACAACACAGGTATTTTTATACAAAATAATAATAATAACCATGGTGGCACGATTAATCGAGTGACTTAATTTTTATAAGTATAAGACATACAGTATTGAAAACTGGAATTAAGTATAAAAAATGTATCAACTATCATGGTAAACTGTTAATGTTATAACTCTCACTAACTTAAACCAAATTAGTTAGTTTTTCCCCTCACTGTTCAAGTTACATACAATCATGTATTGTACTGTGGTTATTTACATGTTTTAGTTTTAACCCATTGACTCCTAAGTGATAAACTTAAGTGATAAACTTAAGTGAAACTTAACTTAATTTAAGTGGCTACTTATCACGCTTTTTGGCCCTTGATGTATTGGCAGTATACTTGTTCCTAAGGGAAGCCTTGATCACTGCAGCACTTGAATTGTGTGTCTTCATAGTAAATGCTAAAACATTGAACAGTCATTTAGGTATTTTTAGATCATGCAGATTAACATCCTACAGATTTAAAAAAATGTAAATTATAAACCAGCTAGGGCCAATAAAGAATTGGTTGAAAACTCTCCATGGGAATTCCATTGTTTGGTTCCTTGTAAATGTTTACTAAAAAGCTATCATAGAGGCGCATTTTTCATCAAGCCAAGCCTATTTTTCACAACCAAACCTCTTTAATGACATGGACACCAAAGGCTGACTCTGAACTTATACATTACATGCACTCACTAAATTACTTTGCAACATATGCTATGCAAGACAAGAATGAGCGCCTGTTAGGGGAAAATTTGGACAAGTGGTACGGCCTTTAAACAGCGACACAAGAGCTATGAATTGGCGTCAAACGACAGACTACCAGCGAAATAGGGAAAGCAACACCAGTGGCAGTGAATGTCAGAATTGAGAAAGCAGTGAATGTTGTAAACGTCCGAGTCAAAGTGAAGAATGATTTCCAGAGTGTTAAATGTGTTCTCTCATGTGCAATGTTGACGAGTCGTGAAACCCAGGCTTTCTTGTATATGTTAAAAGACTCGCATATCGAATAAATTGAGTCCATCATTACTGAGGATGTTTTCTCACTCTTAGCTGAGTGAGTACTATACTTTAATGAGTTATTGGTGTGTTGATCCTTGTAGGTGGTTGCCTTGGGGTGCTGCTGGGACTTGTAGATGATGAGGAAGCGCTATTTGGGTGAAACTGTAAAATTTCTATACAGTCTTACACAAGGTCGTCATCAACTTCTGAGATTTCAACATCCACCATCCTTGACAGAAGCAATGTGTTTTGCTCAGCAAGAACATTTCGATGTTGCTGTCACTCCTCCTTGTTGCCCGCAGAAGTAGTACTGGGGCATTTTTTCCCACCTAGTCCTTTTCTTTTATTACCTGTAGTTACTTCTGGAGCTGTAGTTTAAAACAGAAGTTACAGAGTTCGTTTTCTGCTGGCTTAGGAGCGAAAGAAGGGAAGAGCTAGTGCTTTTCACACTCATCATCATTGTTGACCTGCCACCAGCCCTGCCTTTGACATACATTTGTACATGTTCTGGGACTACTGATAGTTAAAGAACACCGCTTCATATGAAATATCATTAATTCTGTGACCTCAAAATTATGATCAAATTTAAATGCCCAAGGGTAAAAATCATAACCTAACTTCCATTACTATATTAATTAGCAAATTCCTAGTGATGTCAAAGGGGGTTAACAGTTGCAAAATAATATATTTTAGAAATATATTTTTGAATCTTGCCTTGGTTTTCTTCATTTACAAAGTCATCTCCAAAAGACTTCTTTTTTCTTGAGCGACCCCCATCCATTGTTTGGCTTGGTCGAGGTGTTTCAGCTTCAGTCAAGGCTTTCTCTCCATCTTTTTTTTTTCCTTCAAGAAGAAAACAATAATAAATATTGTTTACACTTGTAGCCCAGGTGCTCATTAAAGAAGCGTAGCTGGAGATTCAATGCCTAGAATAATATCAGCCTGAAACTTATTGCTAATCTGACACAAAGTTGGCCCTTCATTTCCTTAGTCCTGATTGTTGCAGAGATGTTACTTAAAAATGCTATAGAGCAAATAAGAAAAATTATCAAATAGAAGGTAAATCCTGAACACAAATGGCATAGAAACATATTGGGGATCCCTTGTGTTATTCCAGCCACCACCCCCCCCCCCCCCCTCCCGAATTCACCCACAAAGCATCAAGGTTGTGATGGGTACGAAGACCAAGGGAGCAGGCGACTCAAAACTTAATGAGAGCCCTGATAATATTGGTTTAAGATCTAGCTTCTACTTGACTTTAATTTTTTTTAAACAATACATCTGCTCCAAGAGCATCTAATTGCTCACACAGAGAGCTTATGTTGTGGCAAACTGCATGATTACAGTTATGTTAAATGGTCAGTTATTGCACTTTTACTTGTGGTTGTTGATTGACCAATAATTGGATTTCCCATCATGAAATGATAAACTGCACCATTCAGTGATAATTCACCCAGGGCTCTCCTTATACAGAGTATTAACTTGTGTATTTTTGTGTAAAGGATTTAAATGACAATTATTCCTACCATGGATGGACAGTATTGTTCCCTCCCAGAGGGTCTGCATAAACTGTAGGTTGACAGTTACCCCAGGTCTTGGGATGGTGGCATCCTTAATGATTAACTTTGAAAGCTTGCAAACTTCCATTTCTTCTGGATTCAGCGGTTCTCCACCTTGCACTTTCCAAGCAATAACCCCATAATTGGCAGCCATTTTTTCCTTTAAGACAAAAAAGAACCTTACTTCATACATGCACTCTATTGGGCATCCCTAAAAAGGGTTTTTCAGCACAATTCACATGTGAGATTATCTGTAAATGAGAATACTTGAAGAAAAATTATAAACTATATATGTAAAGGTGCATCTTCACCCCATTAGTAAAAAATTGAGCGAATCAATTAAGACACAGATTCGTACACAACACAGGTATTTTTATACAAAATAATAATAATAACCATGGTGGCACGATTAATCGAGTGACTTAATTTTTATAAGTATAAGACATACAGTATTGAAAACTGGAATTAAGTATAAAAAATGTATCAACTATCATGGTAAACTGTTAATGTTATAACTCTCACTAACTTAAACCAAATTAGTTAGTTTTTCCCCTCACTGTTCAAGTTACATACAATCATGTATTGTACTGTGGTTATTTACATGTTTTAGTTTTAACCCATTGACTCCTAAGTGATAAACTTAAGTGATAAACTTAAGTGAAACTTAACTTAATTTAAGTGGCTACTTATCACGCTTTTTGGCCCTTGATGTATTGGCAGTATACTTGTTCCTAAGGGAAGCCTTGATCACTGCAGCACTTGAATTGTGTGTCTTCATAGTAAATGCTGAAACATTGAACAGTCATTTAGGTATTTTTAGATCATGCAGATTAACATCCTACAGATTTAAAAAAATGTAAATTATAAACCAGCTAGGGCCAATAAAGAATTGGTTGAAAACTCTCCATGGGAATTCCATTGTTTGGTTCCTTGTAAATGTTTACTAAAAAGCTATCATAGAGGCGCATTTTTCATCAAGCCAAGCCTATTTTTCACAACCAAACCTCTTTAATGACATGGACACCAAAGGCTGACTCTGAACTTATACATTACATGCACTCACTAAATTACTTTGCAACATATGCTATGCAAGACAAGAATGAGCGCCTGTTAGGGGAAAATTTGGACAAGTGGTACGGCCTTTAAACAGCGACACAAGAGCTATGAATTGGCGTCAAACGACAGACTACCAGCGAAATAGGGAAAGCAACACCAGTGGCAGTGAATGTCAGAATTGAGAAAGCAGTGAATGTTGTAAACGTCCGAGTCAAAGTGAAGAATGATTTCCAGAGTGTTAAATGTGTTCTCTCATGTGCAATGTTGACGAGTCGTGAAACCCAGGCTTTCTTGTATATGTTAAAAGACTCGCATATCGAATAAATTGAGTCCATCATTACTGAGGATGTTTTCTCACTCTTAGCTGAGTGAGTACTATACTTTAATGAGTTATTGGTGTGTTGATCCTTGTAGGTGGTTGCCTTGGGGTGCTGCTGGGACTTGTAGATGATGAGGAAGCGCTATTTGGGTGAAACTGTAAAATTTCTATACAGTCTTACACAAGGTCGTCATCAACTTCTGAGATTTCAACATCCACCATCCTTGACAGAAGCAATGTGTTTTGCTCAGCAAGAACATTTCGATGTTGCTGTCACTCCTCCTTGTTGCCCGCAGAAGTAGTACTGGGGCATTTTTTCCCACCTAGTCCTTTTCTTTTATTACCTGTAGTTACTTCTGGAGCTGTAGTTTAAAACAGAAGTTACAGAGTTCGTTTTCTGCTGGCTTAGGAGCGAAAGAAGGGAAGAGCTAGTGCTTTTCACACTCATCATCATTGTTGACCTGCCACCAGCCCTGCCTTTGACATACATTTGTACATGTTCTGGGACTACTGATAGTTAAAGAACACCGCTTCATATGAAATATCATTAATTCTGTGACCTCAAAATTATGATCAAATTTAAATGCCCAAGGGTAAAAATCATAACCTAACTTCCATTACTATATTAATTAGCAAATTCCTAGTGATGTCAAAGGGGGTTAACAGTTGCAAAATAATATATTTTAGAAATATATTTTTGAATCTTGCCTTGGTTTTCTTCATTTACAAAGTCATCTCCAAAAGACTTCTTTTTTCTTGAGCGACCCCCATCCATTGTTTGGCTTGGTCGAGGTGTTTCAGCTTCAGTCAAGGCTTTCTCTCCACCTTTTTTTTTTCCTTCAAGAAGAAAACAATAATAAATATTGTTTACACTTGTAGCCCAGGTGCTCATTAAAGAAGCGTAGCTGGAGATTCAATGCCTAGAATAATATCAGCCTGAAACTTATTGCTAATCTGACACAAAGTTGGCCCTTCATTTCCTTAGTCCTGATTGTTGCAGAGATGTTACTTAAAAATGCTATAGAGCAAATAAGAAAAATTATCAAATAGAAGGTAAATCCTGAACACAAATGGCATAGAAACATATTGGGGATCCCTTGTGTTATTCCAGCCACCACCCCCCCCCCCCCCCCCTCCCGAATTCACCCACAAAGCATCAAGGTTGTGATGGGTACGAAGACCAAGGGAGCAGGCGACTCAAAACTTAATGAGAGCCCTGATAATATTGGTTTAAGATCTAGCTTCTACTTGACTTTAATTTTTTTTAAACAATACATCTGCTCCAAGAGCATCTAATTGCTCACACAGAGAGCTTATGTTGTGGCAAACTGCATGATTACAGTTATGTTAAATGGTCAGTTATTGCACTTTTACTTGTGGTTGTTGATTGACCAATAATTGGATTTCCCATCATGAAATGATAAACTGCACCATTCAGTGATAATTCACCCAGGGCTCTCCTTATACAGAGTATTAACTTGTGTATTTTTGTGTAAAGGATTTAAATGACAATTATTCCTACCATGGATGGACAGTATTGTTCCCTCCCAGAGGGTCTGCATAAACTGTAGGTTGACAGTTACCCCAGGTCTTGGGATGGTGGCATCCTTAATGATTAACTTTGAAAGCTTGCAAACTTCCATTTCTTCTGGATTCAGCGGTTCTCCACCTTGCACTTTCCAAGCAATAACCCCATAATTGGCAGCCATTTTTTCCTTTAAGACAAAAAAGAACCTTACTTCATACATGCACTCTATTGGGCATCCCTAAAAAGGGTTTTTCAGCACAATTCACATGTGAGATTATCTGTAAATGAGAATACTTGAAGAAAAATTATAAACTATATATGTAAAGGTGCATCTTCACCCCATTAGTAAAAAATTGAGCGAATCAATTAAGACACAGATTCGTACACAACACAGGTATTTTTATACAAAATAATAATAATAACCATGGTGGCACGATTAATCGAGTGACTTAATTTTTATAAGTATAAGACATACAGTATTGAAAACTGGAATTAAGTATAAAAAATGTATCAACTATCATGGTAAACTGTTAATGTTATAACTCTCACTAACTTAAACCAAATTAGTTAGTTTTTCCCCTCACTGTTCAAGTTACATACAATCATGTATTGTACTGTGGTTATTTACATGTTTTAGTTTTAACCCATTGACTCCTAAGTGATAAACTTAAGTGATAAACTTAAGTGAAACTTAACTTAATTTAAGTGGCTACTTATCACGCTTTTTGGCCCTTGATGTATTGGCAGTATACTTGTTCCTAAGGGAAGCCTTGATCACTGCAGCACTTGAATTGTGTGTCTTCATAGTAAATGCTGAAACATTGAACAGTCATTTAGGTATTTTTAGATCATGCAGATTAACATCCTACAGATTTAAAAAAATGTAAATTATAAACCAGCTAGGGCCAATAAAGAATTGGTTGAAAACTCTCCATGGGAATTCCATTGTTTGGTTCCTTGTAAATGTTTACTAAAAAGCTATCATAGAGGCGCATTTTTCATCAAGCCAAGCCTATTTTTCACAACCAAACCTCTTTAATGACATGGACACCAAAGGCTGACTCTGAACTTATACATTACATGCACTCACTAAATTACTTTGCAACATATGCTATGCAAGACAAGAATGAGCGCCTGTTAGGGGAAAATTTGGACAAGTGGTACGGCCTTTAAACAGCGACACAAGAGCTATGAATTGGCGTCAAACGACAGACTACCAGCGAAATAGGGAAAGCAACACCAGTGGCAGTGAATGTCAGAATTGAGAAAGCAGTGAATGTTGTAAACGTCCGAGTCAAAGTGAAGAATGATTTCCAGAGTGTTAAATGTGTTCTCTCATGTGCAATGTTGACGAGTCGTGAAACCCAGGCTTTCTTGTATATGTTAAAAGACTCGCATATCGAATAAATTGAGTCCATCATTACTGAGGATGTTTTCTCACTCTTAGCTGAGTGAGTACTATACTTTAATGAGTTATTGGTGTGTTGATCCTTGTAGGTGGTTGCCTTGGGGTGCTGCTGGGACTTGTAGATGATGAGGAAGCGCTATTTGGGTGAAACTGTAAAATTTCTATACAGTCTTACACAAGGTCGTCATCAACTTCTGAGATTTCAACATCCACCATCCTTGACAGAAGCAATGTGTTTTGCTCAGCAAGAACATTTCGATGTTGCTGTCACTCCTCCTTGTTGCCCGCAGAAGTAGTACTGGGGCATTTTTTCCCACCTAGTCCTTTTCTTTTATTACCTGTAGTTACTTCTGGAGCTGTAGTTTAAAACAGAAGTTACAGAGTTCGTTTTCTGCTGGCTTAGGAGCGAAAGAAGGGAAGAGCTAGTGCTTTTCACACTCATCATCATTGTTGACCTGCCACCAGCCCTGCCTTTGACATACATTTGTACATGTTCTGGGACTACTGATAGTTAAAGAACACCGCTTCATATGAAATATCATTAATTCTGTGACCTCAAAATTATGATCAAATTTAAATGCCCAAGGGTAAAAATCATAACCTAACTTCCATTACTATATTAATTAGCAAATTCCTAGTGATGTCAAAGGGGGTTAACAGTTGCAAAATAATATATTTTAGAAATATATTTTTGAATCTTGCCTTGGTTTTCTTCATTTACAAAGTCATCTCCAAAAGACTTCTTTTTTCTTGAGCGACCCCCATCCATTGTTTGGCTTGGTCGAGGTGTTTCAGCTTCAGTCAAGGCTTTCTCTCCATCTTTTTTTTTTCCTTCAAGAAGAAAACAATAATAAATATTGTTTACACTTGTAGCCCAGGTGCTCATTAAAGAAGCGTAGCTGGAGATTCAATGCCTAGAATAATATCAGCCTGAAACTTATTGCTAATCTGACACAAAGTTGGCCCTTCATTTCCTTAGTCCTGATTGTTGCAGAGATGTTACTTAAAAATGCTATAGAGCAAATAAGAAAAATTATCAAATAGAAGGTAAATCCTGAACACAAATGGCATAGAAACATATTGGGGATCCCTTGTGTTATTCCAGCCACCACCCCCCCCCCCCTCCCGAATTCACCCACAAAGCATCAAGGTTGTGATGGGTACGAAGACCAAGGGAGCAGGCGACTCAAAACTTAATGAGAGCCCTGATAATATTGGTTTAAGATCTAGCTTCTACTTGACTTTAATTTTTTTTAAGCAATACATCTGCTCCAAGAGCATCTAATTGCTCACACAGAGAGCTTATGTTGTGGCAAACTGCATGATTACAGTTATGTTAAATGGTCAGTTATTGCACTTTTACTTGTGGTTGTTGATTGACCAATAATTGGATTTCCCATCATGAAATGATAAACTGCACCATTCAGTGATAATTCACCCAGGGCTCTCCTTATACAGAGTATTAACTTGTGTATTTTTGTGTAAAGGATTTAAATGACAATTATTCCTACCATGGATGGACAGTATTGTTCCCTCCCAGAGGGTCTGCATAAACTGTAGGTTGACAGTTACCCCAGGTCTTGGGATGGTGGCATCCTTAATGATTAACTTTGAAAGCTTGCAAACTTCCATTTCTTCTGGATTTAGCGGTTCTCCACCTTGCACTTTCCAAGCAATAACCCCATAATTGGCAGCCATTTTTTCCTTTAAGACAAAAAAGAACCTTACTTCATACATGCACTCTATTGGGCATCCCTAAAAAGGGTTTTTCAGCACAATTCACATGTGAGATTATCTGTAAATGAGAATACTTGAAGAAAAATTATAAACTATATATGTAAAGGTGCATCTTCACCCCATTATTAAAAAATTGAGCGAATCAATTAAAACACAGATTCGTACACAACACAGGTATTTTTATACAAAATAATAATAATAATAACCATGGTCGCACAATTAATCGAGTAACTTAATTTTTATAACAATTAGTATGTCGATCTTTTCGATCCGAAATGCACTCGACAAGCTAAATAGTCAAACTTTTTGTAACGGCATTCATTCCATATATATCCAGCAACTTACTTCACGAACACTAGCTAATACGATTTGTTTCTAAATTGGATTTTTTCATGAAATAACCTAAGCTTACATGCAGATTTTTATAGCTGGCGGTCTATAACTTTTGTTGGGCGCTCGCACGATATGTTAATTTCGATCGTGCTGGCAAAAAACTAGTAAAATCGCATTAAACTCATCGCCAATAGATGAGCATGGAGATGGTGCCTCCTAAAGTGGGCGGCGATTCCGGGGCGAGCAACGGGCCTTGAGGCACAGGCCATGAGCAGAGCACACAGGCCTCCACGGGAACTCTGCGAGCAGCCACCACCCACCAGGCACCGTCACACTGACCGAGTCAGTGGAGATACTTACCAACCCTATACTTACCAAATCCACCAATGAGGGAGGGAAGGGAAGGGGGAAGAAGGAGAACTGACCGCTTGCTGCTTGAAACAAACAGCACCTCACACAGCAGAAACGACCAGCACATGCGATTCGAGAAAACCCCGTATGTCACCTCAATGCGCATGATTCCCTGACCACCACTGACCAGCATTGGCTTGATTTTAACTTAGCTTAAATTACATTTAGCCACATTTAAACTCATCGCCAATGGATGAGCTTGGAGATGGTGCCTGCCAAAGTGGGCGGCGATTCCGTGGCGAGCATCGAGCCTTGAGCCACAGGCCATGAGCAGAGCACACAGGCCTCCGCGGCAACTCTGCAAGCGGCCACCACCCAAAGACCACCCCAAGGGTGCTTGGAAGGCGAAAGGGGCCGCAAACAGAGATGACGTGGAACCTGCACCACCACCCAAACTCACACAAGCACCCACCCCCAGTTCGAGAGGCAACACTGGACGACACTTACCCGAGTACCGTGAAGCTGACCATGAAATGAGACAAGGGAGTCCGCTAACTGAGGCAAGGTGAAAAGGAGGCACTAAAGCAAGGGCCGCCACAGCTCCTCCAGCTGCGAGGCATGAAGAAGGTTCTGCCTGATGTAGGAACTGAACCCGGGAACTGCCCTGGACTTCCTGATTGATTAAAGGAGTCCTGGCCAGACACCGCAAGCAGGCGCAAGCAAGTCGCAAGCGACCCTGAGAAACTGAGGAGGACTGATCCGCGTGATTTCCTGTGATGCGCATGATTTCCCGCGTATACCTGGGTCACGAGCCAACTGAGCCAGCAGCGAGATGAGAAGAGAGTGAAGCCAATGACTCGGATGGAGTGTGAATGTACAACTGGTATGCAGAACTAGACCAACAACCCAACGCCTGAATAAGGTGATCAGGGACGCCGTTGCGAGCTGCCACCATGGCCGCACCAATGCAAAAACTGTGACTGGAGAAATTGCCCGACACACCTGCTCCAGCTAGGATTTCTCTGAGACGAGCAGTGAGGACAGCGCGAGTTAGGGGCCGACCATCCTAGAAAAGAAAGAGAGGGCCACCTGAGTTTCCTCTCTCTGCCAAGTAGGCCAAAACAGCTTGAAGGGCGCACAGTGGGAAGCGTCCCCTGCCAATGTGGACAAAGCAGCCACTTAAAAAGGGTCAGTCTTGGAGGCTTTAATCCACACTCGCAAGCAGGAAGGATTGGCTTCAGAGTCTACCGAAATGTCACCGACACTTAAGTGGAGTGCCGGGGTGAAACTAGCCAAATTAGAAACAATAAATTCAGCAGATCAGAGGAAGCCGAAATATGCTAGGCTGCAAGCAGCCCAAAACATGCAGTGGTCAAAAATAGATAAATCTAAAGACCTAAAGATGATCATCAGAATGTGATCCGTAATTGGAAGGCGCTGAGCTTCAGGGGAACCTTGGGTCCATTTGATTATTCGAAGAACCCGCTGCAAACGTAGACAGCTGACCAGAGGGTGTGGAAAGCCTACTTTGATCGAAGAGTGCTGAACCAATCCAGCCAGGAAAGTGGCAAAGAGGCACAACCTCCATTCATCGGTGGGGCACGGAGAGCCACTGGGATGCAACTTGCCCAATTGCGCACAGAAGTTGACGAACTTCCTCTGGCCAGATGCGTAAGATCTCCGAGTGGAGTCAGCCAAACCGTGGGCTAACAGGAACTGGCACTGCTGCTCTAATGAGAGCCAATGAATTCTTCCAGGAGATGAGACAGAAGGGACACCGGAAGCAACTGAGCCTGGAGTGCAAACCTCCGGAACTCCTGCCAATGAAAGCGGGACAAAGCGTCAGCAATGTAATTATGAGCCCCTGGAACATGTTGAGAGGCAAAGGAGAAATTGAAACGGGCCACAGAGGCGAGAAGATGGCAAAGCAGGTGCATTAACAGGGGAATCCTGGAAGTTCTAGAGTTGAGGATATAAACCACTGCCTCATTGTTGGTGCGAGACAGAACATGGCGCCTGGCGAAGTGAGTCCCCCAAACGTGAGCAGCAATGACGATCGGGAACAACTCTTTATAGGCGATAGAGTGAGAGTCTTGAGAAGAAACCCATGCACCGCTGAACCACTCCCCATTGAAGTAGGCACCAAAGCCAAGGGAACCGGATGATTCCGATGTAACTTCGAGATCAGGGGAGGCCGACATGCCAGGAAACAACCAAAAATAGACGCCATGCCAAGAGGACAAAAACTAAAGCCACCACTGAAGATCCAGATGAAATTCAGAATTCAGGCGGATCCGATGGTCCCGTTTACGAAAACACTGAAGCAGATTGATCATACGACACAGGAAGGTACGACCGGGCCACACGACCTTGGCGGCATGATGTAAGTGGCCAATGAGGGACTCCAGTTCGCGCCGGATAAACCAGCGTCGATTCCGCCACGACTGCAGCAGCGCCCGTAAAGCAAAGAGCTTGTCCGAGGGGACACGGGCCACCTGAGCCACTGAGTCTAACTCAATGCCCAAAACAACTAAACATGTGGACGGAGCCATGCACTTATCTGGGTGGACTGGAAGTCCTAAGGAGCGGCAAACAGCTATGGAAGTGGCTAAGTTCTCAGCCCATTGGTTAGTATCTGGCGGTCCTGCGGTAATAAAATCGTCTAAATAATGTAACAGCGCAGAAACATTGTGTGTGTGTAAGAGAATCCACTCCACCATGTCAGCCACAGAATTGAAAATTTATGGAGCGGAGCGGAGGCCAAATGGTAATGCAAAATCAACATAATAGTGCTTCTGCCATCTCATACCCAGGAGATATCGATCGGATGGATGGAGAGCTATGTTGCGGTATGCTGCCTCGACATCGAGTTTAGCAATCAGGGCACCTAAGCCATAGCTTGAGATCATACGAATGATCTGATCAACCGTGATGTATTGCATGGTAAACTCGTCAGGGTCAATTCCATCATTAATTTAACACTTAGCCCACCGGGGGATGACAGGTCGACTATGAGCCTCCACTTGCCTGGTTGCCCCTTTTTGGGGATAACTCCAAAGCTGTTAACGTGCAAGTGAGGGAAAGGTGGGGAGAAAAAAGGTCCTGCAACCCTCTCAAGGGAGACCTCATTAGCCAAGTAGCGGTCAATGACCTCGGAGTGTTGGTTAGCAGAGGCCTTGTTTGACTTGGCTGACTTCAATTTCTTGGAATGCTGAAATCCCAGGCGAAAGCCATTCCTGAGGTCGTCCAAGACAAAGGCGACTAGATGTTGGTGCGGATGTTGGGACAACTTGCCAGGGAACACTTCAGGCTTTAGAGGGCTAACCATGGACACCGGGGGCAAGGGGTTGGAGACTGGAAGGAAACAGAATGAGAGATGGTAATTCCCCTCTAATGACCCTTCCCCCCCCCTGAACTAAGGGCAGATAGGACTGAAAAACAGCAAAAACAGCAACGGTGGAGAAATGTTTAATTCAACAAGCCCAGAGCACAACAGGGGCATGCAAAGAAAACAGTGACAATCCTAATAATTAAACTGTGTTCAATAGAGCATGCAGTATAAAGAAGTCTGCCTGCCAAGGTGACAACTCAATGCAAAAAGACATGAACTAGAACGAAACGAAAGGCCACAACTAAGGCGCGAGAAAAACCTGCAAAAAACAAATGACTAACTACATAATTAAAGAAGTGCTCCCAAACAAGTTCTAACGTTCTGAGAAGGGTAAATCGCCTTGGAGCCAACCGTTACTGACGCCATGCTTTTTGGCCAGCTGAGGAACTAGATGCCGGAGACAGAGATCTGCCCCTGACAGAACTCTCCTGCTTACGGTCTGGTCTTGAAACGCACGATACGGAACGATGGGCGCCGCCACAGGTGCTGCAACGATGATAATAGCGGCAAATCGTGTAAGCGGTGGTGCACCTTTCCTTGTTCCAGGACATACAAGGGATCCTCGATGAGCTGGAACCCACTGGTTCAGAGGAATCCTGCGATGTGCCGAGGTTGGGGTTGCGAGGGCAAGCACTGCCAGCATGAAAAGTGAAGAGCTGTGCGTTCATGGTCGACCAATCGGCCAACCGAGTCGCCGCAGTGTCTTCGCGAAAAGCTTTGTCGTAAGCAAGCCAAACCCGTCCGCTAAACTGGCAAGAAATCCACAAGGTTAAATCTTTCCAACAATGAGGGAAAAACGACGAAATAGCATTTGCTGATGAGTGTGAAGACGAAATTTTGGAGGAATTATGGGAGGATGAGGAAAATATCGAGGAAACAAGTCATGAGGAAACTCAACAAAGTGACTTACATGTAGAGGAAAAGTTTCCCTTGTACATTGGAGCAAGGATTACACTCGGTATGAGTTTGCTCTTGATCATTACGTTTGCAATGCGCCATCAACTCTCCCGAACTGCTTTAGCAGAATTGCTTACTCTTATTGATCTGCATCTCATCTCACCTAATTGTTTCACAAGGTCCATGGTAACTCTTCACAAGTTTTTCAAACAACTGAAGAATCCTGTACAACTTCACTATTACTGCTCCTTTTGTTATGAATACATTGGCATTCAAAAACAGGCATACTGTACAAACAAACACTGCCTGCAAGACTTCACAAAGAAAAATAGTTTATTATACTTCATTGTCATCCCATTGGAACCTCAACTGGAGGCTCTTCTTGCAAGTAAGTAATTGATTTCCACATACATTATTGACTTAATACATAGTCGGCAGCCACCAGTACAGAAAGGAATGAACATTCAAAAAGGACAAGGAGTGGGGACGGGAAAGAATTTTTGTGATTTTGTTCATGTTTTCATTCAGGGAAGTGGGAAATTACAGTCTATGTACAATTTTTGCATTTGTCTCAACAAGTTTTTACCACAAATTATTTATTGCAGCTCCAGTCTTAAAAATCAAATATCGTCATTTGCATCCATGTGTGGATACGTGCATGCCAATTAATGCTTCTTAATTTGGCAAAGTTTAGGGGAAACTCGATGTTGTGTTATTTCATAATTTAATAACATGCATTTGAGTCAATGATTTATAATTTTAAATGATCTTTAAACAAAAGTGGAAAAAAAGGGAGCTGCAACTGGATGATTCCAATCCTTTACATGTAAGAGAGTCAGGCAGAACTCGTAGGATAGTGAGCTACTATAAAGACTGAAACGGATTATCTTAATTTAAAGCTCAGAAATGGACATGTTGTTTTACACATAGAGTGTACTCTATAAATAAACGATTTGGTTCTTAATTCTTGTGTGAAACATCACCCTTGTTATAAATGCATTTCTTTGTCCAATTATTAAGAAATGAAATTCTTTCAAATTACTTTATCTCTTCAGGGGCTGATGCGAAAGATCTTCTTTCCTTTCGTCAAACCAGGAAAAAGAAAAATGAACAGAACATTGAAGACGTACTAGATGGAAGGTTGTACAAAGCCCACTTTGATAATGATGGTTATTTCAAAGGCACAGAAGAGAGTAAAAAAAAAGAGTGAACTTCACATCTCACTTCAAATAAACAGAGATGGGGTGGCATTATTCAGATCATCAACTTTCAGTATCTGGCCAGTGTACTATATTATCAATGAGTTACCACCAAATTGTAGGTATGCTTGTTCCTGGTTTACCTCCTTTAGTTACCATAAATGATCTTTAAACACTCCCCTGGGAAAGGCATTTTGTGATTAATGCTTCTCTCTAATAAACACCCTCTATCTAAAATGTACCTTAATGTCTGAAATTTTTTTTAGACCCAAACAGTAAATGAAGTGAGTGGGTTGATCAGCAATTGAATTTTCAGATACAAAGCAGAGTGATATTAATCTGATTGAAATAATAGCTATTTTAATAAATATGTTACAGATTCCACACAAAGAATAGATTATTTGAAGGTTTATGGTTTGGAACAAAGAAGTCACACTTTCAGACTTTCATGCAACCATTTGCCATATCACTGAGAGACTTCTTTCATAAAGGTGGGTGATGTGCATATAAGTTAGTCTACCACTACATTTGCTGAAATACATGTCCTTCCCTTCACTGTACTTCACACACACTGTCCAACATCTATTATATTTTTGGTCTTTCAACACCATTTCCTGTTTACTTGTCTTGAAACGAATTGTTGCATTTTAGTTCAACTACAGCATGAACTTAACATGATTTCCACATCAATTCATTTAATTTAGGAGTCACTATCAGTTCCAATGGAAATAGTGTCAAAGTGCAATGCCTTCTCTTGTGTGGAACATTTGTTGCCCCAGCCAAATGGTTGTTCCAGTCCTTTGTGCAATTCAATGGTAGTTATGACTGTCCTTACTGTTTACATCCTGGTAAAACAGTGAAGACAAGTGAGAAGGGACATACTCATGCATACCCCTTCAACAGAGATAACCTCCAGACTGGACACTTCGAAATACGAACACATGATCAGACAAAGAAATTTGCTAAGCAAGCTGCAAAATCAATCATAAACACTGGGGTGGAAAAACCAGAGAAAGGCGTAAAAGGTTTGAGTTGGTTTCTTCACGTTCCAGCCTTCAATTTAATTCGGGGCACTACCATTGACTACATGCATGGCACGTTGCTAGGTGTTGTGAAAATGTTAGTAAATCTGTGGCTCGACAAGCAACATCATGATGAACCTTGGTATATTGGAAAGTGGGCAAGGGAATTGGAGAAAAGGTATGTGAGCATAAAACCACCCAGTTGCATCTCCAGACTACCGAGAAGTTTAGTTGGGAACTTTGGTCATTTAAAGGCTTCAGAACTGCGGTCGTTTTTGTTATTCTACTCATTGCCTTGCCTTTATGGCCTTTTACCTGACAACTACTTTCAACACTATCTCCTTCTTGTAGAAGCAATCTATACGTTGTTGAAACATTCAATTTCTTTTAGTGACCTAACCAAGACAGCAAAGTTACTGAAACACTTTTGCATCAGAGTTGAAGAATTATATGGCAGTCGCTACAAAACATGCAACATTCATTGCTTGCTTCATCTTGTTGATCGAGTTAAAGATCTTGGGCCTCTTTGGACACATTCATGTTCATTATAATGGTGAGCTTAGGCACTTCTTCCATGGAACACAACATGTTGAAATGCAAATTGTTCTGTCCATTTGTGTTCAACAGAAAATCCCAGAATGGATTCCTCTTTTACCTCCCAACTCCAGTGCATTCAATTTTTTGAAGAATTAACTTTAAAGGGAAGGCTAAGTCAAAAGAAAGAAATTGTCGCTGAAAACATCTTCATCGTTGGAGCAGTGGTGAGGCACACACTTAATGTTCATCACAGGCAGCTTGTTGAGAGGGACATGGGTAACGTTGGGGAGGTTTTCAAGTTTAAGAGAGTCCTTATCGGTACTACAATATTTCACTGCAAAGACTACAAGCCAGGCATCGGGCGAAATAATTTCACTGTACAGTTTCAGTCTCCTTCTTGTCCACAACCCAATTATGGTCATATTTTATATTTTATTAAGTTCTATGTAAAATGCCCCAATCCAGTGTTCTGTTCTGATATGTGTCCTTGCAAAGTTCCACACTGCCGTGCCATCATTGAACATTTATTCAGGGACAATGAGACGGTGTTGTCAACAGATGCCATCACTGGTGCATCAGCACCACACATTGTTCCTGTGTTGTCTACTAGTGAAACTGTGGTGATACCACTGGACATGATAGTTCAAGTTTGTGTGCATA
Organism: Montipora capitata; assembly: GCA_949126865.1. NCBI lineage: Eukaryota > Metazoa > Cnidaria > Anthozoa > Scleractinia > Acroporidae > Montipora > Montipora capitata. The sequence continues at coordinate 22,735,926 of OX421449.1, read as the reverse complement.
TTGATTGTGGAAGTGACGGGAAAAGTTTTGTTGCCATCTTCCCAAACATGTTTGAAAAAGATTAGGGAAAGGGGGTGTGGGGAGAACTTCATGGGGAGTGTAACCCTTGTGGAAAATTCCCAGCTGAATCTTTACTAATATAGTGATTCATAATCATAATTGACACATTTGCCCAGCTTGATGTTTCAAAAAAACAGAAACAGCAGGGTGTGAGAAGGGTTAAGCTCCTTGAGCTCCAGAGGACTAATCATATTATATATTGTTTGTTTTAGTCAACTCTCTCAAAATTCACCTTCTTCAGGGTATTTGACTGGCCTTTTTTCCGGATCTTATGTATTATCTATACGAAAAAAGCAGACAAACGTTTTAAACATATTTCTTGCTATTTTCATATTTTCTTCACATTATCTTCATATTTCACATTATCTCCACATTTGACATTTCTTCATTTATCTCACACTATTTTCATATTGTTTACTCTAACAGTGTATACAAAGCAATGGCAACAGATCTCTAAGCGGAAATTGAGAGCCACTAGAAACATTTGGTGGATGTTTCTGAAATAGAGTTATTAATTTAATATAATATAACATTTCATGAAGAGATGTACTGAGC
>OX421449.1:22727811-22730311 GCA_949126865.1 Montipora capitata | reverse complement strand
TCGGATATTTTGTACTTGAGAAAAACTTCTGGATTAATTACTTTTATTCCTTCTACTTCTGCCATCTCGCAGGAACGTGTTGATTTCCCAGATTTCTCCATTTGCCTGAAGTACAAATCACATTTACTTCATACAGTACCTATGCTGTGCATGGAAGGCTTCTGGAGTAATTCGTGCAGATGTGCGTACACTTGTGTTTTGCTTTCAGAGACAAACTCCTCCTTCACTTCAACAATGACAGAACATGGCTTTGCAATTGCAAAAATTCCTGTGAACACATTTGCAACAAAGAAAGATCAGTACAATTTTTGACAACTAATGCCTGCTTTCCATTATGGAAATCACACGTGTTTGAGGACTTGAAATTATTAGAATTTTTTTTGAGGGAGTTGTGTACAATCGGTTAATAGAATTTGTTGAAAAATATGATATACTCGACAGTTGTCAATTTGGTTTTCGGAAAAACCACTCTACTTTTCTTGCATCTATTCACCTTATTAACAACATTACATCTGCAATTGATCGACATGAGACCACTGCAGGGGTTTTCCTAGATCTCTCTAAAGCATTTGATACCATTGACCATCAAATCCTTTTTGACAAGTTGGAACATTGTGGTATTAGTGGCTTGGCTTTGGAGTGGATTAAAAGTTATTTTTGTTGTCGCCAACAATTTGTTCAATTTAATTCTACATGTTCCTCTAAGCAGACTATTAAATGTGTAGGTCCACTATTTTTCATATTATATATAAACGATCTTCCCCATGCTTCTCAGTTAACTCAGCCTTTACTTTTTGCTGATGACACCAGTACTTTTTATTCACATTCAGACCCAAAAAGGGTGCAATCTGTATTAAATGATGAGCTGCGAAATTATGATATGTGGTTGAAATGTAACAAGCTCTCAGTTAATATTAAAAAGACTAATTATGTTATCTTTAAACCAAGACAGAAAATAGCTAATCATGATTTTAACATTTTCTTTGGAAACCAATTACTGAAACAAACAAATGTAACAAAATTTCTGGGAGTCTATCTTGATGAGCATCTTACTTGGAAGCACCACATAAGTTTTTTATCAAAGCAAATCGCAAAATCCATTGGTATTATATTTAGATCTTGATTCTACCTTTCTTCGAGAACCGAGCTAGCCTTGTACTACTCACTAATTTATCCTTATATCACTTCTTGCAATTCCACTTGGTCTTCTACATATGTCTCCAACTTAAATAGAATATTCTACTTGCAAAAGCGTGCTGTGCGAGCAATAACGAATTCAGATAACCGAGCGCATTCTGCTCCTTTATTTGCAAAACTAGGCATCATGGACATTTTTCAAATAAATTCATTTCAAATTTCTAAGTTCATGTTCTATTATCACAATCAGTTATTGCCTTCTATGTTTTTGAATTTATTTCAAACAAGCCGCCAAGTGCACAGTTACGGTACTAAAACAGCCAACAATTACCGGCCACAGTTTTGTCGTACTAACATCAAACAATTTACAGTTCTTTATCAAGGTCCAAAAATCTGGAACTCTCTTCCTGGATCAATTGTTAATTGATCTAGCTATCTGAATTTTAAGAAAAATATGTTAGGGTTTCTTTTTTAAAAAAAACTGAGTTAGTTATGCCGCACAAGCGTTGCATAAGATCATTTAGATTAATGATAGGCATATGAGGGGGCCCCTCTTATAAGCCTGGTGGTTTCTTGGGGTCTCCTCGCCACAATTATTGTAGTATCCATCCTGTATGTTTCTGTGGCAAATAAACATTCATTCATTCATTCATTCAAGGTCATGGTTACAAGGCTTTCCCCTTTTCAATTTCTTTACCTTCAGACATTATAGCAACGTCATCTATTTTTGTAGAAACTTAACGTCATAGAGTAGTATATTAACCAATGAGGGGGGTGAATAGGTTTTGAGGAACGGCGGTTTTCGCCATAAGTTAAGCGGATTCACGGATTTGAACAAAATTTTCACAAAATCGTCTCATGACTTTTGCTTACCATGAGGACCCTTGGTCACGAAATATCATTCATATGCATGTAGAAAACAATAGATCGTTTTCACTGTAAAGGCTCGTTTTCACAGAGCGATTTTATCGTGCGACAAGAGCTGCGATCGAACAGCGATTTTACGGCAACAGCAAATCGCGCGTGTGAACATCCGGTGATTTCACTGCGATTTGCAGCGCGGGAGATGGCAGCCTTCTCGCTGCAAATTCGAATTCTTGTCGTGCGATAAAATCGCTCTGTGTAAACGAACCTTAATGCAACCAAAAAATTAATTCCAAAACCATTTACTGAAAAAAGCCAACAACTTGGAATGTTATACCAAAAAAAATTGTAAACCACGTCTCCAATTTTCTAACCGCTGGATACATTACATTGTGCCCACTTCATTAAATGCACTGCGATTCACATGATGAGCACCAAAGCCAGTAAAAAAGTGCAGTTGGCAGCGAGGGCCAGTGAGGCAAGCCTCTTTTTGTCTGCA
>OX421449.1:22715311-22720311 GCA_949126865.1 Montipora capitata | reverse complement strand
CCATCAGTGAAGAAGTTATGAAATTAAAAGAAGAAATTTAAATACGCGAAAGAGCCTCTGGATGACTAGGCGTAATAAACTTTGGGTTTACCACATTTAGCACGCTTGCTATAAACCTGAAACTCTCACTGGTTTTTCTAATTTTCGTTGCACAGGGTTTGCAGACTCGATCAGACAAAGAAGGGTTTCTTTCGGCATCAAGTCCGATCGATTGCAGCGAACCTGACAAAACAGTTCCTTCAAGCCCTTTCTTACCCGACGGAAGGAACAGATTTTCGGACGAACAAGACTTCCAGGTATCTCCGTAACGGACTTTCAATGAAATTTTACAGCATCTACAATAATCGTTAGGACTTTCAGCATTTGGTTTCCTTCCTAAACAAAGCTTCTTCGGAGTGTTGTTGGCCATGCAGTTCCCGGGGAAATCCTTGCACAATAGAGAGTTTTAGATCCGAGTTTACCGCGAACCTCTCACCGCGGTTTGCGGTCACCCGTTTGTGGTTCGACGTTCGAACATAGTTCGATTTAGATTGGCAGTGGATTAAAGAAGTGGATTCTGGGTAATGTAATCCAAAATGGCGGCAGCTGCAAGGTTAGTGTCTTATTTGTTTATCAGAAATTCAAACATTTTTCGACAAGTGTGATTTTATTATTAGTTTTATGCATTGGAAAACAAAGTTTTGGCATTAAAAATTGTGTCCACCAGGAAAAACTTTGATGATATCGTAGATTTGATGCTGTGGCAGGACAGCAGTGAGTCCAGCAGTGACGACTCGAGTAGCAGCGAAGACGACTTGGATGACCTGTTGCTGGAATTCATGTTTCCACAACAAAACGATGCCAACTACCTCCGTATTAATCTCCAGGATATACCTGATGTTCAGTGCGAGGCCATGTTTAGGTACAAATTCTTTGCGTTAATTTTTTTCTTGAACGGCTAAGTTTTATACTTGTAAACCTGACTTCAGCAAGTTCTATAAGTAAGCTTATATATAAAAATGCTCACCCTCAATCTCAGATTTTCAAAAGGAGATATGGAAAAACTCCGGGACGCGTTACAACTGCCAGCCAATTACATTTGCAGTCAAGGGACCAATGCTACTGGGATGGAGGCAATGATGATTCTTTTAAGAAGATTGGCATACCCTAATCGATGGAGTGATCTGGTGCCTGTTTTCGGGTGAACGGTATCAGAACTGAGCTTGATATTTAACAAGGTAAAAATGTTGCTTTCATTCATCATCCCTGTAGAAGTTGCCTGTGTTACCCTTTCATTTTACCATTCTTGAATTTGACTAGGGGGTGTACAGAGTCTTACAGTACATTTTGTGTTTGTTTTCTTGATTTTTGCTTTTTGACTTTCAAGGAAAGTTGAGAGAAAAATTCAATTCAACATATTCATTGGAATAACTCTTTAATAATAATAATAATAATAATAATAATAATAATATTTATTAACTTATATCGCACAGATATCAATATGATAATTTTCATCCTCATGTCACAATTCAAATTACAAATCTGATTATCAAATCCCCAGTAACAAATCAAGTCACATCAAATTTGGGTTTTCGGGGAGAGGGGAAAACCGAAGTACCCAGAGAAATACCTCTCTGAGCCGTGTGGAGAACCATAAAACTCAGCCCAATTATGATACCGAGTTTGGGAATTGAACCTGGGCCACATTGGTGGAAGGCGAGTGCTCTCACCACTGTGCCAACCCTCCTCCCCACTCTCTTTGCAATTAGAGTAATTAAAATGATCATCCCACATGTGGTTCCAAACAACCCATCCCCCCCAAAACAAAAACATAAAGCAAAGAAAAACACACACACACAAGAAAGCAAAACACATTCAGACTGCTGTACTACTTTCCATGCATCTCAGATTATGGATGATATCTATGACAGATTTCACCACCTCTTAGATAGTCTTGACTTGGTATGGCTTGATCCTGAAGCTTTTGCCGAGGCTGTTCATGAAAAAGGAGCTCCTCTTACTGGGTGTTGGGGTTTTATCGATGGGACCCCCTGGCCAATAGCCCGTCCTGTCCGTGGTCACAAGAGAACACACTGCTTAACATTCCAGGTATATGAAAGGTGTTACACAAAAGAAAGCAAACTTCCTTGACTAGACAAAAATATCACAACAAAGCAGTCTCCTGTGAAGGCACTCCAAGCAGTAATGCAGGGGAGAGAGTTGGGTTCCCTATTGCTATAAGAAACCCATCTAATTATCCTTATTAAGGATTATTAGAACACCTTATTTTTATGCTTGCATATACTTTTTTTACATCTTAATTGGTGGGGGTAACCCTGGTGCAGTGATTCGTTTTGAAAATTGTGTTAATGGATACAGTGTACCCCTCAGGCAGAAATCAATGGGTCACAACTCAAATGCAATGGGTCAAAATTGTAACCAAGACAAGTTGTAGTTTTATTTTTTCAATCATATAGTTATTGATGTTTTTTAAACCACAGACATCTGAATTTTAATCAATAAATACCTATATAAAGAGAAAAGAAAAAAAGTCCTCTACCTATCTATGAATATACATATAGTGTATATTTATAGATATCATATAGAGGGTTTTTTGTCTTTTCTCTTGGTATAGGTATTTATTGATTAAAATTCAGATGCCTGTGTTTAAACTTGTAAAGAAATTACAACTGTAAAACAGAACAAATAAAACTGTCATTTAGTGTCTAATCACTGTAATATTCAGGAAGTCAATTTGAGAAGAACTTGCAGTTTAAACAACACAAGAAAAGGACTCTAGTTGTCTATTAAAAAAGAATAGTTCTTTTAGAGACCTTTAGAACACTAAATGACGTCAAGAGAAAAGCAAACACACGGAAATTTGCATACGTCCTTAAGAGCACGTGCTCAGTAACGTGATACCCGTGACAATAGTACAATCGTTCGAACCTTGTTTCGAATATTCCAAGAATCGTGTTTGTCGCTCGCATGAAAAGTTTCTTCTCTGAACAAACAGTGCATACCTTCTTCGTTCATCTAGGCTTTCTTGTGCACTAAAATTTGCATCCTTGGTGGCGTGTTGATATTCAGCTGTCGAACACCTTTGAATGACTTTCCGTGGGAGTTTTTGCGCTGTTCGCTTTCGCTTGAAGTCTGAACTCTGACTATTTATTAAGTCGGAAGGTTCAAATAAACGTGTATGCGTTGTATGTTTATCATTTCAGGTGTGAACTTTTAGCTTTTGTTTTTACGTATATCATTAAATGCGTGCTTTTTTCACTCTGTTTACGTTAACAAAGAGAGTTCGCAGTTATTAATTGTGTAAGGATAATTGTTCTCAAATTCATCACATCCTTTTGATAACTCTCAATTTTTCGGTGTGTCTTATAACCGAGTATTTTCGCGTAATTTTCAGTTTGAGAACTTAGCTTGATTAAACTGCTAAGTTTGGGGTGCGCCTTATAACCGAATAACTACGGTATGCATGCGTACTCGGGACGCGCTCGACGGAAACCAATGGGTATTTAATGAATGTAATGCGTAAAATACGCAAAACGCAGGGCAAAATGAATCACTGCTGGTGCGGTGCATTATTGCTTTTGGCTGTCTCCTTCTCCACAACTTCTTTATAGTAATAATTTAATTTACCATCTACTTGTAATTTAGTGGAGTGACTTTGTAATAAATAAAGAAATAAATAAAATAAAGAGCTTCTCTGGTTGTACTCTTTAAAGATCTGAAAGGGAGGCTAGATACCAAAGGAGGGTATAAAATCTAGTTCAATAAAGGTTGCTGTGGAAAAATATAAAATTCACTGGGTCCAAACCAAGTTCCTCAAGCCAAGCAAAATGAAACTAACTTCAGTCAGGAAATATATATAGGATGTTGTAATACAACTTAATGTTTCATTTACAAATATTTGTTTTCTTTACTTTTTAGTCTGTTCAATCCCCAAATGGCCTGATAGCCCATATGTTTGGTCCTATAGAGGGTCGCCGACACGATGCCTTCATGCTTGGGGTGAGCGGCCTGTCAGCTAAACTGCGTCGATTTGTTCAACCCAGTGGAGAGCCATACGTTATTTATGGGGATCCTGCCTATGGTATTACACAGAACATTATTGCTCCATTCCATCAAGCTCACCTTACAGATGATGAGCAGGAATTCAATACAAGAATGAGCAGAGTTCGGACATGTGTCGAATGGGGCTTTGGCAAAATCTGCCAAAATTTTGCATATTTAGACTTTAAAAAGAACTTAAAGATCCTTTTACAGCCTGTGGGTAAATATTATTTGGTTGCATGTATTCTTATCAATTGTCACACCTGTTTATATGGGTCACAGACAACCACTTATTTTAATTTAGACCCGCCATCCCTGGAAACCTATCTATCCAACTGATGACCATGTTTACTTGCGGAATGGTCTTTCTACCTATAATTATTTTATTTATGTAAATAGCAACAGGAGTGAAATAAAACAAGAGAAGATGAATCTTTTATTTTCTTTTCCTCCAGTGAACAAAAATTATGTGGAAGGGGTGTCAATAAAGTAAAACAAAATGAAGATGAAGCAGAAGAAAAAGCTTATGTTGTCAATGCATCAAGAGCAACTGAATACAAAATGATTTATTTTTTCAGTTGTTCTCGAAGCATGGAGAACAAAAGCTTCCTTTCTTCAGCTTCATCTTCATACTTTTGTTTCTGAAGATCCAGCTCCATCTTTCTCACTTCCAGCTCTTTTTCTTTCAGTTTTGCTTTCTCCTTGTACTTTTCTGACAGCATTTCAATTGCTGACTTTCTGCTTGACCTGGCAACTTTCCTTTTGGTTCCTGTAGAAATAATTTACACGAGAAATAAAAGAAAAAGTGTTGTATATATTTTTGTAGAAGACCAACCAAAGCCTAAAGCCCCCCTCTCCCCCAGGGGTGGGGAAGGAGATGGAAATATGTAATCACAGTGTGGCAGAAAACTGAGCAACCACATTACAATTTAATGGATCCATTGAGCCCCCCTAGATGA
>OX421449.1:22680311-22695311 GCA_949126865.1 Montipora capitata | reverse complement strand
CCACTCGAAAATGCCTTCCAGACTTCGCAGCTTTCCTCAAAAATCTTCAATGCAATTGGAGTAGATGTCCAACCGTATGACATCGACATAGCCAACAGGATTACGCCATGCCGTGTTACCGAACGACGACCCAAACCTATAATCTGCAAATTTACACAAAGGCTTATTTGAACACTTCAGAGTATTGGTCTACAGGAGGATGTTTCCCTGAATCAAGTTGGTATCTACGACCATTTGACGACGCTGATGCAAAGAAATTCAAAGAGAGGTGTAATAATGCATTTTGCTGAGCCAAAAATTCGATTGTATGGCTGAGGGAAAACGAGGGATCTCGACCCATTGCAATCAAGAGTTCTGCATATGTCCCGTAAGCAGTCATCAAGTATCAATTCAACTAACTAAGGTAAACAAAGCTCTCTTACGAGAACTTCCGTACTATTCCTGTGACATTATTTTTTCTCACGGTCAGTTTAATAATAGTTTAAACACAAGCCTCCCTACCAAGAAATATCTTGAGCGTTTACCAAGTTTTAATGAATTGCATATATTTACTCTAAACAGTTTTCCCGATAGAAGGAGTGATTTTGATCCCTATACCACAGCTATCAGCTGTATCAGAAGCTTTAAAAGTAATTTCGAAAAGTTTCAAAACCATTCAACAGAAGAATTTGATTTTCATTTTAATATAATTGGAATCACAGAAACTAGAACAACAAATGAGCTAGGAGATTTGGCTACTAATCCCATGATACCTAGTATGTGCAGACGCCTCTTTCAGCTGGAGGTGTTAGCATGTACATTGATCAATGATTCAAATATACAGTTATTGAAAAAATCTCTAAGGAAGCTTTTCAGGTTCTCTGGGTTTGAGTTCCATCTGCCAAAAAAGGCAAATGTAATTTCTGGTGTGGTCTATAGACAGCACAATTCACCAGAACATTTTAAAGAATATTCTGATGAAACCATTGAAAAACTTAGTGCCTCTGGGAAGAAAATTATCTTCATGGGTGATACTAATCTAAATCTTCTCCGTTTTCATTCCTGTAAATATGATCAAAACTTTGTTCTCTCCATCCAAAGCTTGAACTTAATGCCAACAATAGTGCATAATAACGGAGCTCCGCACGTGCGAAGCACCATAGTTAAGAAAATGTGGTAACCCATCGATGTGAGAAAATTTGGTTTTATAGCTATGACGTCATGAACGTCCGTACATATGTACGCCTGTCCGTACGTCCACCCCTCCATGTATGCCAATGTGACAAGTATCATGCTAGTTTACAGCATACATCTTTTGATTAATCGACACCTGTCAAAACAAGGTATCCGCTGACCAGTATCACATGACCATATCGCGAGGTCAACTTTTTTTTTGAAGTTGACCGCTGACCAGGTACTGGTTTTCGATTGGATTGCAGGCTCAACCCAGGTTAACTCACCTGAACATATGCGAGGCTTCATTTTTCACGCGCTTTCTGTGGCTCGATGCGGCTACACAGCCATCCTATATATAAACGATGGAAAATGGTGGAAGATGTTTTCTTTTTGCATTTTTCGCTGGTATCAATCCAGTTTGACATATCATGATATCTGTGGTCCACACTGGTGGCTACGCAGTTATTCAAGTCAAGCATCGGCGGGATATAAACTTAAAGCTGAGTGTTTATTTTTAATTTGCTGGAGCTGCTTTTTTCTCTGTATTGCAATTTTTGGCATATCTTTAGAAGCTCTGATAAGGTTACATGATGCCTGTAGAACCTATTTCTAGAACAGAAACGAAAGGACTGAGCGAAAGAGAACGACAACGACAAAACAGAATACCAGTAAAAGCTCACACTTAGCACACAAATTGTTTCCTTAGGCACTAAACTGTATGTTATTTTTACGGATGCGTTATTTAAAGTCGATGCGTATTTTTAAAAGTTGGTTGAATGAATGTAGGAAAGCAAGGTTGCTCACGGAGATTGGCACTACAGTTTATTGTACCAAAATTCGTCCACTCCTAGAATATGTGTCACAAGTCTGGGGTGGTCTACCACAGTATCTGGCAGACGACTTACAGTCCATACAAAACAGGTGTCTGGGTATAATGGGCATATCAAGAACATCTCTCTCAGCATTGGAGCAGAGACGAATGGAAGCAACAAAACGTGAATTGGAAAGAACGATAGAAGAGATCAGTCATCCCAATCAAGTATTCTTCTCAAAGAAAAGTAAAAGTCATAGTTACAATCTACGATCCAAACCTGGTCCAGTGGTCATACCAAGGTCTGGAACTCAAAAGACATGCAAACTCTTTTATAGCAAGAGCCACAAGGCTGCTAAATTCATAAATGTATAGTACACCAATACAACTGCCAGCTTTCCAATTTCAACAGTTCAGTCGTTAAAATTGCCTGATGAGTGTGGTACTTGTACCATACGAAACAGTTCTGTAGCATTAAAACGATGGTCACTCGTGAAACCTAAACTTGTGTAAAGTCATAGTACACCTATATATTTATATTTATATTTATATTCATTATTTCCAGGTAAAACCGCCAGGTCTGGAAATTATTTTATTGTTTCTTAAATTGTAAATCCGCTGTATTTCTCTGTCAAAATGGATTATTAAAGTTATTATTATTACATGTATGTTTCTGTATTATGAGTCTGTCTCCAACTTGATGCATGATGTCAATAATAACAAAACACCTTTAAACATCTTAAAATTCTTTCAAAAATTATCCATCATCCACTCATACAACACAAGATCCGAATTTCTAGATTAGAAATACAAAAGCGTTCCTTTTCCCGATTTGGCATAAAATTGTGGAATGAGAATACCCCAATGTGTTACAACTTTACCGACAAAAGCTTACAAAAGAGAAATTCGTGGAATCCTTTTTAAAATATTGCTGAACGAAACGAGTAGGATTAGTCAAACAGCTACAACTTTTTTTTTCTTCACCTTGCTATGTGCTGTTCATATATTCTGTTCCCTCCATCGTTTGTTTATTTATTCTTTCACTCGTATCGTTCTTCTGGTTTTCTTTGTATTTAGAACTCCTCCTTATGTAAACTGCTAATCTGGGCTGCCTAGATAAGCTGACGCTACCTGTGGGTCAGTCAAAGGGCTGGGTCGCACTACAGGCAAAGCCAACATTTCCAAAAATGTGAAACCGTGAACAGAAGTGCCAAAAACTGGAACATTTTTGTGGTCGCATTTATGTAACAAATTTCAAAATCAATCGATCGATTGGATTTCAACTTTCCTGCGTACTCTATTGTAAACATGAACCCAAATCAGGTCTTTTCCGTCACTATTGCAGTGTTGCTTCTTCAAATCATGAACATACAGCAGCAGCAAATGTTTGCTTTGTTTATCCTATATCAGAGGTGGATGAATGAATACAGGGCAGTCTTAAATATCGCTTGTCTTAGAAGACAATGACGTTTGCGAAGAATGCGTGTTGGTCCTTACAAGTGGACTATTCCCTTACCAGCAGATTCCTGGTTCGATATACATTACAACGACCCAACAATTCCACAAGAATACTTTCGTCAGCAATTACGGGTAAACAAGAACACGTTTGAATTAATACGGCACATATTGGGTCCAAGATTGGCTAGGCAAAACTCGAAATTTAGAGATTGTTTACCACCACAAAAAGTTCTTGCTTTGGGCCTGTATCGCTTGGCCCATATTCAAGCATTGGACCAGTGTTTAATGTGGGTAAATTCACTGTCATCGAGGCAGTACAAGACGTGATAAATGGCCTCTATGAAATAAGAAACGTATACATCAAGTTTCCAGATACTCTTGCAGAGGTGAATTCATCGATAGCAACGCTTTCAGACCTCACCAATCTACCAAATGTTGTGGGTACTATTGACGGTTCACATGAATAAAAGCACCAATCGACAGTGCACCAGATTATTTTAGCAGATATCAGCAACATGACTTCATAATCCATAATCGTTAATGGGAAGAAGGTTTTCATTGACTTTGCATGTGGGTTTCGCAGAAGTACGCACGATGCTTGTGTATTGAGGTGGAGTACTATATTTGAATTTCACATGACCCAATTGGTGTTCCAAGATGCCTCGGAGGTCAGAAGTTTCTTGGGACTAGCAAACTACAATGCTCGATTAATCCCAGACTTTGCCACAGTTGCAGAACCGTTATGCACATTATTGGACTAAGAAAGGTGTCTGTCCGAAATTGGAGATGAGCAGAGAAAGGCATCCACTGAACTTAAGAAAAGGTTGTCAAGTGCTGAAATTCTTGTATATTTTGACAAAGATGCCAAGATGCTAATAAAAACAGATGCAAGTCCAGTAGGTCTAGGTTCAGTCCTCATTCAAGAGCAGCATGGGGTGAAGAGAATCAGACAGAGAAAGAAGACCTTGAAATCATTTGGGCAAGTGAGCGTTTCCATGTGTATCTGTATGGAATTAAATTCGAACTGTACACAGACCACAAAACGTTAGAGATGATTTACTCTAGTAGATCAAATCCATGTGCACAGATTGAGCGGTGGGTTCTGCGATCGCAACCTTACAAGTTCAAAGTAAAGTACTTACCTTACCTGGAGGGAAGAACATTGCCAATGCATTATCCCAAGGGACCCACAAAACATCCTCGTGCATAGATGAAGGAAGCTGCAAAGGAGACCACCTGAATTGGCGGCCTACCAGCTGGCAGCCATGACAGGTTTTGCGAAACCTCTCAACTTGTCTGTCAATTCCAGGCCACCATACCGCAATCTTTGCTTCATACTGACGATTCCCCGATGTCCTTCATGGGCGAGAACCAGTACCTGAGTTCTCAACTTGCTTGGTATCGTGATTTGGGTGCCTCTAGGGACTAACTTCCCAAAAACACAGAGCTCGCCGCTTACGCCAAGAGGCCCATGGCAAGACCTAGCCATTGACTTGTTTGGTCAGCTACCGTCTGGAGACTCTGTTCTAGTAGATTACTTCAGCAGATTTTATGGGATTAGGATAATGCAGTCCACAACATCCGAGAAGATTTTCACAACCCTTGGTCTGCCACTATCAGTGACTAGTGGTAATGGACCACAGTGCCATTCAGATGTGTTTGAGGGATACCTGGAAGATCGTGGTATAGAACACCGGAAGACCACCCCTTATGGCCCCAAGTGAATGGGGAGGTCGAAAGAAAGATAAAAGATAAAACAGATCTCTTTTGAAAAGGATGAGAATTGCACAAATACAGTGTTGTTATTGAATCACCCATGGTGTTCAACTGAAGCGAAAGAAGTACGAGGAGCGGATAGTGGGGCTGGACCATAAGACCCTGCTACTTGTTGACATTGCACTAACAGAATGGGCCACAGAACAAGAAACAGCCAAGTGCCCTGTACTGGTAAGGCGTTGCCAGAAAAGTTTAAAGATTTTGTTATGACATGACTGTTTAGTCCTGAGATTGTTTATTGTTTCACCAGAAGGCTTGACAATTTTACATTTTCACTTTAACATTTGCATGTTTGGATTTTCCTGCTGACGTTTACTTGTGCTCAGGATTTTGCTACTCAAAAAAGATTTTCGTAGCTAGCTCATTGTTGAGTTTTATTTACCAGGAAAAAGAAGAGATGTAGTGTTTGTAAAGTATTCTTCGGTGTACTGTACATGAAGTGGAGGATTATTAAAAGAGCATGGCGGATTGAATTCTGTTGTTCATCATGTGTCTTTAACAATCTGTTTCCATCAGTTTGAATACGACTTTGGAACACAACAGGATTGATGTTTTTAGACAAGTTGGAGTATAATTTGGGAGCCATCTTTAAAAGCAGATCTAACATTGATTAGGATCGATGCAGGCCTTAAGCTCTGCATTCACATCATGGATACATCATGCATGTTCACAGTATGCATCCGCATTTTCATCATGTTTTAATTAATTCAAAGCTGTGTTCTGATGGTGCATGGTCGCCTGAGGTGACTAACATTTAGCTTCAGGAGGGTGTGCAAAGTATGCGGTTGCCTGGTTGGGCACCTTGGCTTGTTGCATTTTGTGCAGACGAGCATCCTACAAATTTTAATATACTGGTGGTTACAATTTACAAAAGCTCCGAGAAAAAGTTATCTATTACGAAACAATCCGTTCAAAGGTCATTCCACAAGATTTCACACGTAACATTATCTGTGACTTTGCATGTGACGAGCTGTATTATGGTGCAATTTACTTTTGTACAAACCGGGAATCACAGTTAATGCAAATTTAATAATTTTACAACTTTTTGCGGCAGCCCCTGCTTGGTTTTCCCCTGTACATGAAATAACAAAACAATACAAGAAAGATATCGTGTTATTTCATGTTGTTTTAAAGACAGAGACAGAGCAATCCCGCATTGTCTTTGGTGGCGTGACAAATCATTACATGTCCTAAAAACTAAACATTCTACTGATAATATGGGAAAAGAAAAATACTTAAGTTCTGTGGAGTAGCGATGATTTTCGTTCACCTTAAGATGACTTGTTTTAAAAAAAATTGATAGCCTTTGGGCCACACACAGTCTTTACAGAAAGCTCGAGCAGCATTGTTTCACGCTTTGAAAATTATTTATTTTCAACCTATCTAACCAGTAAAAAGATTTTCCTTTATTTGACCGAAACATCTTTATGAAAATTAAATGAACCTGCTGCAATCTTTACTTTTTTGTTTTAGTATGGAGCGAAAAGTTTTTTCTTGCACTAGCAAGTTGGCTGATCACCAGAGCAATAGCACCAATGTTTTGTTGAGTGAGAGAGAGAGAGATGGATGAAGATCTTGATGCATTGTTTTAGCTCTTGGGCTGCCATTTAAAGGAAAATAGTAGCACCTCAGAAGACGATGATTTCAAATACATTTATTCACAACCTGACATGCAATGCCCACGTGGGCCTAAAGGAAGATAAAATGGCAAATACTTTGATGCCTGATAACCTTCCTTTGCTTATGGAGGTACAATGCAGTGAAAACAACTGGAAATGGTGACTGCATGTTTAATCCTGCTTCACTAACATTGGTTTGGTAATGAGTCATATGCAATGTGCTGCGCTTGCTTGTTGCACTTCAGCTTCAGCTTGTTCTCATTGCTGACTTTTACGGGGAGCATCCAAAATTTACCTATCTTTCCTCCGGTCATCATCATCCAAACACCGTTTTTTCTCTTTGTTTAACTAAATGTAATGACAACGTGTTTGAGGACAGTGTACATAACAGGAAAGTGGCTATCCTGTCTGAAGCAGTAGTTGCCAACAAACCAAAGGAGTGGAGTGGGTATTCATCTGGCAGTGTTATCAACAGTTTTAGGTAGGTTTGTGTTCTCAACTAACCCAAACTCCCAGACGTTGATATGAGACTTTATTCATGGTAATATCTACCCACGAAGCATAGTTGATTATTTCAAGAACTTATGTTCTGCCGGATATACATGGGAAAGGTCTCTCCTCTTTGAAGATGGAGCAATTTAAGTTCACGAAAAAAGAAAACAAAGAAGATTTTACTGAGACTGCAGTGTTTGAAGCGAGGAAAGAATGTTTTCCTCATTATGTAGCGAGAGGGTCTTCGGGACATGTCTTCTCACAATCCTCTGAAGAATCAAAAAGGAAGCCAAGCAACTACGAAAAAACCCAAGTGAGGCAGTTCCAGTGGAATTGGCTTACATTGTTTCCTTGGTTAAGGATAAATATGCCATGCCTCAACTCAGACGAGGAGTATGATATCTCATATCCATACCATCAGGTGAAGCCCCCCCACTTGTTCCATCTCTTCAATGTTCTGCGATGTCTGCTAACAGCTTTCAAATCACCTTTTGGTAGAGATAAATCCAAGAAAAGTGGAACAAACGTTTTCAAGATTGAGACTCTTAAGAAGCATGACAAGAGTCAAGGTCATGTGAGCTGCACTGAGACTTTGAAAGCTCGACACAAAACTCCCTAAACAAGGCTAGTAGTTCCAGTAATGCAAAATTAGAAAAGCCTTTTGATGATTATGAGACTGTATGTGCACTTCAGAACATTAATGGAGTTGACCTGGGTGAAACATATTCAACAAGAAGCGCCTGTACTGAATTTCTGTGAGACTGAAGTGAAGTTAAGAGGGAGCAATTTTATTTCAGTGATGGCAGATGGTAGAACCGATCAGGGTGTGACAGAAGAAGTACTTTTTTATCTACACTATGTAACAAAGGAACTTGGCAAGCCTGTGAATGAGTACTTCGCAATTTAAGAGCCAAAGTCAGGGATTGGTCTGTGTGCCATCAGTTCTGCCATATTAAGCAGTATGGAAATAGGGTACGGTGAGTGGAAGGAAAAGCTTATGTCATTTGGTAGTGATGGCTGTGCTGTGATGAATGGTGTGAAAAATGGAGTTTGGGGGCTACTGCAAAATGATTCATCAACAACTATCTTTCAGAAGTTCTGGTGTGGTGCCCACAGGGTAGAACTTGCTGTTGTTAAGTCCCTCAAACACTATGAAGACTGTTAAGTTGCGCAAAACACTCCAGAGTTTGTAAAAGGAGTACTACTACTGCTGCTATCATACGTGTAACCATAATAAAGACACTGGGTTGGGCTGCCTCCTCCACTATATATATGTCAAGTGTGAAAACAACAGGACTTTCATGAATGTCAAAAGCTTTACAGAATGTTGCTCTACCCTGCCTTCT
The DNA here is from genome assembly GCA_949126865.1 of Montipora capitata. Lineage (NCBI taxonomy): Eukaryota > Metazoa > Cnidaria > Anthozoa > Scleractinia > Acroporidae > Montipora > Montipora capitata. The sequence goes on along the minus strand of OX421449.1, from coordinate 22,686,654 downwards.
TTGGTGCTCTGTGAATGCATAACAATAACTTTGATACCAGTAAACCGGAGTGTCAAGGCAGATTCAAGATTTTGAAGCCACCAAGCACCTAACACATTCAGGGGTTTTAATGCTTTCTCCTCAAGGGCTTCAGCCTGTGTTTCATGGCCTATTAAACACAAAAAGGTTAATGTTTTCGGATTTGTGCACGTCGCATAGCCGTGTCATGTAAACTAAAGTTACAAGATAACTTTTGAAACGACCAAAAATACTTCAATGACAAGCATAATAAAAATCCATAATTTAATGCGCCGGCAAGCAGTTGTAAACACAGGATTGCCAGAAATATGTGAATGGCTTTTCAACTGTCTTGCAGCTTTTAACTACATGATCCCAAAGCACAAGGGACAATGATTTTATCGACACTTGGAGTGGTCTTTTGCTTTTAAAAAAATCATTTGAGATATACAGGAACGAAAATACATTGCGCTGTTTCAACAGAAAGATGCAAAAATTTGATGCAACAAACTGACTTAATTTTACTTTCCGTATGAAAACGACTGAATTAAATGATTCAGTTTTAAAACATTGAACTCTCCAATTAAACCTCCAAAAAATCCCCTGAAACTGAACGAACCTTCAGTTCCTTGCAAGACAAATTAAACATCACTAGGGAGGTCACGCAAACCAGGATTTCAAAACAGCGGTGATAGAAAACGTTTCACGGATTAGTCTGCTGAATATCTTATCGCTCTAGTCAAGTGGAAGACAACTTTACAAGAAAGATCAAGGCGAAGTAGCCATCGTAGTTCACTGAGAAATTTGGTTTGAACTGAACATTCGCGGAATGTGGATAGCGCATAAAAAATATGCACTATATCTAGAGAGTCATTTCGTCGCAGCACATGCTGCTTTGCTTAAAGATGTTTTAGTTTCACCGCAAAACAAATAAAATTGCTCCATAAGGTACCTGATTCTTGATCGAAAATTAGTTTTACAATGGCCGAGAATCTGTTTCGTGGTCGTTCCTCGCCAATTACGTACCTGTCAAAAATGATTTCATGATTTCATTTTGTGACGCAACTAAAAACACAATTCAAAGGTGTGAAAATGAATAACAAAGGCCAAATGCGTTGAAAAGAAACTAGTTTGTAAATGCATTAGTTTCATTTTCAAACGTGTGGTCAACATCTTGACCGACTCGGAAAAGCAAACATTGCTGACATACTTTTGAGGCTTAATCAAATCAACCCCAAAGACACAAGCGGAGAGGAGATTGACTTTGTTATGGCAGTCGCTCAAAGAAGCCCACCAGTGGCACTCTCGGCTAAACAAGTGGAAGAGGTGTCTGAGAGTGATCCAGAGATGGTTAGCCTGAGACAGTACATTTTAAGAAGGGACGGGTCTCAATGTAGGATGTCTGCATATTTCTGTGTCAGGCAAAGTTATCTTGCGTGGCACTCGAATTGTCATACCAGAGGCTCTAAGGGGACAGGTCCTACGTCTTGCTCATGAGGGTCATCAGGGCATCGTAAAGATGAAGGCACGCCTCAGAACAGGAATGGACCAAGAATTGACTTAGATGCCGAATGAGTCTGCAAGTCGTTTCATGGATGCCAGGTTGTAGGGGAGTTACAGCCTCCAGAGCCGATGAAAAGAGTGGAACCACCTACCAGTCCTTGACAGGATATAGCCATAGACTTGATGGGTCCTCTTCCGACGGAGAAAGTTTGTTTGTAGTCGTGGACTATTTCAGCACATTCTTTGAGGCGGAAATCATGCGTTCGACCACATCCAAGCAAGTGGTGGATTTACTGACAGATATTTTCAAGATATAGATATCCCTTTACTCTCAGATCACGGAATAGAACACCGGACATCTCCTCTACTGTGGCCGCAGGCCAATGGGCACGTCGAGAGACAGAATAGAACGCTTCTAAAGGCTTTGAAAGTGGCTTACATTGAAGGAAAAGAGTGGTGGGGAGAACTTAATTAGTTTCTGCTCGCTTACAGGAGCACACCACAAGTAAGCACAAGAGTTACTCCTGCTTTCCTCGTGTTCGGTAGAGAGCTGAAAACCTGTTGAATGAGAGTGTAAGAGACAATGATTGCAATCACAAGTTGATCCACAAGGCAAATGCTGACAACAGACGAAGTGCTGTAGAACCGGAACTCTATAGAAATCGCGAGCTTAATTAGACTCATGGGAAATGCTCTTTTGTGTGTCATGGCATGCGAGTGAAGTAAAGCTTACTGTTGTGTATGGTTCGCCATCGGTATGCAATCTTTATGCACCTCACCTCATGGCAGTCATGTTGGTGTACTGGACAATACTGAAAAAGTCTTTTGGGAATTTGGCTCCACTATTATGCAAAATTCGAGCAATGTTTTGCTTTTAGTGTTTTGTACATCTACATGGACATCTAATCACGTGAGTGCACGCCAAGAATTAGCTCACATTTGTAATTCCGTCAGAGCTTGAGAGATGGTGGAGAGATCTGCGTGAGCAAATGGAAAAATATTACAAAGAACATTTGTGTTGGCTGAAGGACCAAGGACATTATAATCCTCATAATAAGAGAGACAGGTATGAAATTCCTTGAAACATACCATTTATTCACACCCGTTGGATAGTTCACACAATCTATCACTGGGTTTCATTACAAATAAAAATGGGGGAATAAGACGACTTGTGATGGGTGAGAAGCATTTTCAAACGTATTAAAAATTAGTTGTCTCATATTTGAAAAGCAAAGGTTAATAAAATGATTGTTAAAACAGAAATAATTGTCATATTAATTAGGAAATGATTTCCTTTCTTACAAAAAGACTCACAGTAACCTTAGATATGGTAAAACAGTCCGGTTGTCGCAAAGGGACCTGAATTGTGTGCCATTGCAATCACCTTATATACAGGGCCTCTGATATTACCTGATAGTGCAATCCTGCATAACTGACCCCAAATCGCATCCTACCGCATAATTCATTAATTTCTGCACGAAGAGCAGAATAGGAAACAATGAAAAAGCTAAAACTTCGTAATAGTTTGTTTTTTAGACTTTTAAAGGCCACTTCATTGCAATTTACCTCTCTCAACAACGAAATGTCCTTGAATCGATCGGAGCATGACAGTACCTGAAAGGCTTTGCAGCCTTGCCATGAGGTAAGTAGTTACCATTCCAGCCGAGTGGTCTGCCATTTATGAAAGTTGTCTATTGGTGCAGAACAAAAACAAGGGGTTGCAATGTTAGCCATTCTGAATCGTCAATATATTCCATGCAGCTTTTTGTGGGAAATTTTGGCTTGACACTTACACGATCAATTTATTTCTCTTGTTAAGTGACAAATTTATCGTGATGGATAAGCTCTTTGTGAATCCTGCTGCTATTTCTGCTGCTACCCCAAAAGTACGCTCCATTCACAAGAAGAGTGCTGTCTGTCTATTGTTTCTCTGTGTGCAAAATGTCTTTTTAGCAGTGCAGAAGATAGTTTTCAACCCTAGAACCAATAATAACAGCTACAAATGAGCTAAAAGAATCGCATAATTTGCAGTATAATCAGAAATGTGATGTCGCATAATTCACAATTTTTTTATTGCACTTTACCAGATGCCCTGTTTTAATGTAAGATGGTGCTGGAATTTACTATGGAACCACTAATACAGAAAGATCTAGATGTCTTCAGAGAGTCAGTTTGAAACTCACATAGGATCTGTGCATAGTGAGAGACAATTCTTCCAGAAGCCACTCCAAACCATGGCCTTTGAAGATTGTGGTATGTTTGGAGTACAGACAAACTGTCCAGAGCAGGAAAATTTGTTGTTTTTGTCTTGACTTTTCATTTTCCAGCTAATTTAGATGCTAGCAACAGTACAAATTTTCTGTGGGAACCAATATTACGACGATTAAGGTGACAATGTTAATGTGAGTGGTTTAGAGTGTGCTGAGCCATGAAAATGAAAGTGAATTGACGCACGATTTTTTGTTGAAAACGTTTTCTTTGTTTCCTTATTGTAGATAATTGCACTTCAGGTCTCCCAGTAATAGATGAACAGCTTGAGGAGGCAGCTACCCTATTAGGAGTCCTGACTACAAAGGAATATTACCAGATAGTGAAACCATAAGACCCCATGAATGCAGGGATTCATGCATATATTGGCCATTGTCAGAAGGCATAAGCAATATTTAGGGGATAGGCATTCAACCCAACAGAGTAACAAGCTAAATAACAATTTTGTTTGAATTCAAGACAGATAATTATGACAGAAATTACTGTTGGTAAACAAGACAAACTCTTAAACACTGATTTTTATGAAGCAACAGCAACAGACAATATTACACACATTACATATTTTGATATTGTTGTTTCAGTTATTTTCTTATAATGTATGAATCAGCCAAAACGAAAGTGTACATAGTATTGCCATTGTGGCAAATACCTTCATCAAGGACTACTGTACTGGGATTGGTACTCTCCAGAACTGGTTCAGAAATTACATGTACCAACCTAAACGTCCAAAAATACAGTCATTATACTTATAACATGCTGTATTATGTTATATGGAGACAATTCGTGCCAGTTTGCTATTGAAACAGTGAAGAGCAAACTGTACACATAGACCGAGGCCCAGAGTTTGTTAACATTGGGCAAAATGATATTTCTTCAGTTAAGAAGAGGAAACGGGAAAAACTTCTTAAAAGAAGAGATAAATAGAAAATACTTGTAAGCTAATTTTGTCCAAGTTTCAGGTTTAATAGCTTACAGTAGCAGTTGCACTCATGTTTCTCAAAGCATGACTCGATTGCTTGTCCAGCCAAGTTGTCTGTGCAGAACTGATAACTTCCATCCTCATTTTGTATTTCAGTAGAAGCTATTTCAAGGTCATATGAGGTAAATTCTTACTTTCAGATGAGAAAAGGCCTGTGCCTTCTTCCATAGTGTAGTATCGTCCTCACAGATCATTCCATCATTGTTTGTAAACTTTACAAAAGCTTCCATCAATGAACTCCTCTACTGTTATGAACTCTGTTATGAACTCCCCATCCTCTGTCTTTCCCATATACACAGACTTGTAATCAAAAGACTGTCCATATTCATGAAGCCCGTACGTTGCAATCGCCTCCTTTAGCTGGGATGCAAAGTTTCTTGCAAGATAATGCATCTATACTGACTTTCTTGTGTGTTCGTCTATGATCTGACCCATTTCACTAATTTGTTGAACCACAGCATCCAGATATATTTTAACCACCCATGTTCCCTTATAAAACCCTTCTCCAATGCTTGTAGCTTTAAATGCCTTTCAGAAACCTCCAGCTGCGAACTCTTTCTCTTCTATGACAAATTCAGCCTGTATTGGCACTGTTGACCACTCCAGATGAACGAACTCGAATTTGAAGATCAGAAATTTCTTGGCTTTGCTATCAAACACCCTTCCAAGTCTGAGGATATCCTTGATAGACAGGCTTTTTGGGTAAGATTTACTTATAGTGTTAGTATATCTAAAGAAACCGACTAAACTTTTGAAATTGCAAGACATGTTTTGACAGAATCTTCAGTTGATAATGTACAAAGCGTTAAGTCGGAAGAATGCTAATTATGCCAGTAACAACAGAATGTACATAAAACGTCTTATGGGGCATCATGAAAAACTACGGTTAGAAAGTTACTTAATCCATTCCACATTTTTACACCTCTATATGCAAAGCGACGCTGTGCGGTTGCTAGGTGACAACAAGGAATATTTAGGTTGTTTGCAGATCGCGTTACCCTGGTACATACGGAGGATCTCATTTGTAGTTGGTCGCATAAATATTTGGGGGCAAGATTGTTTAGGCATTTAAATACCATCACTGCATCATTGATATCTAGTCTATCTTTTACCTTGAGAATTCCTAGCGACTTAAGACCTTCGCTAATATGATTGAATTTTTTAAGTCCCAGAATAATTCTCGCAGCAAAGTTTTGGACCAGTTGGAGTTTATTTATATTAGCCTTAGAAGTGTTTGCCCACACCGACGAGCAATAAAAGAGCTTAGTACACACAAAACTTTTAATGAGTAATAAAAGTGTTGGTCTGTCCAAAACATGCTTAATTCTGTTTATATGTACTAACTGATTAAAGCAACTAGAAACTGTTTTAGTAATATGAGTATCGTATGAAAGACGCTGATCTAAATATACTCCAAGGTCCCTAGCAAAGGGAACCGGTGATATAGTTTTATTAAAAATAGAAACATATTGGTGGTAACTGCTTAGTAAGTTGCGGTAAGCCAACAACCATTAATTTGGTTTTGTCCGGATTTAAAAGCAATGAATTTCTCGTGCACCATTTGCAAATTTCCGGAAGGTCAGCATTTACTGTAGC
>OX421449.1:22657811-22660311 GCA_949126865.1 Montipora capitata | reverse complement strand
ACATGTAGAAATCACCTCTTTCGATAAGATATTGAGAGCAGTCAAACAGAAGTTTACAGTAGGATGCAAATGATCATGGTACAAACGTTTTGTCCACTTGTTACTTGAACTGGATTCCTTCTTAATACCTTTAATCGATTTGGCCAACAGCCTGCCTACATTTATGCAGACCATAATTTACAATGTAAAAGCACATGATCAGTCTTTTTCAAAATGATTTGGGAAATGTGCTGCTGATTATTGTGTAATACTGCAATATCCAAAAATGGAAAGGAACCTCATATTAACAAATATCTCTCAAAAGAGAAGTAAGGTACATGTAAGAACAACCAAATTAAAGGCCTAAGGGTAGAAATGGAGTAAAAACCCCTCATTTCCCTCTCCAAGTTGCTTATATCAGCCGAGAACTCAATTATAAGCAACTGGGAATCGTATGGGCTACTCCTGTGCATAGAACTTGGCTATGGTTTAGCTATGGGTATATGTATTGTCCCATAGATTTCCCATAATTTATGTAGCAAGTCCTGGATCCTATGGAATTTATATGGACTTGAATCAAGGATCCCATAGCATTTCCATATCAAATGCCAGTATACCCAGCTACTATGGAAATTATATGGAATTTTGCCAAATACGTAGCAATCCCATAGAACAGGGTCAAGATCCTATGGTATTACTATGGGAGCATTTCCCATCCAGATTCTATGATATGGGAATGGTATGGGGCACACCCATACCATTCCCATACAAGATTCTATGGTTAATGTATGGATTTTTGCCAAATACGTAGCAATCCCATAGGAAGAGACAATAGAATGACGGTAGTTCAAGACAGTGACTGGGTATGGGTTTGCTATGGAAGGCAATAGCCCATATCAAATCCACATAATAAACATATATGGGCCATAGCTTTGCCCATACCATTTCCAAACGTGGACCATATATGTCCCATACCATTTGATTCCGTAAGGGAGGTCACCCAAGTAACAACAGAGAGATTAATGCTGGTAATAATTAATCTGACACTAATCACTTCAAAACTGCTACCTGTAGATTACACTCCAAACAATCAATCATTAGTAAAAGTTAGTTGACACAGGCAACTTAATGCCCCAGTGTTTCTGTTGTAAACAGGTAAACAGGTCACCCAAGTAACAACAGAGAGCCTAATGTAAACTGCTAGTTTAGACTTTAAACAAGCAATGATCTTAACAAAAATTAGTTCACACAGAGAGGTCTGGGGATCACTCTTAGTCTGGCCTCTACCCTTTCACCATCTTTCCAGTAAAGAAAGTTCTAGGGGTCACAGAGACACACAAACCGCCCCACCACGATAAGGTGGTGATCCCATCCGGGACGGAAACAGGCAAATAAATGCCCCCGTTTATCCACTCTATCCAGGTAAAAAGCTCACCCAAGGATAGAGAGGACTTACACTAATTAAAGAATTAACAAAAATGATTGTAAACTTAAAGGATGGAAATATTCACATAAACCAGTCAACTCAAGGACACAAGTTGTTGTCAGCTATATGATTCCTACAGGTAAAGGTGTTTGCTGTCCAAAGGAACTGATACAATTTTTTGTTCTCCCTCTACTTGTGTTTCTGCAGCAGCAAATCTACAGTATATCCTCTGCACAGGCAAAAAACGTGAAGGGCCATATGCCAAAAAGTCATTGACTTTCCAGGTCTTGGTAGGATTTCCAAATCGATCAGGGTTTTCATCTGGTTTATGCCACAAAACGCAAGCAAAGACATGTTGTGCAAACTTCCCATTCAAGTTAATAGAATGAGAAAAGTAATAAAGAACATAACCAGCAAAAAATTCAAGTGAATTAAGATTCAGAGCTTCCCCGTCAGCAGCTGCCCATGAGGCATAAATCCTTCCTGAACGCAAAGTGCGACACTCCAACTTGGAACTGTACAACTGATTTCCAATAGTGACTGTGGAATATTTCTTGATGGTCTCAGCCATTGATTTCCAGTCGAGTGATTGCTCTGGATAGAGACACTTGTACACTGCAAATAGGGCATCATGATCTTCAGTTTCCAGGCTCTGTACTTTGTAGTTTGTTGGAAGCTTGAGATGAGTAAGGTTTGACCAGTCAACTATAGTTATGGGAACAGTGGTAGACATACTGTGTAATGAGCTGGCAGTTGACAACAGAGGATTACTTATGGTGACATTGGGTGAAGATGGATTGTGTAGCAAGTATGCAAATTCAGTTTTGTATTGAGATGGCAGCTGAACACTGTCAAGGAATCGAGAAAGTATTAACTTTCTCATTAACTGAAGTTCCAAAGACCTCTTTTTTGTTGAGACACTTCCCATGATACCATTGTACCTCTCAAAACTGAAACACCAAAAACTATGGACTGGGCCATGGTCTAAAATAATGTCCTTTAAGTGACAGTGTAGATGCATGTTTGGAGTGATAGCTTTTTTCCCATACAATTTTTCAAACTCATTGCAAAATTTCAATAGGAGCAGGTCTGCTC
>OX421449.1:22640311-22645311 GCA_949126865.1 Montipora capitata | reverse complement strand
ATTGATTTTCTCGAAAACTAATCAATACTTAGCCAAACGAACTATGTAGTGATTTGTTTTACATTAAGGTCTACCTAACCTGAGAATATGGGCCAAATTGAATTTTGAGCTGTTGCCACGAAATGTTTGACCTATGGTAACATTTGCTCTTAAGGTTTTCCTGTCAATGACAAATTAAGGACTCAAAACGTTGTTACAGTACTGTGAACACTTACAACCTATACATCTTATCATGTTTGAATCAATGTTTCAATCAAATGTGTAAATGTGTAAGTTAACCAACCATTATGACAACTGCATTTTTTAGTTCTCAGTATTTCAGCCCAGAAATAAATTGGTGCAAATCCACATTTTTAAAATAAGGTTGACTAAGAGATCTTAACAAACTCTCACCTGTTCAGATTTTTTCCTCATTTCCAGTCAATACTGATGAGGCAAGTGGTGTTCTACAGCCCTTCCAAATTGCTTGTAAGCAGGAAAATGCTTGACAAGAACCCGCAGAACTAAAGGCACCAAACTTCCCTTTAGACTCTCTTGAACTTCGGGACCTGGAAGGATTTCTGACATTTCAAGATCTTCTACCCTTTTTTGTGACACCTCTCTGTTTAAACTGCCATCAACTGTAACTCTGTTCTATACAGCATACGTGTGTGTCCAGTGCAGGGACTTGTTCTCATGGCTGCTAGATTGGTGTCTAGCTTGAACACTCAGGTCATTGTTGTCAGTCACAAGCTTACAGATGAACATTCATAATGATATTAACTATATTTAAGCAATAACTAGTAAAATCTAGTAATCAGTCTCAAAATCCTTCTCATTCTACTCTTAACGTGTAGGATGGTATCAATGGGCAACACTTAAAACAAAACAATATGGAGAATTTTACAGGTAATTCTAATCATAATGCAAAACCAGAAAGTATATTTAAAAATTATAACTATAAGAAAGAAGTCTGATATGACAGCCTTTTTTAACCCTAAAGCATACCAGGGAAAGAGAAGTTGATGCTCAAACCCACTCCGTTCCCACTTTCCCCACTTCCCCCAACCCCACTGATAGGGCAAGCTGTGGGCATTCTTATGAAATAATTTTGATGTGTCTCCTTGGAACAAAGACAAAAGCTATAATAAAAAAATATTTTTTTGTAACATACTTGTAATGAATAATTGAGTTCCTAAGCTCCTTAGCTGCCTCTTCTAGGTTTTTCTTAGTTCTGCAGACATAGTTGCTATTCCTTCCCTTTGTAGCTTAACATTACTGAGAAATTTCAACAGGTCCTCATACGTTTCCTCCTGAAAATACTTTGAGTTGCTCACATTGTCCTTTGACATGTCTATTGATGTCATATCACTGTCATATCTCCCACTGATCTCCTCTAAAAATCTTATCTTGAGCTCCTTCTTGGTTGTGTCTTCTTTCCAAGATACACACCTACACGAGGCTTCGCCCACTTTAGTTTGCATTCTTGTGCTCGAAGAGTGGCATACTGTGAAGCCAAGTTGTGCACAACAATCAATTGTTATTGACTTTGCACCCCCATTTAACAGCAGCAAACTTAGACGGTAATGGGCTGCACTCAACTTTTGATTATACTGCTTCAAACACGAGGCTGCAGCTAAGCAGATAGCATTCCTCTTTTGATGCTTAAAGGCCACAGAGTTCTTCTCGGCTGTACACCTTTGCCTTTCCTGGCTTCACAAGATTAGCCACAATAAGCTGTGCATAAAATGCCTCGTTATTAAAGGAAGTCACCACAGCTGGATTGGTAACCTTTAACAGACATTCAGGGTCCTTGGCATAGTGTTTCACTTCAGATTTAACTGCACTAAGGACTTCAAGAATTATCTGCTCTTTCATCTCTTCATTCTTCCAAACAGCCCTTGCAACTGCTTTCTTGTTCTTAAAGACAATGTTTTTCACAATTGACTTTTCAGTGTCTGACTCACAGACGAATTCCTTCACTTTGTTGGAGGTAGGATATCCAATGAAAGCCTGTGTCATAAAAATATATCATCAGTAAATAATTTTCCCATGTTTGGTTAATTGAGGTTGAGAAATACTGGAATTTATATGAAACATTTTTAAGAAATCTAGTGAACATGGGAAACCCTTTAAAAGTTTCAGAGGAAAAGGACCTGTTTCCTCCGGGATAGATTTCTTCAATAATTTTGTTACTTTATTTTCGCGAATAGTTTTTCAACAAACCCTTCTTTTCCAGTGATGTCGCCACTGTGTTGGAATTGCATCAATATTCGCCATTAAATGAAACTTTTCTTTAGGTGTAAATGATGCACTTCCCATAATTTGAAAACCTGTGATAATCCCATTTCTTCAGTTGTAAGGTCTTCAAGTGCAATTATTCCTTTTTTTAAAAGTGCCTCACAGAAAAAGAAATTACCTTGTATACAAATATACTTATTATTCCAAATTACTGTATTGTGCATTTCTTGGCACAAGGCTCCTTTTGTTAACTAATTCACAACTGAATATTCTGCGAAACATCGAAAACATTCTTCATAATATTTGGGTCATTTAATGCATAATTTCTTTAAATCAAACGTGCAACACAAAACCAATTCCGATCCTTCTTTCTTCAGGGGTGCTTACCATTTACACGAAACCATCTGGATGAAAATTTCCCCATTAATGGTAAGCAAATTTCCATCCGGAAAGAACCGGGGAAATGGGTCGTGAACAATCAACCGTGTGCCAAAAGGATATTTGAGACCCCGATGAGGTATTGTAGCGGTTGATTCACTGTCACTATGACAACAAGTGGCTAATTAAAAACGGCGCTACACAGGGTTTTGTTAGCTGTTTTGCACGACGACGAGGACTGTCATGAGTTGATAGAGTCCGACGACAACATTTTTGTATTTGCTGTGGGTTCTACGGTGATGCGACGAAGCCTCAGTATAATCCAAGGCTACTTCAAAGAAATGTCAAGAAAAATCTCCTTTCTTGACGAATTTAGGAGTCATTTTCGGCTCACTCGCAACACCTGTGACTTGCTCACGCAAGAAATTGTTGCCTCTGGCTGCCTTAATGTAGGACCCCAATTCCACCAGAGAAACAAATTTTGATTTATTTGTGGATGCTGGCTAATGGTAATGAGCCATCACGACAAGTCGCTAATCACTTCGATGTTACTATGAGTAGCTGCGAAAAGTAAATACTGCCAACCTGTCAATTCTTCCACGCTATCTCAAGTGGCCAAATGGTGAAACTACGCTATTTTTCTCCACTTTTTGTTAGTCATAATTAAGCTGTAAACAAACCCGTTTTTGTTTGCTTTTATCTGCCGTTGCTCTGTTTTCGACAGCGGTAATAACTGGAGCATGTCATAATTTTATCAGTGTTGCTTGAGTCAATTACTTACGACATGCTTATGCCATCATCAGTTTAATGAGTTCCTAAGTGTGAACAGTTATAAAGTCTACGGGTAGATGAAAAAATTATTACAACATGACGTAATACAAAAGCGGGTACTATTTACAGCGTGACACCAAACATCAAGGTGTAAACTAAAACGTGAGAAAAGTGTTGTAATGCTGCAATTGTTTGTTAAGTTCCAGTTTGATATATTTATATAAAAAGCTTCTTTGAGTTTTAAATCAATTGAGTTGCTGGCAGAATCCCGAATACTAAAGCACGAAGGGGAGTATTTGTTCTTACATAAAGGAAATGTGTTAAAATGCTTAAAAATATGCGAGTTTTCATCGCTTTCTGTGTGTTCCTTTATCCTGGTAGAAAAGTGGCGACTGGTTTTGCCAATATAACGGGAATTACAACCCGCACAAGAAAATTGGTAAACTACCACGGATTTTAAAGCAACAGGAGTACAATCTTTAACACTAAACATGTTTTTAATTTTGAATGAAGTGAAAACTAATTTGATAGTTAGGTCAGATTTGCAAAACCGCTTAGTAAGTTGTCGGAGTTTAAGTTTTGCTATTTTGGAATAATGGCCGACAAAAGGGAGTGTAAAATAACGTGTATTATTGTCATCATTAGTGTTGCAGCTTTTTTGAGCTTGAAAGTTCTGTCAATAATGTGCGAGGGAAATGAATTATGTTTCAAGGTGTCAGAAAGTTTATTAAGATCGTTTTGAAGGCCGGAAGAGGTGTTGTTGATTTATAGATTCGGTCGATAAGAGTTTGGATAAGGCCAATTTTATAGCATGATGGAGTAAAACTAAAGAAATTAGTTAAGAGACCAGTGTAAGTTTTTTTTATGAAAAACTGAAAAAAACACAATCACACGAAGAGTTGTCAACAAGTATGTCAAGAAAGGAGAGTCTACCATCATTCTCTTTCTTTGGTAAATGTTAATAATTAATACTCTCATGTAAAGGTGCCATTGACGGGACCTTCATAAAGATCAAGGCGCCCAGTGTAGACCCTGAGTCATATATTTGCAGGTAAATATTGTCATACCATTACCTAGCTATATGGATCAGTGAAAAGAAAGGAATTGATCAGTCCTCCTTCTTTTACCAAGTACTAGTCATACTCTTTGTTTTTTTTTTTTTAGCCAGATGGTTATTTTTTTTCATGTTTCAATGACTAATTAATGCTTTGCCTACATATAGATTGTTTGTGACAAAAACATGATCCTCACAGATGTATTAGCAGGTTGGCCTGGATCTGTCCATGATTCCAGAGTTCTCAGAAACTCTTCTCTTTTTGCCACTTCTCGAAACAAGTTTCCTGGGGATTACCACATCATTGGGGATGGGGGCTGCCCACTTTTGAGGTATTAATGTTGAACAAGTATTTTTTATGAGCTATATGTTTAATGTCAGTTGCATAGAGCAATTTTCAATTTTCTACTCTTCACATTTGAATTCATCAATTGTTTAGCTTTCCCCTTTATTTTAATTATTTCTGGCTGGATTTATTATTCAAACGGATTGCCATCACTATATTCAGTGTGAAGTAGTATTCAATACAAGATCACCATATGACCTTTTTCAGGGCAAAGTATATAAATTTAAGATT
>OX421449.1:22602811-22607811 GCA_949126865.1 Montipora capitata | reverse complement strand
TTGTTCAAAGATAAAGGGCTTTAGAGGATAAGCACAACATCACAGAAGCTGGAGTCAATCTTTGAAAATAACTTGCAAACAATGCGAAAATGTGCAAGCTTTAATTGGTCCTTGACTTATAATGACAAACAAAACCAAACAGTACGAAGTTTGTAAAAGCATTTAAATCAGCCAGGTTTGTATGAAGAATGAAAAGCAATCATTATCAACCAGCATTTTCAGGCAACATGAGTGACGAAGCTTACACGCAAACATGAGGTATTGTGCAAGGTTACTAAGCCGTTGAACGATCGTGTTTTATTTGAAGAACATTCACTTTGAAGTCTTTTGTTGGCTTTTGTCCACTGCGTTCGTTATGCCCAAGACAACATTATTATGTTAGTTTTTAATAATTTACTTAGCTGGAACGTGGCTCAAAATCTTTGACCCGTGTATAAGACGAGGGCGATTTTTGGAGCTTCTTTTGAAGCCATAAAAGGTCGACTTATACACGGGTAAATACGGTACACCCGAAATATCCCTTTTAGTGGCAATAAGAAAGAAGACAACGAGTATATCAAATATTCCCGTGCCGAATTGCAAGGGTATGAGAAATTGTTCAACTACATTAGAACCGATTTGCTACAAAATCGATTGATTGAGTTATATGCCCTGTTTACATTTTTTGTTAATTCTCAAGGAGAACTAGAAATACCAGAATCCACAAGAACCCATTTCAGAGGAAGTCTTGAGAAAGAATTTACAGATGCTATTGATATTTGCGATTCCAAGAAATCTTTCAAGACTGGATTTAGCCAAGCAAGTTACAGAGAAGAGTAACACTATTTCGTCCAGCACTAGCGAACATCATTAACCGCCTTTAGCCTAAGAGAAGCGATCCAAGCCCAAAATACCGAAGCCACATGGCCTCCAAAACCATCTGACTTGACCGAAAATGCCGTCCACATCCCAGAGGTAGTGAAAAAGTTCTTATATACTCTTTTGACGGGTAGCACTAGCTTTTCAGGAATGGAATCTTGTTCGCCACGGACTCATCACCTTATGCTGTCATTAGGACAAGACCTGATATTTGCTGTAAGTGGCGGAAGGCAGAAGCCCCTGAAGCATATCTTACTCCCGTATGCTGTCAAATCTCTCAACAACAATGTTGACCTTATCCAGATCTTGAACCGATGTGGCCACAGAGTTGCGTATTCCTAACCTGAAGAGATAAATACCGCACTGTGCCTTCAAAAGATGGTGGCAACTCCTGGTAACGAAGTTCCTCTTCCTGAAAACATCCGCCCGTTTATCGGTACCACTCTCGCCTGGGACAACATTGATTGTCTCGAAGAAACTTTGTCTGGTGAGGGCACCTCCCACCGAGTCAATGGTATCGCTGTGCAAGCTGTGCATTTTGGTCCTCAAGTTCCACCCGCATCAGTACCTGCAATGGTCAAATCCAAAAAGAGAAGCATACGATGCCAATCTTCCTATTTATAATGCAGGGTATGTAGAGGTGACATCAACACAAATAATGGAAAACGCTAGGAAAAAGAACTTGCTATGGCTTTTGGCGCACCTTCATTCCGGTGAAGACCAAACCATTCCTAGCTGGACTGGATTCAATATTTTGGTGAGAAACGAGCACGTGGTCGCAAAGGATAGCGTAGGTTACCTACCCACTATCAATGTCCCGGCGACTGTACGAAGGCCTGACAAAGTCGCTTCAGATCAAAGAAACCCTGAGTCTCCAAAGCATTGTTGTTGTACGCCAAAGCTACCAAGATAAAATGGAAACACAGCGCCCAGTTCAATGATATTTTTTGAGAATGGGAGTTTTTCATACCATTTGTACGTTCTTGGCAGTGATAGGAAAGCGTTTCCAGGAGGACGCTGGTTTGCGAGGTGTATGCTTGGAATCTGGAGTGATTGCTGACGGATCTGCAGCTGGCGTTTTGGAAGGTCATAGCTATAATCGTGCCATCCTGTTTCACAAGCTTATGTTTGAAGCTCTTTACTGACTAGTGTGGAATGGGTTTCAGGGGTGGATTGAAGAGATTGAAGAACACCACGAAGACAACAAACCTCATGTGGATGAGCTTATGAAAGGACTGAAGCCGCTCATTGATTCTACATGTGAACCGGAGTTTCAGGACGTCACGAGAAGTCCCTTATCTGAAGAGGTCTCACAGCTATTTCTGTCGTATTCGCACCACCTTCGTCATAGTAACGGAAAGCTTTTAAAGTTCTGGATGTCGAATGTTGACATGGTCGAGGTGCTACTGGGACTGATAAGAGCAACTAGGAAGGGAAACTGGTCAATGCACCTCTCTTCTCTCAGAGGAACTGTCCCTTGGTGCTTTGCGTATGATAATGTCAAATATGCCAGGTACCTCTCAGCGTATCTCTTGGAAATGTCTCATCTTCCCGAGAAGCACCCAGACACGTTCGAGTATCTAAGTTTGGGAGGACTTTCTGTTCAGCTCAGCAACAGCTATCCTTTTGGGAGAGTACCTGTTGACCAAACATGTGAAGAGACAGTAAATAAGGACAGTCAAACCTCAGGAGGCACAAAAGGATTCATCCTAAAACCCAAAGCCGTAAGCAAGTACTATTTGGTGGCAGAATATCGAAGCACGTTCCTCAAACAATTTAAGGACATGCTGCATATCAACAGCTCTTCTTTGAAACACAATGACTTACAGCACTCAAGGATCACGCGCAATGAAAATGATGTTAAAAACATAATTTCATTACTACAAGATACTTGGCTAAATCGCTTCAACCCCGACCTTCAAGATCTTGTCTGTCTATTGACCGGAAAAGTCGCCTCTTCTGAAGTAGAGGATGATCTGCTACGAGTGAAAGAGGTTTGGTGAAGAAGCTTATGAAGCTTTCAGAGAACAGCGTCTGGAATGTGATCCGCCAAATATAAAATTCCACAACACCTTGAAGAAACCCAAGCTCAAGACCTTTACTGACCTCAACAAGAAGATAAAGGTTAAAGCTTCTACCAACCAGGAAGTTGTTCTTAAAGCCGAGAGAAGATTGTTTGCAGAAATTTGCAGATGAGTGAAGTCCTCGCCCATCCTCTCGGACCACTCCCATGGACAATGGCTAAGCCAGATGACATGTTGCGCAAGACGAATAAAGCCTCCTTGGCAAAGGAACTCCAGAAGAATGTACAAGCAGCAAATGTTATTCCCCAACCCTCAGCTTGCTTGATAGATGGCATGACTTTAGTTCAGCGTCTAAAGGGTGGAAAACATTTGCTGAGATTGCCAAGTCTCTATTTAGCATGGCGTTAAAGAAACACACTTCGAGCGACAGAATTGATGTCATATTCAATGATTACCATGACGACTCAATAAAGAATGCAGAACGAGAGAACAGAGGGGAAGGTTGAGGAAGCGAGTTTTGTAACCTCCGAGCTGATCACATGGTCAAATAATGGCGAAAATCCCTGTGCCGTTCACGTAACAAGAAAGCATCGATAGTCTTTGTAACCCTGGAATGGCAGAAGGAAAAGTATGCAGACAAATTATCAGGGAAGACGCTCGTGGTAACCTGTGGCCTGGTAACCTCTGTTGCCTCGTCCCATACAGTTTTTAACTGAAACGTCAGAGGACTCACTTTTCCAACCTTAGTTTTCTCGCATAAACTGGAAATTGCTTCATTGTAGCGATACATCAGAGATTCCGGGCTTCCCTGCCTTCCTCATCTTCTTGTGAATCTTCACTGTCCTCTCCGCTACTGTCCGGGAGTCCAATCCACGTGGCCAACATCTAATTTTACAGCCTGAGACGCCACAGGACTATATTTCAGATCTGATGTAGCTTCCAAATTCATCGCTGCTATTTGTTTAGCAAGTCTGTATGATCAATGAAGATAAATTCTTTTAATGTCCACTTTTTAATACAAATTATATCTAAAAATAACACCTTGGAATCAGCTCACTTTATAAAAAACAAAACAAAACAAAAAAAAAAGAAAAGAAAAAATGAATAATAAGATTTTTTTTATTTAGCGCTTCCTGTCCTTTTAATTTATTCCGCTGCCTCGTGGGTTTCCCGTCGCACTCCATATCCTCATAAACAGACTTGCCAATACTTGCAGGTATATCTGTTGAGGCATGATATTTTTGTTGGTATGAAATTACCAGTACAAATTTTTTTTCCTTTATTTCATACTGGTATGGAATAATTTCATACCGAAGTATATTTCATACCACAACATATCCATGATGAATTATATTTTTTGAGTGGCGTTTTCAATTAGTTGAAAATTTAAACTACATGTAAGTATTATCTTCTAAGAACTACGTGTAAGATTACTTAGATTTGTGTGCTTCGTACTCTAGCAACCTTTCCCTATTTGTCATTAGTTAGTTATTGACTTCAATCAACTCGTTGAATTTTATGAGTAAGGTGTCATGAAAAGTTAGCTCCGTTTCAAACCTTGTCTCCTCTTGCTCGTTGCCGCTTTCGCTCTTGGCATTTTCTTTCTCCAGCCAATGAACATTTTTTTCGAACACCTCTTTGTGTTTCTTGACGCAGGTGGTACAAATTGCTGCACATTAAAGGAAGATGTCATAAACATGTTGGAAACATGAGAACACGTAGATTTGACAGCCCAGGGTATTCCCCTTAATGTCTTTAAGTAAAGTGATTTCAAATTGATTATTTGTTGAACAACTGTCATCGAACAGAGGAAATCGTTGAAGGTTCACAATAACATCCTTTTGGCCCTGGTAGTCGTCGGGCTCAAATATTCTAGCATCGTTCCTTCTGAATACTCCAACAATCCGATCCAAGCCCACATACCCTATTATCGCGGGGGCTCAGAGATCGCGGAGAACTGTATAAGTTTGGAGGCTAAAATTTTCGTGATTTGGGGACCGTTCTTTTAATAAAGGGCAGCTTTGCTAACAATATTAGCTGCAAGGTAACAAATTAGATTTCAACCTCCTGTTGCAATTTCATATGTAAACAACCTTTCAAACATCAACGCAACATTTC
>OX421449.1:22590311-22592811 GCA_949126865.1 Montipora capitata | reverse complement strand
TGCATATATTAAATTCGTTCAAAATTACCTGTTCTTCCAGCAACGGGAAATTCCCATTGGTTTAATTCTGACGCAGCCTGTCATCAAATGTCAATCACAGCTCATCAAAAAGACATAGACGCCATATCAGTTTCACAGTAAAACAGTAACCTCCGGGAAAATGGATGATGTGGACTTGGTATGAAGAATGCTCGCCTCCCAGAAAGCAGTGTTCGCCATAAGTCACAAGTTTTAATATTTTTAGGTTGATTTAACACAATCTCGCTTGATACAGTCTCAATCACTAGTGTTCTCAATCATTGCCAAAAATCCTACGCTATCGAAATATTAAAAATTTACATTCACGCCTAGATCACTTCGGAATTTCCAGTGTCTGTCGCATTCTTGAATTGATCTGTTCTTCATAATACCCTAAAGATTTAGGAAACGAAAGCGACAACGTGCTTTGGAAAAAGCCTGATATTTCAGCTGTTTGTTTTGGCGAAAAACAGAGCCTCCAACTCGTCAAATGCATCTTCAGTCGAACGCCCGACAATTATTATCGGTTGTGTTGTTTGACTCATTAAACAAAAAAAAAAAAAACGCCTTTCCTTTCCAAAACACCACTGAATCAAACATACGAAACTTCGCGCCCTCCGAATAGCGAAGAGAAAACGACTGAACATGACAACACAACTAATTTCCCCGTGGAAATAAGGCATACAATGTATCAAATTTAAGATGTGGTTGGAGCTGTCAAACAACTTCTGACACCTTAGTGACATTATTCGAACCCCTGCTTAGAACAAATTCGTTGTATGAAAAGCCGACAGTCGTTTTCTCGCCTCAGACGCCCTACGGGCGTGTGAGGCTCGCGTGCTTCACACACGAGGATCACGCTTACGGCGCTTTGCGCCTTCCAAAAATGGAAGAAAACGACTATGTTTTGCATTCTATCACTGCCCTTTCTGCAGAACTGATATCAAATCTTAGAAAGGGAAGAGGGTTTACACTTTACAACCATATATCGAACACACGAAGAGAAATAGCCATCGTTCAACTGTCCTGTCGGTCTGCAACAGGAATGCCTCGACATTGGGAAAGTTTGGGGATATAGAGCTAAAGGAAATTACAGCATGACATTTCCTAGAAGCCACAGCTCCCTGTTTGTTTGATGTTCAGAAATGCAAGATGTGTGGGCCCTCAACAACCACTAACCTTTTCCCAAAATCGTCCACTCTCTAGGCCAGTGTAACAAGCCACCTCAATGGAAGACAACATACAGCAGCAAAGAAAGGAGGCATACAATCGCAAATAACTTCATTTGTATCTCTGAGTGGTGCAAGCGGGGATTTAAAGTTGTCAACCAGGCATACATGACCCTCGACGAAACCTCTTGAGTACTGCCTTGGATTTCATAAAGAAACAGCAACTCTAACGAAAGGAATGTGAAGCAGATGTTAAATGAGCCGCATGTTTCAACAGCAAACGAGGAGGTTGAATGTGGTACATTTAGGCATATCAACTGTGTACGTGTAGGATATGCAGGGACATTTGCTGATGGAATGTGTTCAAACTATTCAAGCATTGACAAAATCAATACTTGGTTGTAAAGTGTGGCGTCGGGCTAAAGAAAGTAACCCTCCTGACCCAACGAACCCAATGAACAAGGTCCGTTTCGACTTCTGATCACATGCCAAATTATGTGAAAGACTCAAGCTGTGTTCACATTAGGCCTCGATTATCATCGAATTATAATCGAATTAAATATGAAATGGGTTCACATCAACTAATTGGAGTACCTGATTGTAACTGGATTATAATTACTTCAAACAACCTCAAAGGGGTTGTTTAAAATAATTACAAAGTGTAATTGAACAGAATGGTGAGCATGTGGTGGTATGAGGAGACGAGACTTCTAATCGCTTTATGGAGCGAAGGTCTGGATTTGTCTTCTTCTATTCTCGGAAGCTATCCTTGGTTCTCTTCTCGCCTCAAGCACATGATGGTGATGATAATAGTGGCAGCCACGCGATACGGCACCATTTTGTCTCACACTGCAAGGTTACCCTGCCTATTGTATTTGAATTTTCGCACATGTGAACAGAACTATAATTGAATAATATTGAATGGAGTATGATAGCCTGATATTTACTTCAGTTGATCATAATCAACGTTGAGTGTGAACACAGCTTCAGTTATACCACAAACATTCCTTCTGCCTAGCAAACTACGACGAGCAGTTGATTCCAAGCAAGGGTTCAAAGACAATTCGCCAGAACAAACTAGCCGGCAAAGAAGGTGTTCTGGACATCATGAAGACCGTCAGTTCACATCGTTCAAAAAATTCTAAAGGGAAGCGTTACAGTAATTGCACAACAACTACGGATTTCCATGAAGCTGTCTTACTAATGTTTGGACCAAAGGTATGTACATTTGTTGCTGAAAACCTTCTAGGACTAAACGTGCATAACGTTATGGAATGGCATAAATCAAAAATCAAGCCATATGATTTCATAAA
>OX421449.1:22565311-22585311 GCA_949126865.1 Montipora capitata | reverse complement strand
TAATATTATTACGAGAGAAAAGCTGCACTAGTGTCATGGCCTTTAAACACTGTATGGATAATGTGACACGGGCAAGAGCTTTTTACTTAAGCCGGGTTAAACGACTTTCCATCCGTAAAGTTGCTGATTTTTGTGGTATTTCAACAGCAAGTGTTGTAAGAATTTCCAAAGCAAATAGAAGCTCAAGCTAAGTGAAAGACAAAGAAGGCACCTGACTTGCTGCCTCAGGGTCCTATGAAAAAGAGACGGGACTTTCACCTGTAAAAGATTAATGGAGGAGGCCAGAATTGAAGAAAGTGATGTTTCAACGAGAACAGTTACGTGTTACCTAAATTCAGCAGGGTACCTTTATTTGCAGACAAGGAAGAAAGGACTTATGACCGAAGATGATGATAAAAAAAACTTCAGCGCGGATGTTTGGAAAAAAGAAATTGCGTTCTACTTGGACAGAACATCCATCGCATATATTGATTAAGCTATCGCACCTCAAGGACGAGTATGGAGAAAAAAAAGCGAGGGCCTTGCTCCTGGATGCATTACAAAGGATCAGAAAGAGGGAGCTGGGGGGGTCGCTATATCCCATGACAAGGGAGTGATTTGCTGTGAGCCTTATGAACACATGATAGGTTGCTACTTTGCCACATTCGTTGATGAACACTTTGATCGATAGTTTGAGTTGGCTGGAAAAGTTGTCAGTTGCCTCTGGATGCAGGATGGAGATCCTTGTCAAAATTCTGCATTAGCAAAAGCGGCAATTGAGCGTCTAAATAGCACCGTGATCAAACTGCCACCACGAA
Organism: Montipora capitata; assembly: GCA_949126865.1. Classification (NCBI taxonomy): domain Eukaryota; kingdom Metazoa; phylum Cnidaria; class Anthozoa; order Scleractinia; family Acroporidae; genus Montipora; species Montipora capitata. Next base: position 22,584,514 of record OX421449.1, on the reverse strand, counting down.
GTGCAGACATACATGCTGAAAACAAGCAAGGGATCGCAAAATAAGACATGAAACGTTTGAAGAGTTTAAAGCTCGTGTAATAGATACGTTTTTCACCCTGCCGGTAGTAACTGTAAATAGGTTGATAGACTCTATACCAAAAAGAATGACCAGTGTCATCAGAAAGAGGGGTGGTCGTATCAAGTATTAGTTAATACTCATTTTAAAGCTCTATAGCGGACAACTGTAATGCCTTTTTTATGTGTGCGTGTGTAAGTACACTGTTACACCGGTGGGAAATGTAAAAAAGGTTGTTGCTTTTGTCAATTCCAGCGTTAAATAATGTTGCAACTACTATTCTCAGTGGTGTCACCTCGCACGTATGAAAAGGGGAGTAAACAAAGGAATGACGCTATCCTCTCGAAGCTGTGTGCAGATAGTTTCACCATGCCTGACCCTCAGGTTGCAGCGCCAGCAGTGCAAGCCCACGCACCGGCTCAAGCTGATGAAGTTTCTTTGGAGGTTTGTGAAACTCTATTTTCTCTGTCCTCTGTCTCGTGTTTTGTTTCTGTTTTGGTCCGCCCTGTTTTACTGGTTTGCCCTTTTTATTTGTGGGGTTTGCGGGCTATTTTTTAAATTCATATGTTGTTTGCCCTGCTCTTAACGTTTTTGCCCCTTGTGTGGGCTTTGCGGGCTATTTTTGATTTGGTATATTACTCGCCTGGCTTCATTACGTTTGCCCTCTTTTCATATGTTCTTACCCCTGCTGTTAACGGTTTGCCCTTTTTGTGGGCCTTGCGGGCTAAAATTTCCTTTGGTTTGCTATTCCCCCTGCTTCTAAACGTCTGCCCTCCTTTAATGTGGGCTTTGCGGGTAATTCTTGTTTCGCTCTTAACATTCTTCCCCATTCATCGGCTACGTCAGCGTTTTTGGGCTTGCGGCCTATTTTGTTTTGATTTTGTTTACCTTTTCGGTTTTTGTCACTTTATTCTTGTTTTCATATGCCATTCGCCTTACTTGGGCTTCATTAAATGAGATTTTACTGCCCCATCAGTAAAATATGGTTAATGGAACCTGACCGTACTTAAAGGGGCTATTCATGTCGCTTTAGTTATCTTCGTGTTCTTTGTAGTCGGTCGTTCAAGGTCATAAAATCAATGAGGTCATAAAGACTTTGTTCCTAGATCTCAGTTTGTAAGTACAACTGCATTGGCCAAATCTGTTAAGGCCTCATTCATAACTGTTAAAGAGCACGTGTAATGCCTACCTGCTCATAGTAGCAGCTGTACAACTGGCTACTTTAATACACAGAATCTAGCTATAAAAGCCTCCGTTAGCCGTCCAAGGTTCACTTGGCAGTTTGTCTTCTATAGTAAACCAACTAGCTGTTTGCATTTGTTAAAGTTTTTTCATCATGGTTCGTTCTCGTCCTGCTCTCAGCCTCAGTCGTGCCACAGCCAAAAAGGAGGACCTCTTGAAATTATCGAACGAAGTACTGCAGCCTCGTTTGCAGGCTCTAAACCTACCCATAATGGGTTCCAAAGCTCAACTTGCTGCCAGACTTGCAACCGCCTTGTTTGGCAATTCCTCCAAGGCAGTTGCCTGTCGAAAAAAGCAATCCTCTACGGCCAAGAAGGGGACCACCACACGCCGTCGCTCGACTCCCAATGCCGTTCACGCAAGCAACCTCCAACAATCTGGTCCAAATGGTGCGAAACACATCCACTCCCGTCCACGACCGAGACATCGAGGACAGTGCCCAGTCAGACAAAGACTCGTCCTCTTCTATCGGCAAGTTGTTCGACCATCCAGCCCAGCGCTCTGCCATGGAGGAGATCGTTGCGGGACGTTTTCCAATGCTTTTGAAGCCTTCCGTATGCCTGAACGACCGAAGTCTTCACCTCAAGCGGTCCTACGCTCTCGCACTCCCGGAATGGCCTCTCCTCTGGGGCTTTCCCGGCCAGTCCACCGTAATTTGGAGGACAGAATCTTATGCGGTGTGTACGTAGACCTTGTGTTGTTATTACCCGAATCGCTTAATGAGCCCCAGACCCCCAAACTTCAGCTACGGTTGGACGATTTGGCCCTAGGCCCCATGGGTTATAAGTAGGGCCGTAACTAAGTTTAAGGGCATGGCGTGGTATTCATACGACCAGCAGTTCCACCGGCGCACCACGTATAACCTGTCCATCAGCTGGGACACCATAAACCTGGAGCTGTGGACTGTAACATTTTCAGGTTTAGCTAAGCCCCACTGCTCCGTTTGCTTGAGTCCCTACCACACTCAGGACGAATGTCCTTCCGCTGATCGCAACAGAAAAGCTTGCCGAGTCCAGTCCACCGTATGCTTTGACTTCAACAAGCCCTCAGGTTGCCGGCGCTGCAACTGTAACTACCCGCACGTCTGCCACCGCTGTTTCGCCAGCAACCATGCTGCCACATCCTGCCCACGGCAATCTTCCGGTAGCCCCAGCCCCTCTCGGTCCTCCTCCACTAGCAAACGCAGCAAAAAATAAAGTGGAACAGCTCAGGAGTCTACACAAGCTGCGGGTTTCTACAGCTATTGACATTGACAAGTTAGAGATAGAATTAGTTATACATCGAACCGCACTTTTGACCCTCAATTTGAACAAGGAAGTAAACCTTGGGCGGGTAGCAGGGCCCTACTCTTCACCACCTCTCCCTGCCTTACAATGTCACTCGGTAGGGGTAGTTCCCAAGAAGCACTCACCTGACTGGCGGACTATTTATCATCTTTCATACCCCCAGGGAGACAGCATTAACGATCACATACCCAAGGATCCGTTTTCTTTGTCTTACGTTCCAGTGGAGGACGCCATTAGTATCATCCAGTCTCTTGGTAAGGGGGCCTTCATGGCTAAGACCGACCTCAAGTCTGCCTTCCCATTGATACCGGTCCACTCCAATGATTGGAACTTGCTGGGTATTTACTGGCAGTCCCGTTATTTTGTGGATATGTACCTGCCCTTTGGTTTGCGTAGTTCCCCTTTTCTTCTTAACCAACTGTCCGATAGTATCGAATGGATTCTTAAGCACAATTACGGCGTTCATCACGTAATTCACAAGTTAGACGATTTTTTTTATCGCAGAACCCTCCAAAGTGCTATGTCTCGAGAGTTTTAACACGTTACTCTGGGTTTTCATGTGGCTCAATGCCCCGGTGGTAGCATCCAAAACTATAGGCCCTTCACAAGTTCTTGAGAACAACAACAACAAGAACATTTATTAACTCACACTTAGACTAATTACAAAGGATTGTTATATACATTAGAAGTTAATTAAAGAAAATAATTAGGAAAGTAGTTTAGGTAATTGGAGCCTAGAGGTTAAAGGAACCGTAAGGTTTTCGAGTTAACCTCTAGTAACTATTTACAGTTAATTTTAAATAAAAAAGGAGCAACAAAAGAAGAAAGAGACCAGTACCAGTTAATAATCCATATGCTTGATGATATTAATTTAAAAGTGTTTTTACACAATTCCTAAGAGTATTCTTTAAACAGTAGATATTGTTTTACTTCTTTGGCAAAGGAAAATGTACTGAGATCTTTCAAGTAACAAGGATATCATGCCACAGGTCAATCGCCTTATAGGAAAACATTTGTTTCCCAGTGTTGGTTCAAATACGTGGTTTGCAGAAATTTTGCTTTGACGCATACCTTGTGTTGTATGTATGTCAGCTCTTAGCATATTGAAATAAGTTATCAAACACCCTTGGTAAAAGCCCTTTATGCCACATATGTGTAAATTTTAAAGCATGGAGGTGGTAAACATTTTCTACTGTTTAAATGTCTAAAAGATTTAAGAAAGGGAGAGCGCTTTCAGTGTAAGGCCCAGATGTAGTTACAAAGAACATTAATCTTAGAACCGTATTTTGTTTAGATTGCAACGTTTGCAAATGCGTTTTATAAGCACTTCCCCAAGCAATCACGGCATATGATAGGTAAAGGTAGATAAGGTTATAATAAATTTGTTTCAGTTGATGAATAGATAGATAGTGTCTTAGTTTTGAAATGATACCAATATTACGTGAAACACGAGAACAGATCTAAGAAATATATTTCCATGTTAGTGACTGATCTATCATAACACCTAGATATTTTATGTGATCTTTTTTCCTCAACAGATGGCACGATCCGTCCATGCTTTGTAATTTTATTTCTATATTTTCAGAAATTTTTCTAGAAGATTTAATTATCATATAATTAGTTTTGCTAAGATTTATAGAAAGTTTGTTAACATCGCACCATTCCTTAACTTTCTCTAATTCAGAATTAATTAGTGCTTCAAGGCTCTTCAAGTCGCAAGCTGATGCAAAAAGGTTAGTATCATCCACAAATATCCTGAAGATTAAATTCTTTGAGCAATTTGGTAAATCATTAATATAAAGTAACCTTGAGAAATTCATCCAAATTTAGGTCATAAAATGGAAGCTCACTTAATTTGTTGTTACTAGACCCAAAAGAAACAGTCTTACTTGTATTGTTTACCAAGACTACGGTATCTTCTTCCTTGGATGTTCATAACGGCAGGGGCATGTGAACAGAAGAATCTAGCCACTGAGATGTTGGAGTTCTCTTTGAAATTTAGACAGGTCTTCCACTGTGTCGAAACTACGAGTTGTAGTATTCTCGTTTGCTTTAATAAAGATTCTTCCATTCTGGGTCCATATGTACTTCCATTTTAGCTTCTTTGTTTGTTTGTTTACTTCACCGAAAAGTTGCTTCTTATAAGTCGTGAGTGATTCTGAAATGAATACATTCTCTGTGGACGTCAGATTGAGATCAGGCAGATCTTTCACCTTCTTGTTAGCCAACTTTCTGCGACTACCATAGAATTTATTTCATGTGTCCCTCCTTATAAACTTCACAATTATCTTTGGAGGTGCATCGGCTTTATATGAGCAATAGATATCTCTTCCTTTGTAATCGGGACATCAATCGCTTTGCCAATGGAGGTGACAATATTCTCACACGTACATTCATCACTAGGTTTTATGCCCGAAATTTCAAGACAGTCTCTACGCACGTATTGAGATAGTTCTTCTATTTGAGACACGGCGTCCGCAACAGATTTCTTGACTTTGCCAAGTTCGTCCTTCGCAGCATTAATACTCTGTGTGTGTTGCTTCAGCTTCTCGTTGACTTGTTGAACTTGAGGAAGCAATTTGTCGTATTTAGCATTTAGAAATTTCACTGCTTTGTTAAGTTCCTCAAGCTTGGAATTAATAGGACCAGATTCTCTTCTTAAGAGCTCCTTTATCTCTTCCAAAGTAGCCATATTGGCTTTTAGCGTCGAAATCTAGTGGAACGCTAAAACATGCATCCGCCCACGCGTCCGCCCACCATAACGACATATGCTAATGTTGAGTTCATGAGCATTGTCCTAGACTCGGTTCGCATGAAAGCTCGCCTCTCTGACGATAAATTAACACGTATCTGAGATCTCCTAGCCGCGTTCAAAAAACGCTGTTCGGCGCGCTTAGTGGAGCTACAGTCGTAAGTGGGCACCATTCAGTTTGCATGTAAGGTAGTCGTTCCGGGGAAAACCTTCCTTCAACACATAATCAATCTGACCAGAGGGGTCCCCAGTGGCTTTCACCACATCCGCCTCAATTGGGAGTTCTTTAAGGACATAAATATGTGGAAGGTTTTTCTTACTGATTGGAACGGGCATTCCTTCTTCCTCGACTCCTCCACTACCCCAACCTCAAGCTCTAAACAGATGCTGCAAGCTCAGTGGGTTTTGCTGGTTTCCTTCAGGGTCACTGGTTGCAACGTCGCTGGCCTCCCCAGTTGCTCCTTGATAGGGTTAGGGGCATTAGCATCGAATGGCAGGAACTTTTCCCCATTGTTGTCGCCTGTGCGATTTGGCACCCATTTTTCATGGGAAAACGCCTTCATTTCTAGTGTGATAATGAGTCCATGGTCTCTATAATTAATTCAGGGCATTCCAAGTCCCCACGTATCATGGATTTGGTACGCTTTTTAGTTCTCGTTTCCATGAAACACAATTTTTTGGTACGGGCCCATCATTTTCCCAGGGTTTCTAATGGCATTTCTTATGTGCTCTCCCGCTTGCAGATGCAGCGTTTTCGCGCTCTCGCCCCCGTGGCAGACCAGATGCCTTGTACCATCCCGCCTTCGCTAATGACTGTTTGAAGGTCGAGGTCCGAACCTACACTAGCTGGGGCCTTGCAAAGAATACCAATCGCACTTACAGCACCGCGGAAAAGCATTTCTTAACATTTTGCCTCATGAACCGTCTCCAAAGCCCTTCAGGGGAAGTGTTACCAGCTTCTGAAGGTACACTCATTTACTTTGCTTCCTATTTAGCTAGAAGATCAGTACGTCACTGCACAATTAAACTCTATTTAGCAGAGATTCGTAACCTCCATATCACAGCGGGGCTCCCCGATCCCATGTTGGGCAAGGTTCTCAAGGGCATTCTCTGATTTCAGGGCGACGCGCAAATTCGTCGCCAACCGGTTACCCCTCGGGCACTTTGTGTCATCCGTCCTATATTGCAGTCCTGGCTAAGTCCTAGGGATTTTTCTATGATCTGGGCCGCCTTTACTTTAGCGTTTTTTGCATTTCTCCGCTGTAGCGAGTTTACTTACCCTGGTATCAGTCAGTTTCGTTCCAGCACTGATCTTTCCACTGATTGCATTGGTTTCCATCCCAATCTAGCTTGCATGCAGTACATGACAGTTTGCATAAAGTCGTCAAAACCCGATGCATTCCGGCGAAGGCACTGCCTCACGCTCGCTCATACTTTCTCCCCCATTTGTGCCGTTATGGCCATGCATAGATATTTCCTCCTAACCACGCCTCCTCAGGGACCACTTTTGCACTTTCAATGCAGCCGCTATCTTACCAGGCCAGTTGTGGCCCAACTTCTCCAGGATAGCGCCATGGTGGTCGGTCTTCCCCACCATAGCCTCAAGGGGCATAGCTTTTGCATTGGGGCTCCATCTACGGCTGCTGCTGCCCGTGTGCCAGATTGGCTTATTAAGGTACTCGGTCGCTGGTCTTCTGACTGCTACCAGCTCTTTATTCGTACACCACAGAGCGTATTACATTCAGTTGCCCCGAAGATGGCCTCTGTTACCGACCAGTTTTTGCACGTATAAGTCTGTTTCTGCGTGTTTGGTTCGGGGGGATGCAGTGCCTTGCACGCATCTGTGGTCGTTAAGTCTCCACAGCGACTTCCCCCAAGCTTGTTGGTTCATTTGCCTTTGTACATTGCTTGCTAACCAATACTCTTGTGTGATCCAGCATGTGCTGTTTACCAATCAGCTCGTAGTACTGGGGAAATAAGTGAGGTTGTTCTATATCACGCAATCCGGAAGTCGCATAGGCTAACCAGTTGCAAGGCAGTGTTCCCCTCAAAAAACGCCAATACGTCTGTTGTCTCGTCCTATTGTCCCTTACGTTATGGGTTAGAAGCTAACTATCTTGATACCAAGGAACAGTGACATTAATCTATTTTCTAATTTTGCATTTTGTTTGCCCCTGTGGCATTTTTTGTTTATTTTCAACTTACCCCTTATTTGGGTTATGCAGGCGGTTTCTCATTTGTTCATTACAACTTCACCTCGATTTAAGTGTGTCATTGCAAAAAGGGTGAGACTGCTGTATTTTTTGCCTGAAGGCGCAATTCTATTCCTCTGGGTATTGAGTTCGAGTCAGTTCAAGAAGTGTTTGAGGATAACCGAAGTACCGTCAAACAAGTTCTGCTTCTCTTCTTTTAAAAAAGGTGAGATCTTAGTCTGGAAGCCCTTGAAACCAATTGAAAAGACTAGAACAAAGCAGTGAAGTTGTAAAGATATCCTTTTGTTGTTGACATGTGAATGAAGGCGGGAAAATCAGGGCAGAGTTTCCATGCGTTAGCATTTTTCGTAAAACACGTCCAAACTTTGAGCCACATCTATGGAATTTGTTCGGTTTGAGAGCTTTAAAAAGAGATCTGAAACGACTTGTTTCAGTTACCCAAAGTGGAAATTCATGTTTTTAACTTAGAGCAGCATGCTTATCAACTCATTCTTGTCCGAAGATCCATGCGTCAGCGTTTTCTGTAAAACACGTCCAACTTTGATCCACATCTATGGAATTAGTTTGGTTTGAGAGCTTTAAAAAGAGGTCTTAAACGACTTGTTTTGGTTACCCAAAGTAGAAATTCATGTTTTTAACTTCGAGCGGCACGCTTCCTATCGTTAAATTCATTCCTGCTTAGCAAATCGTAGAGTTCCGAAGATCTTTTGTTGTTGACATGTGGATGAAGGCGCCAAAATCACTGCAGAGATTCCATGCGTCAGCCTTTTCCGTAAAACAGGTCCAACTTTGATCCACATTTATGCAATTCGGTTTGAGAGCTTTAAAAAGAGATCTTAATGACTAGTTTCGGTTACCCAAAGTGGAAATTCATGTTCTTAACCTCGAGCGGCAAGCTTCTTATTGGTTCATTCTTGCATAACAAATCATAAATTTCAACCAATCATGGACTCTGATGTCGTTGTCGTTAAAAGCACGTGCGCTCATGCATTCAAGACATTCACGCGAGAGCAGGGAGTCGAGCGTTTCCCAGATTGTTTACTTCCTTCGATCGCCATGGATTTTACTGTGGGACAAGATATTGAAGCTGTTGATCAATTTGGCGTTTGGCATTTAGCCAAAATAGTTGATAAACACGAAAAATCTGTCGTCGTGATGTTTCCTCCGTGGAAGACGCAGTGGAACAGGGAGACCTTCGATCCCTCTGAAGTAAGGGAGAGATTGGATGAAGTTTTGGTTCCTCGCCGTTTTGCAAATAGGAAGGTAAGGTTTCAGTTGAATTGAAATGTGCGGATTATCATCTTTGATTTATCACTGTTTACAATCTCGAGTATCCACACATGTGCTTTGTAAATGCTTACATCTTTCGAAAATGATTCTCTCCTTAGAGTCCAAACCTCAAGAAGCTTATAGCAGGCGATATTGTTTATCTCGCTGGGGAGGAAGCGAAAGTCAGATGGTCTGATCCTATCTGAAAATCGGTAAGCTCAACAGTCTCAACCACGTGTTTGTTTACAGAAATCTCTGTTAACAGCATATTGCCCTTACGACTTATATACATTTCTTTCAACTTTAGTGGGGAGAATTTGTTAAGAATCACAACTTCTGTAGGCTATTCTTTGGTTCCGAAGAAATTACAAGATAATAATGTATCAGGTGAAATTACCGGTTTCCTCACACCATGCTATATGTACCAATTAACAGTAAGATTTTTGGGTGCAGAGGTTAACTTTACCCATGACAAAACCAGAAAGAAGGGCAGGTAACTTGTTTGTTTTTTCTTGTGGCTTTCCAATTTTGAACTATTTTAATATAGCATAATTAATTTTGTGGCCAGAGCTAGTATTTCAAGATAGGAAAGTGTTTATTTTATTTGTTTGTTTCTGCACAAGTTATGCATGTGCACTATCCCAGCTTGTTAGCAAAGTAGCTTACATGTGATCTCAACCTGCCTTATTCACCTTTTGTTGTGCAAGTATATATGGATAATAATTAACAATTATTGGACGAAGTTGCAACTGGTTATTTATTATTTGACTGTGAACCTGTTGGACTCCTCTATCAGGACAGTGAATTTATGGGAACTGGAATGCACACGAGAAGTAGAGGAAAGCCAAGTGAGATCGAGGAAAAAGAGAAAGACTTTAAGTGCAAGCCGGGCAAGCAGTTTAGCCAGTTGCAGCAGCAGCAGAAACTGTTCGAGCTAATCCGTCTACTGATGAAAGTAAAAATTTAGAGTTTTGTTTTCATGTTTTGCCTGGTGGGACTGTCATGAGGGTTGGGTCTTTTTATAACTTCTCTTTTGCTCCTGGATCGGTTTTTGTTTGCACACAAATTTCAAAAATGGCCCCTGAATTTACTTATTCTTTTGTACTTGGAACTTTGCTTAATGATAAGGTTAACAGTTTAAGTCAGGGTGTTTCTTGTACGGTAAAAGATTCAGAGGGAATTAGTTATAACAATGTGGCATGTAATTCTCCGGTTAGGACTTAAGTGGATGGCATTATTTCAAAGGGTTGGGAAAGGGTATTAAACTGTCAAGAGGGAAATACTGGAAATGTTTCTTACTTGCTAGAACTAAGAAAGAGTTGTTTAGCAAGTCAAATACGCCAAGGTGTGTGGTCTGGCATTTCATGCAGTGCCACTCGTCCTGCACAGCCACTCCATCTTGGTGTATTTGATCCTCTGCTTGACACCCAGATCTTTGGTCTATCAAGTAAGAATCAATTTCAGGTTGTCTACAAAGGGAAAGATATTTCAAAATTAGACTCGTTACTTGGGGCCCAATGGGATGTCAAGGTTTTAGAGCCACTTAACCCCCATTCTCATTTCAAGTATGTTTGTCAAATCAGGTTGTATGTCCACAAGCCTTCCATGAGTTTACATTTTAATTTTTCCTACTCTGAGTCAAGTGTTCCTTTCACTTCAGCTTACAGGACTGTGTGCATGTATTAGCTTTTGTTTTATACAATGTAATGTATGTTTGGAGCATAGGATGGCTGATAACTGGAAATTATGTGATGCAATAATTGATCTGATTCAACTTATTTGAACATACATGTAGGCTTTTTCATTTTTTTTTTCTGTTTGACAGTCGTTCTGTGCTCCATACACTTTTCTCTTTCCTGATAATCACATAGGAAAATTCCAACCTCATTGAGGAATTTTAGATATTATCATTCTAAATAAAATCCTTAATTTTTTGTATAGTATTGTTGAATGATCACATAGGAAAATTTCAACCCTGTTGAGGAATTTCGTCATTGTAAATAGTGTTCTTCCTATTTAAACAATGGTGTTTCTGTCGAGGAACTATTGGCTAATAGTTGCCCCGCGAAAATTTGATGTCCTTAAAACAAATATTTGCACGAGAAGCAAAGCTTTGAGGGCAAATATTGTATTTATAAGAACATCAAATTTCCAAGGGGCAACTATCAGACCAATAGTTCTGAGACATAAACACTCTATTGTCATTATTGTCCACCACTAAATTTTGTTCTGTGTGCCAGTTCAGAAATCATGTATTGAATTATTTTAAACTTTTTTAGATGACAAAAACCCACTGAATACAATTGCAGTTGTTTATTTTCTATAAGCCACCTGTTTCCCGAAACATTTTTGCGGACAACTACTATCCATCCAGGTATTTTCCTCAGATGGGCACTATGGGGTGATAGTGTCTCTCTGCAGATGAACACTATTGCATCACGTAATCAGTTTAAACCAATAAGAATCAGAGAAAATTTAGTGGTGAACTATAATCTTGTATAGTATTCCGTTGTTCAATTGAGTCAAACTTGTGGGTAATGGACACCTTGGCATTAGGCCAAGGTATGTGCTCCTACTGTGTAAACTTAGGTTTTGTTCTTTGTTACTAAAAATAAACGAGTGAGAGATTTTCCAAATAATTAGTCTACTCACTGACTCTACTTATAAGTAATTCCTTAGTATTGCATTGCACATCCCTAGTGTGCATGACTTTCGCGTCATTAGCTCAAGCGCGTACAAAATGTAAGAGATTTCCCTCAAACTAAGCTCAATAGCAAAATAAATGCTCCTTTTCTCTCAAACGAGCATGGTGAACCCCAATTTTTTGAGTTATTTTTTGTAAAAAAAATACCTCTTTCTTGGCACATTGGGTATGTTATGGGTGGTGTAATGGGTAAGTGAGAGATGTATGTCACACCAATTGGACTGGATCTACTATAGATCAGCGAAGTGTTAGTTTCGTTGAAATTTATAGAAAGAGCATTCTTTCCCACATGTAGACGCAAAACAAGGGTGTAACATATTAGTATTTGGGTGCGGCTATACCCATGATGCCTAGGTAATAAAGTGGTTGAAACCCGCCATCTTGTGTGTTATGCTAAATGCTAGTTTACTACAAAGGCTAGCGATTTCAAGCTCATGGCTTCGATCGGTTACAATAATTATTTAGAGGGAACAAGATGCTTTGCAAATGAGATAAAATGTTTTTTTTTCAGGTATTTGCAAAGAACAGTCTAATAAAGAACATGTTTGAAGATAAAAAGTTTGATAGTAGAACATGAGTTTTTGTTGCAAAATAGTTCCGTATGGGGTGTATTTTGCCCAAGGAAAGGACTTAAAGCTAACCACGGAACTCACTGTCCAAAAAAGTGCAACATTCCCACAACCAAGCAATCAAAAACGGCATAAATGAAGCAATACTGCTTATTTGAATAAAAGAAGCTTTACTTTCAAGATAAAATGTTGTGTCTTTCAAGTAACTGAGACTTAACGCACAACTAGTAAAAATACGCCATTTTAAAAGCCTGCTAACAGTGACATAACCAAGCACGGTGACCCTATTTTTTTATTGCATTTTTTTAATGTTCATATCATGAATAGTAATTATGGCCAGTTTCAAGGGAATTACCTTAAGGCTCACAAAGCCAGCTTGCCAGACTCGACAAATCTTACACTGCTATGCACACTATGTTTAGAGAATGAATTGAATGACTGGGAATAACACTATGCTATGTGACTTTTGGGTGAACATGTTTTATGACCCGTGTTTCCTCCACAACGAAGTGTGAACTACAGGGCAATGTTAACCACCAAAAAATGAACAAGCCTGTATGTGAGAAATCGGCTATTTTTGAGGGGAAAAAACACCAACTTAGCATAGTGTTATTCCAAGACCTTCAAATATAACTGAAGCTTCAACATTTGCAAATCTGGTGCAGTGTGAAAATCCTATTTAAGTTGGACTTAATGGTCTGCACTGGGGAACAGTCTAGATTAAATTGTCATTTGAACAAATTGTTGGCAGCAAGAATTATAGCTTTTAATCCACTGCAGAGCCACACCACGGGTACCATAATGTTCCAACTTGGTAAACAGAATTGGATAGTTAAGAACGTCAAATGCTTCAGAAAGATTTTAAATCACTCCTACAGTAGTTTCACATTTGAAGGATAATGCATAAGAGAATCACATACAAGGCCAAAATTCTGCAAGTGCTCGCATGTCTGTAGTCACAAAATTTGTCACAAAATTTGTAAATAACTGCTTTGTTTTCTAGTTAAATACTGTTTGTTAGGCTAGAGTTTGACACATTCCTGTTGTTTTCTGTTTCCAGAAAGTGACCACCCAACGTAATACAATGTCATATTGTGCGCAAGAAGGCCAAAGTTCCTTGATGTGTTGAAGGTTCAGTGCTTCTAGTTTCCAATACTTTGCCCATTCGTCCTTCTTTTGCTGAAATTCAGAGGTGCCAATTTCTGCAAATTCTGCCCTCTCCTCCTCACTCATAGACTTCCACTTTTGTGCTAGCATGAAATTAATTTCCTTTAAGTTTTTGTCAGGGTAATCTTTGGCAAACTTGGCATACGTCTGCTTCAAAAACACAATATACCCATTTGCAGCTCGTTTTGGTTCCCTCTGTGGTACGCTGTTGGATTCTTCAAGTTGTCCTAACTTGCGCTTGATACGCAACACTTTCTGCAAGTCCCTATGTGCACTTCTTTTGTTACTGCGAAGCAGTTCACTTTGTCTCACAGGTTTGACTTGCCGTAAAGAGCTGGCAGGGGCATTGTCTAAGTTTGTTAAATTTAACTTATGTTGCTGGATCTCAGGCAAGGCTTTTTCTTTGTCGGCATGAAGAACAAAGTTTTTGGAAAGTATTGGCCACTTGTAGCGATACGCATGTATAATTGCCTTGTTTATTTTTTTTATCTCCTTGTCCACTTCCTTTTGTGATGTGACCATCATGAAGCTGGCATCACAGACTTTTGAAATGTCCTTGTCAAACACCTATCCTCCGTTGCGTAAAATCACTGGCCTTAGCTTTTCAGCATTAGTGATCCCGGTTTTGTCTTTGTCATTCAGTCGCCCAGAAATAGCAAATGTCAATCCTCTCAATACTTGGGGCACTGGCTCATGAAGGTTAAAAATTTCTATTAAAACAGGACGTTCTTTGGCATTCACTGCCACTTTGACTCTTTTTTTCTGTGGGGTGAGTTCACAAACCATAGCTTTCAGGACCTTTCCCTCTCTTTCAACAAAAACTGTGTCACCTCGTTTGTAGGAGGCCGATGATTTCTCTGTGCTTGGATCTGAAGGTTCCAAAGGTAAATCAGCTTGGTGTGATGTAGAACTGGACTCAACAGGAGGCATGGCTTGTAGGTCACTAGTATCTGATGGATCCCCAACTGCAACTGTCATTTCATTGCTGTTATCAAGCCCATCTTCTTGAAATTTCTTCTTCACATACTGTTCATAGGCTTCTTGCACTGCTGGTGGGCATTTAGCTAAGGGTCGCCTCAGGAGCCTGTAGTACCATCTAAAAAGGGTAATGATGGGATCTTGGCATTTCCACCCTCCACCTCTTGCAGAATGCCCAAAATACAAACACTGGTGCAGGTAATGGGTTCTTTCACCACCTTCCGGTACCTCCCCGTAACAATGAATGAAAAGGAAGATCTTTGAGCATTTGAGAGAAAACATCAACTCGTTTCATCAAATACAGGTACAGTTTTGAGGATCCATATCTCAACAGAGTTAAGCCATGATATAGATCAGCCAGTTCCAAATATCTCACAATTTCATCCTCGGTTAGGCCAAATCTGTAAACCTTAGGGTTTGAAGAGCCATGAGATGCACCAGGTTTGAATCTGTTGACATACTTGTGGGGGTCCTCATCCATCCTTTCAAGCTTGCGCATTTCCCAAATCATACTCGGAAATCTGTGAAGTGGGCCACTTGAGGTAGATCCTAAGTTTTTCAGGTAACTGGAAAAACACTTCTTTGCTCGCTACATTGTCCAAGACTTCAGAATATTCATTGTCATTGAAGTGAGGGACTGAAATTGTCTCTGCATGATTTACATTCAAAGTGACCTGCTCCAATTTCTTCCCATCAAAATGCAATTGAAATGTGCCATTTCTAACTCCTCTTGCATTTATGTTGGAAAGAAAATGTCCTAATGTCTGTTCCTTTGAAGCGGTCCCCATGCTTGGTTGACTTTCCAAGTTCATGCATGACATGCATCGGTCATTTCTAATTGATTGTTGTCTTTGAAGAAGATTTCCAGTTGAGATTACTTGTAATTTGGATCTTGAATGTTCCGGCAAAGAAGGCCCTGGTTCAGGAACAGAATCCTGATTCAGTGGAGTTTCTGATCTTTGAGTGGGAGGTTCAGAAGCAGACAGATCACTTATTGGAGCCAACGGTGTTACACAAGAGGACTGAGTGACTGGTGTAGCCATTGCGAAGGGAGGAGGATCAGTCATACACTGAACTGTGGCTGGTGGTTCTGGTTCCAGGGACGGTCCACTAGATGTTGGGCCAGGATCATTATGAAAATTAAATGTTGAAGCTGCATTCACCAGTATCTCTATCAAGCGACAACGCAGATCTATTGCAGTTGAAACTTCTTCACCTTGCCTTGAGCTTGCAGAAGTGAATAAGACCAAAAGGGCCGCCTTGCAGGATGTATGGGTTTGAAGTTTTGATGTGTTCTTGAAAAGAAATTCATCTTGCACCGATAAACCTTAAGAACACACACACAGTTGTTGAAATAACATTAGACTCTGACAATAAATTTGCAACCAACTAGTAGTAGAACAAATGTACATGAAAAAAAGTGGAAAAGACGACGAAGCCTTTCCAGAGTATTTAAAGAACAGAATATTGAATTACATTTGGACTACGCAATTGTTTTATTTTGCAATGAAACTTTTACTGAATGTACTCCTGCTATTGTTTTTACAGTCTTTAGTGTTAAGATAATTGATTGAAGTTGTTGATTTCAAGTTAGGTTAAGACAAAAAAATAGCTTCCGTGTTCTAGTGGATGTTCATTAAATGGCCAAAAATCGTGAAATCCTATGTAAACAGTATGCCAGCACAGAAAAAAATGTTCAGGTCCCCAAACAATTTATGGCTCTTTTGAGAACTTTAGTGATTGCTCTCACTATCTGTGTTAGAATAATGCGTATTTGCTGTTGCCCAGTGCAGATATTTGCCATTAATTAAAGGCTATTCACTACAAAATATGCACCTTACTTAAAATTGAGCTGCAGAGAGAAATCAAATTGTCTGGTTCAAATGAATATCTATGCTTTGAGACTAATAATAGTAGAACATGATCGAGTGGATTTCATTTTTACATGGCCTTTCTTGTTGTAGAAATGCTAAATCAAAGACAGCTAATTAAATATGCATAAATTAGTGACAAAAGGCCATTTTTGGAGAGGGTCCCCCTAACTTGAAGGGAATATATTATTTTAACCTAAGTTTTTGCCATAATCATTTACTCAAACATTTATGCCAAGTTTGAGCAAAATCGGTGATTTGAGCTGTATCACCTCCTGCCTGGTTCTGCCTGGTTTTCTCGTGGACACACTCTTAATTGTATTTGAAACAACTTAAGCGAAATTTTCGAAAAACGCTCTCCATTCGAATCAATGAATTGTGCTTCAAAATTCCTCATATCCGCTTTCATTGCCTTTGTGTAGATTTACTCAAGGCAAAAATTGTATGTGTCTACTTTTCAGGCATATACAGACGCTTATCTGAATACATTTTTTAGTTAGGAAAGCTTATTGTCAGTTGTTCTGTGTGTCAATAATAATAAAAAAACTCTAAAATTTAGGTAAGCGAAATTTTAAGCATTTTCTGCCTTTAGAACTCCTCAGCCATTTCCCAAGTAAAATAAGGTTTGTGTTTATGACTGGATTTATGAAAACGGTGTCTATAATTTGCACCAAATCACCCATATTTCACTTTGATTTCACAAAAGGCAGCCTCCAAGCCTAGGGAAAGGAGAGCAATAAAAGGAAACTAAATGAGTGGAGAGAAAAAAGAAAGACTTTCCTTTTAATTTGGATATCGTCAACTTTGGAGATAAAAACGCCTGGGCAGGCCCCGAATCCTTTGACACCGTTTTCATAAATTCAGGCATCCTTAGATATTATTTTATGACGCAGAAACGCAGCAATGTTCAAGACAACAATAATATCACAAAGCGGACTTTCAGTCTATTCCTTCCGTGAAATCGCGCGGCCATTTTGGAAACATTTTCGTGAAGCCATCGGGTGTCTTCGTACTTTTAACAATTTATCTCTTGTTTACGGCCCCCCCAAAAAATTGGGCAACTTCAGAATGCCAGGCCACTTTATTTACATGTGCCAGTGTACTTTGAAGAACGAGGTATATAACAATAGTTTTAATAAGATGCAAATAAGTGGCCAGGTATTCTGGAGTTTAGCTAAAACTTTCCTTTCAAATGTTCCGTTTAACATTTCATTGCTTTGAAATGGCTGAAAAAAGAAGCCTAAATGGGGCCGTCTAAACTTTTGGTTCATTTGACCTTTAAGTGTAAACAAACTACCGTGCAACATCACACGAGTCTCACATTCTTCGCGTCGACGAAGAATTTATTTCTAAATGAAACCAAATTCTTTGTGGACACCGTGTATGTCCTAATCTTTTTGACTGATGCTAGATTCTTACCATGTCTTTCAAGGAGGTTATCCAGATCTTTGTACCCTTTCTTCTTTACATGGACTTTTACACCAAGAGCAACGAGAAGAGATTCGTCGATTTCGAAGAACTTTGAGTCCCCGATCAAAGTTGGCTTGAAGTTCTGTGGCCAAGTTTCCATATGCAATGAGGTCTCCATTTCTCCATTCTAATACTCGTTTACTCCATCTCTAAAACTTGAATAATTGAAAAATTTTCAGGTATTTTTTAGCCCACACCTTTGCGATCGAGTCGACATTCAACACGCGTTTCGCTACTTCAGTGCATCATACATGACAGTGCCCTGCAGTTGTCATAACAACTGACAGGAACTGACCAATTGCGTCATGCGGTTAGCATGTCATGTTCGCCTTCTGAGCGAGCGGAGTTTTCTGTCTGAAGCGAAAGCGGCAATCGATAGTCAATGTCTTATTCATCATGCGACAATATGTTCGGGAATTGGGGATATTATAAATGGTAGCAAAGACAACAAGAAATATAGAAATTAGGCGCCATCCATACGTTCCTTGTCAAAGCTATGAAAACTCCTGAGGAGTATTCAGAGATACATCAGTGTTTTTGAAGAGCTTAAAAAATAGTCTTATCCATCATGTTCAGATGGGATCAGGTGAGATGTTTACTTGTAGCTTACAATTATTATTTGATTATCCAGCTAGCTTTTCACTGAGATCTGTCATCGACCAGATAACGAGAGATTAACAAATCATCAAACCAGAAATTTTCAAACAAAGGAAAAATATCCACATAATCGTCAATGAATCCAGAACAATAGATTGAATTCATTAATTCTTATCAACCCCAAAATTTGGGGTACACACCTAAATCAGTGTGAATTTGTCACGTTAGCTTTGTTGCCCTGCTGTTTTCGTGCCATTTACATTTTTTAATGTCACAGGTTGTACGCTATGCCTTCTAGGTATTGTTTTGTCCTAGATTTTAATTTCTGCCGGCCCTGCGTTATCGTTCGTGAGCTTGTAGTCCTGCTTTTGCAAGTGTGCCTCTTGGTCGTAATTGTTTTCTTGGCTTGCTATTACTCTCGCGTTGTCTGGGTCCCAGCTGGCTGATGTGATATCCCATGTGGGTTGGTCCCACAAGGGTACTGCCCTTTACTACATGAAGTTAGCTGAAGTTCTTTGTGATGGCTCCCCTTCTGACTTATTGTCTTCAAACCATTTGGCAGCCTCCAGCTCCACAACTTTATACGAGGATCTCAATCGCTTGAAAGACTTTGTTTCTGGCTTTCCTCATTACTAATCTGTTTTGTTAGGATGGGTTTTTTAGTTTGGGGTTCTCGCTTTGAGGATGGGCATTTTTCTTGCGTGGGTTTTGTGGTCTCCTCTGTAGTATTTATAGTTATTTTCGACACGAGACAGTTGGTGCCCATACTCAGCTATAGGTGTGAGGGAGACGGATGAGAATAGAAAACTATTCTCAGCGGTCTCATCTCGCATGTATAAAAGGGGGAGTAAACAAAGGAATGACGTATTTCCCTCTTCCCTTGTCAAGACGATTTCTGATAGCCTCTGAAAATTCGTTCCCGGCTATGTTATTTCGCTCGAACATGTTTCGCGCCATTTGCAACCAACGATGGTCACAACCTACAACGTATCCCTTTCCGAGCTGACTGTACAAAATCTCTGCTCTAC
>OX421449.1:22555311-22560311 GCA_949126865.1 Montipora capitata | reverse complement strand
TCAGTTCGAGCTTTCCCACGATTTGGAGCTAATTAGCATAATTTCACATAATTTGCATGATGCTGTTTTAACCAGAATGTTTTCACCCTTGATTTGTTACAAATTGCAAGTGTTAATTCATGAGTGAGAGCATCACAATACCTTTTCAGATTAGTGCGCATAGTTCACTTGATAATTCTGTTATAAAATGTGTTTTTCGTTTTTGTTTTAATATGGAATATATCTAGGCTTTCGGTCGCTCTCTCTAGTCTACTATTACTACTATGGCGCTCTCTGTGACCTAAAACGTAATAATCCCGAGTAACATTTCGAAACATTTTTTGTGTAGTCCAGAACTGACAGCAAAGAGGGAATGGCAATTAGGAACAAGATGACAAACTTTTCTCTGAGCTATTGGAGTGGCACTTTTGTTTTGCAGAATTTCGGTTCAAATAAGTATGCCGACAGTTGTTGTCAATTACGTTGTTCATTTCAACAGGATTTAATTTCTTACTTGCCCACTTGTGCTGATTTCCCTCTGTACAACATGAATGTTACGTTTACTTGTTCGTTCAGTTCTTCTGATTCTACCTGTAGTCTGGGGGATACAGGGTCACAGATTGTACCCCTGTTGGCTTGTAACTTGGACATGAGTTCACATCTACTAAGCCTGGGGGTGAGCTCAGGGCAGCAGCGATCCGAAGACGAGAAAATAAGTGAGGTTGATGTGATCCTTAATCGAGCTGGACAATTTGTTGCTACCGATGAAGAGAAATTTTCGATGACAATATGCCCGAGACATAGAAAAAAGCTGACTTCGGACTGGGCTGGCAGAAAGAGCAACACATGCTCATATCCAACACATTGAGGGGCGCACAAAAGCATGAAGAAACCGCGCCGCGTGAACGCTACCCTGTCAGAGGAAATTTATCAAATTCACCATGCCACAGTTCCTATCGGCTCAGGTTAGTACAAATACAGCCGCCAATAATCCTCAGAGTTGACTGGTTAATGTAAATCACTTTAATCTCTATTTCAGCGGTTCTTATTAGTTTTGTTGCCAGTCATTTCACATCAATTTTAAGCTTTTCTTCGATTATCCCCAAGGGGGCAGAGCCAAACGAAATCCCATATCCTTGTTTTTCGTGTTTGAATGAGCTTTAAGCTCCTGCTCCTGGTCTACTTGTCTTCACTTTTTCGGGGCAGGGGAAGGGGAGGGTTGTGCTTTTAGTTGAAATTAAGAGGTGATTTGCTACTCAAGCAGCCTTCCAGCGTAATGACCTGTAATGGGAGGGGAAGAGGGGAAGAGGGGAGCAGGAAAGAGATTAGAAAGGGAATGGGAAAGTGGGAGGAGCTTGCAAACGACGGCCTCCCTCTCTCCATTCCCAACGACAACAATAACTTTATTTATACACGGTAAAAATCATAGACAATGACAGAAATCCCCCTTCCTTTCTTTAGCTATTATGTAAACCAAATTACACCACATTGGCGTTACCTGCGTACACCAGTTAGACTGAGGCTGGGTATGATGAAGATGATGATGATGTTGACGATGACGGTAACAGTGATGGTGATGATGAATCGTGATAACGGTGATGGAGGTGCTAGTGGTGATGTTAGTGACGACGACGACGATGATGATGATGATAGTGATTGTTGGTATTGTTAATCTATTTATTGTTATCGTTATTTTTATAACAGCTGTGTGTTCGACCTGCCGTGGAGCACACTACCAATCCCGTAAGACCCGTAACGCTGGCTGCCTCTTGTCAGGAGAGCAGGTAAGCTAATACATATTGACCGGTCATAGCTTTATTGGCCTGTTTAGCTGTCCCTTCATGAATAGCGTTGTCGTTTTCTACAACTTGGTTCATCAGATATTCCTCGCATTCAGTTGAGTCTCGACTGACCATATAATCGGCAGAGTTTTTTTTATGCAGCGCATAGGGCTCCCTCACATCTACTACGAACAAAACATGAGTAAAAACATTATTACCCTTGTTGTTTTTCGTATCTTTTAAAATAATTTATGCAACTTTCATGTGGACTGGGACCAACTCTAGTAGAATAGTCCTACTGAAGGTCGACTACGTCTAAATTCTGGCCGCCGCTTGAAGGCATGAACAAGACACGAACAACAACAACGGTAATCGAGTTTTTATTCATGTTAGTATGCGTAACAGATGTAAGGGCTCCCTGTGACAGCGGGTAGGAAGGGCATGTAGTCTCGACATGCAGTTACATGTACTGAAGATCTTTGAGTACTTGATGATCTTGTCCATAATTTGCTAATCAATCCTATTACACTTTAGCATCCTTACTCAGACACCTTGGTGATTGGAGACGACGTTCAGGAGTCTGATTCGACCATTGTCCTTGTTGTTACTGTTTGTGAGGAGAGCGCAACGCCAGTCACAGTTTGCGCAGAGGTCGGCAGCACTTATGAGAAGTCGGAAACAGTCTCTTTGCAATCCCATTCATCCCAAACCTCGATACCAGAAGAAGAGGTTAGCATATGGGTTGACGAGATGGAAGATCAAAATATCAAAAGGCAGAAATTGAACGAAGCTGTCCACAGCATCTCAGGGGGCCGCTACAGCCCTGTGATGTCCACCCTAAATACGACCTGGGCTGACGTCTCTGACACGCAGTAGCGATATTACATCCGCAAAGCCAAAGAGACCATAGCGACCTCATTGTCTGTCATTACTCCTGGCCAAGAGGAACTCGTTTGGAAAGCGCTACAAACGGATGCACTTTTGGATGCAAACAAAGACAACCAAGGAAAGCGCAAGCGCTTTGATCCTAGCTCTGGTCTTGTCGACGTTTTGATCAAAGTGTATGAACAAGCAGATCACTGGCAAACAAAGCGACAGATCTTATCCCTCTTTGCGGACGACTTTTCCCGAGCTGAGCTTCAAGAAATGATCCCTGGTCTCTCCAAGTGGCGTATTGACCAAGCTCGCCAGCACGCAACAGAAGCAGGGAAAGGTCAACCACTCCCTGAAATTCCTAGTTTCCGTAGAAAAATTGACCCCGAAAAAGTGGATCATTTTATTGAATATATCTCCAGACCACAATTTTTACAGGATGTGGCGTTCGGGACGAAAAATTTGAAGCTTGACTCGGAAGAGAAGATCATCATACCAGCGATAATTAGGACTGTCATCCCCTCACGTATAATCAAGCAATATTTAGACTATTGTAAAGAACAAGAGTTCGAGCCAGCGAGCGAGCGTTCTCTCTACCGGATGATTGAAGTGTGTTCGGCCTCTATGCAGAAATCCCTTCAGGGTCTTGACAACACCACAGCGGAGGGTGTGGAGGCGTTTGATCAAGCCTTTTTCATGTTAGAGGGCTTAGAAGATCAGCATATCAACGTAACTGCCACTCAGAAGCTACTAAAAGATGGGAAAAGGTACTTGAAGAATGATTTCAAGACACACATCGGACGAGGTGAACAGTGCAGTGATCATTGCACAGTTTATGCATTAAGTGATACAAATGCCGGGGAGTTCCGAGGCGACTGTGATCACCAACACAGCTACGAATGTGAGCGCTGCGAAAGTCTAGAGGGGGTACTGGAAGAGATGGCGGAGATGCTAAATAACGTAAACGTGGTGGAAGAGGAGAGGATTAGGCTGAGGTTCGAGTACACTGAGAGTGTGCGCAACATAAAGGCGTGGAAAGCGCACTTGCTAAGATCTTGTAACCAAGACGAGGCCAAGCAACATGCCCTTCAGAAACTAGACGAAAACTCGTGTCTTGTTATAATGGACTGGGCAATGAAGTTTCTGCCTGTACAATACAGAGAGCAGATGAGTGACTTTTTTGGGAAGAGGGGAAGAAGCTGGCACATCAGCGCTGTAATCAGTAGAGCAAATGTAGAGAGCAAGCACGAGGTAGAGTGCTTTGTACACATTTTTAACAACTGCACCCAAAATAGCTTTGCCGTTCTGTCAATCATAGAGAACGTATTACACAAGGTTAAAGAAGAGCATCCAGTTGTGACAGCAGTTTACCTCCGATCAGATAATGCTGGATGCTACCACAATGGGCCTCTGTTGCTAAGTCTTAGAGATGTGGGCGAGAGAACTGGTGTCAGGCCAGTACGATATGATTTCTCAGAGCCCCAGGCCGGGAAGGACATCTGTGATAGGAAGACTGCTCCGATGAAGGCACACATAAGGCGCTGGGTCAACGAGAGGCATGACGTCGTCACAGCTGAGGACATGAAGGCAGCACTAGAATCGAATGGCGGTATTAAAGGATGCAGGGCTGCAGTAGTTGAGGTGGACACGACAAAGGAGAGAAACAAAGATAGCAAGATACCAGGCATTAGTGTGTTGAACAACTTCCAGTTCGAGGAGTCTGGCATACAAGTATGGAAAGCGTACAACATCGGCCCTGGCGCTACAGCGATCTCACAGTTGCATCACAAGGAGACACTGGGCTAAGCGTGATTCAGCCTTTTGGTCCAGCTACACAGAAGGGAAGCGTGGGTGAGAGCATCAGGCACAAGTCGGAGATCTACTCTTGCCAGGAGACTGGATGCGTCCTGACGTTCAAGACTCGGGCAGATGCAGAGAGCCATATGGACACGGGAAAGCACCGTCTTGAGGTGGAACGTGAGTCCATGTATGACCGTGTTAGAAGGAAATGGGCGGCAATGGTGACAGGGGTGATGTTCGCTCCGAATGTGCCGTCTACCTCATTGCATAGTGAAGATAGTAGCCGCGCCGCCAGAGCACCTGCTCTTAGACCGTTGGGATGGCCTCTGAAGGTAGCAAAACGACCCACTAGGATGACTGATAAAGTCAAGACATTCTTGACGAGGAAATTTGAAGATGGTTTAAGAACTGGAAACAAGGCCGATCCTGTGCAAGTAGCGAGGGAGATGAAGACTCTCAGAGACGAGGACGGACAGTCTACCTTTAAGCCTGAAGAGTGGAGGACTGCACAGCAGATCAGCAGCCTGTTTTCACGTCAGACAGTGGTGCAGCGTCATAAAGGTGTTG
>OX421449.1:22530311-22542811 GCA_949126865.1 Montipora capitata | reverse complement strand
CACCACTGTTGTCAGGTTACATGAAGAAAGGAACGTCCAGCAGCTGACCGCTAGTATTCAACACTTCACCAACCCGTTTACAGTAGAAGGCCAGACTCGTACCCAGTCGCTATTTACGTGCTTTTTGGGGAAAGAGGATTGGATACTAGGTTGGATTAAGGCGCGCGAGGTGTCATGGGAAGGGTCGAAGGGAAAATAGCGACTGGCAGATTTCGTTCCAACATGGCTGCTGTTTTTGATCGCAAAGTGCATGCAGCCATATTAGAGGGAAAATTGGCTTGTCCGCATAGCAGTTGTAGCAAGAAACCTATATTTTATCAAAAGAGCGGGATTTTTCACCATAATAAGACCATACATGGGTGTAACGTTCCATCTTCATTTTTGAAAGAAGCACTTATGCTATCTCGAAAGCTTCATGGAGATGAAACCAAAGCATATTTGGAGAACATTTATCAACACCATGCCATGGGGGGTAAAATTCCAAAATAATTAATTTGGCATCAGCAGAAGAAATGGTTAATAAATATGAAGTTTGTTACTATCTGAATGTTTTTGTGTTAGAGTAAAGGGATATATTGTCACGCAAATGATGTAATTTCATGACTCTCAAAATTCGCAAAAAGCGCGAGTTTCATGTAAACAATCTTTGCACTAGTAAGTGGTAGCAATAAATTGGATTAAAGAAATATTGTTGCCTTACCAAATAAACTTCATTTTACACTACAATGACAAAATCATTTGTCAGAGTGTCTCCTAGCGTATCACATTTCAACGCACGTATGCAAATTTGCTAACTCATTTTCACCGCGTCCTGATTCCCGCAAAATTTTTCTTCTTTCAAGTATCAACAAAAATATTATTGCTTGTCAAGCGTTCCATCTTTTATGTTCAAATAACAGCCAAAAATAAAGATTTTTCAACGATCTATCCGTAATCCGTAGATACTTTTTTCATAATTTAATATTGTGTTAAAATCTGTCAAAACTCAAAAATAGCAACGCACGCAACAAATTTAGCCGAATTTCCATGCTTAACACAGGAACTTTTAGTTATTGTGAAAATCTTTCTCTTTTCGTTAGCAATCACCCTTTCAGAGAAATCGACCGGTCTGCGCATATTTTATGAGGGCGATCAAGTTGCGCGTGTGACCCGTTGTAAATATTTTTTCACAAAATGTTCCCGAATCGTCAAGTATCACCACAGAAGACAAGAACATCATTCTAAAAGCTTATTCTACGCAAAAAGTAGGTTCCAAAGGTAATTTTGAGAGTGGAAATCACGAGGCATGGTACAGTATTGTGAAAAAGTAATGAGAGCGAAATGCGCGAATTTCGTTCTTTGTCCCTGCGAACTTTCGACGAAATTTCGCTCGAAAATTCGAGCGTCGTTTCGCTAAAACAAAGAGAGAAAATTCGCCGCATTTTCGAGACCAGCGCGAAAAACCAAAAGCGTAATTTCGCTTGTTGTACGCGAAATTTCGTAGTGTGGTTTGTAAAGATCGATCACATATCGATCGGCTATTCAGTTTTGTAAACAACTGCAGTCACTTTGACAGCACTTTGATGATCAGTACATGTATTTTGGAAATAGTTCAGTGGTTGTGTCCGTTTCAATTCCCTACAAAATTCGCCCTTTGTAATGTGTTTTTATTCATCTTTCTCGGCAGAGAAGACTCGACAAAACATATGCAATTTCAATCCTTTGGTTGTGAGGACAAACTGTTGTCAACAATGCAAAGCCTGTAAATATAAAAGACCTGGCGAGTGTTATCTTGTAGCGTCACAGCGGCAAAAAAAATGGTTCCCCGGTCTACATTTGTATTACACCAGAAGTGTTTATTGACATGATTTCTTATACGTATGAAAAGCTTACTTACCAATTTTCAGGATACCCTTGTAGAACCAGACATATGTAAATGCTATGTAAAGTTTATCATATAACTATGTTGAGCTATATGAAAGCTATTTACTGCTCCTTACTTGCTATGTAATAACTATGTAACTTGCTACATTACATAGTTCAGTCTGTGTAAAGTATATGCCATTACTATTGCAATACTATTTAAAGGTCACATAGCTCTCAAATAGCTATATAAACACTATTGAAAATCTTCACATAGTTTTTAAATAGCTATATATTGACTATGTTATCTGAAGTCCAAGTATACTTTTCACTTACATAGTAAATGCATACTATGCTTTTGTTATGTGATTGTAAAGCATAGTTTTCACATAGCACATCAAATGAGCAAAAGGTTACATTGCTTTTACATACTGCTATCTATCTCTTATGGCTTCCTATGCATTTGCTATGTATTGGGATGAAATAGTTTTTACATATTGCACCCACATGAACAACCAGGAGTATAAAGTTTCCACATACTTTACATACAGTACTGCTATCTATTTTCTATGTTGAAGCAAAGGCTTGCTATGTATTTACTATGTCTTGGGGTAAAATAGTTTTTACATAGCACTTACTAAAAAAAAACCTTACATAGACTTTATATACTGCTATCTATTGCTTATGTTTTGGACCTGTACTGCACCAACTAAAACAAACCAGGAGTAAAAATTAACATAGACTCTACATACTGGTATCTATTTCCTATGTAAAAGCAAAGGCGTGCTGTATATATTTACTATGCCTTCGGGGAAAATAGTCTTTACATAGCACTCACTAAAAGAAAAAAAACAGGAACTTCAACCTTCAATACATGTATAACAAGCTAAAGGTTTGGTCTTATTCAAAGCATGCCAATGTGAATGTGATATCTTTCGAGTTAATTCACTGTTCGTAATACATGTCTTTTAAAGGCTCCAAACTTTGAACATAAAATCACTCTGTACACGGAGAAATGACAAAGGAAGCTTTTATTCCAATGTATTCAATAGATTGTGAGAAATGCTAATCAACGGATTACCTTCCTTGATGCTCTCTGAGTCTCATAATCGGCTCTATTCCAAAAGGAACATGATGCATTACTCTTGAAAATTACACACTCCAAGTCAGCACTTAATCCTTTCAATCAATAAACTCCAGTATCTTTCGAATCTTGCTAATTTAAAATGAATCCGTAGAAAGATTGTCATCCTCTATCCATCTTGGATAACATGTGAGAGACCGGACTGGAAACTAGTGATTTCGTTTTGGTCAGCAGTCAGCGGTAACCAGTCCAGCTCTCACAGGTTTGGGTGACAATTTCCCACGGGCATAGAAGGAGGCTGAGTTTTCGGTGTTCAATTAAGAAGTCAGCGGTAGTTTGGGAAAATGAAGAGAGACTTCCAGTTAAATGATCAAGCTTCCTGTCGGGACGTTTCCGGTCGACTTTTTGACCTTAGTTATGTCACAGCTGTGGTAGGTGCTTTGATGTATGGGAATATATATTGTATTGATTCCAAGTGACGGGGATGAATGAATGGGGCCAGAATTCAAAACCCAAAAAAAATGCTCTGATTATGGGGAATGTTTTGGGTCTCAATAACAGTGTTGTCCACAAGTCACATGTACAGTAGATGGATGTAACTAGTTCTATTCATGATTCACTCTCACTTAGTTTCACCGCAATCCCAATGTCTCTAAAAACTAAAGAGCAATTTTCTTTGTTCTCTTTTAACGTAGCCGTGAATTCCAAATCGCGAATCTATGCCATAACCCGGTATTTGCCGAAAAGAAATAACAGTAATAACAGTGGTTTGTAGATTCTATTTTGATATTGAAGTTATTAGGATCATTGTATTTGTCACGCATTCTCTTGTAATAAAAAATATCCGATGCGACCAGCCCCCATCACTTGAATCAAAACTTGAAATCCGGAGTGCCCCCCATGAGAGTTGCATTGATGTAGTTTTACACTGTGTGCAGTGAAACTACAACACCAGCTATAAATATTTCCGATTCAGCCCGAGGCTACAGTATTGTGATTTTCAGTTTTGACCTTGAATGGCGATTTATTACAAATATGTATTAAAAGCCGGTGTTACCGCAGACATGAAAGTATACACTAAGTAACAATTCTCCCCTGTTTTGTGTATGTTTGTTTTCACAATAATCTCAATACTTATTGATATTAATACGTTTTCTCATTAGTCGCTCGTTCATGGTATTGCGAATGATTTTGTTACATACATATTAGGGCTTGTAAAGAGGGATCAAACACACCTTAAAAATAAACCAAACAAACAAGAAAAGAACCATAGGTAATTTGGAAAATAGATCGCAGTCACAACAGTGGATTCGTTTTTCGCACATTGTTGCAAGCGGTTTGCTTAGACTAATTTGAACTGGGTTATGCAAAAGTTGAAGGCTACAGACTGAAAGCTATGATGAAGTGCAATAAAAAGTTTGACAGAGTGTGGTGGCAAAGTCCACTCCCAGACAGCTGGCATGGAAGAATTGTCCACAGCGATTACAGCCCAACCAGTCCCCATTGTCATCCTGTTTACAGATCTTACAAACTGCAATGTTGCGACCTCCATCGTTAGTAATTGTCTAGCATAACGACAGGCAATTTATATTCAACACCTTAACATTCACGATTTTCGTTGCACTTTATTTTCTGCTTTTCAGGCTCAATTCACACGCCCTTTGCAGGGGGTGTCCCCCCCCCCCCTGAAACGATCTGCAGTTTTCTAATACAACTGGTATTCTGCAAAAAAAACTATGTGGTTTATTGGTGTTGAAGTAGAGCAAGGGACGAGTGCACCCCCTCCTAAAAAAAATCCTGGATCTGCCCCTGCTTTGGTATACTGTGGGTTGTTGTCGTTGTTAGAAAAAGGAAGTGAGCTTACTTCTGTATGTCATCGTAGCAAGAGCCAAACAGCGTTGAAAGAAGTCTTCTTCGTTCCGTTTGCATATTAAACTGAGACGTGAAGTCAAGCCCTTGAACAAGACATCGTGAAAACTAGAGAAAGTAATTAGATAAATTATCTTGCGTTCTTTTCTTTTCACTTTCCCATTATTAAAATTAAACAAAATTGACAGAGAAACTTACAAGGCACACAAAAACTCCACAGTTGTAACCATCGCTCTGTTGGCAGTGTCGAGGCTGAATTTAAGGGCCAGTTACCAACCTTCCACCCTGTTTTCTCATCAACAAGGACACTGAAAAACACATACATTGTATTATTGAGTCTCATTCTCATACCACTTTGCTTACAGTTTTGCTCTTTATAACTGAATGAACATGTTTGCCAAAGTATCTCTCAAGCAAACCTGAGATCCTCTAAATGTCTCCTAAGACCAGGACTACATGTAACTGGTGCAGTACCTTTCCCTTCAAACGGATCAAAGTAAAGTCTTCTTCTGGAGTCCTTGTCTCTAGCCTAAAGGGTAAGTGGAAACAAGATATGACCAAAACAGAGTTACGTGTTATCACCGAGATTCATTCTATGCTCGTATGTTATACTGCACAAAGTTTGCATGATATTGACTCACAAATAATGTCCAGTGGTTTCCCGGAAAATTTATGGGCTGCAAAATAAGTCTGATGTGTGAACATTTTACACCTTCCCAGGTACGACGGGTGCTGCTTCCACATTTGACGAGCTCTGATACGTATGAGTGACTGGCTAGAACCATGGGATTGTCTCTCTGCAGACACCAAAGATACCCGTCTATTACCTAAAGAGTATAATACAAAAATTTACATTAATAAATAATTAGTCATTGCTGCTGGAAAGTGATATTTTTCTTTGTTTGTAATCATGCATCTCGATAGTTCACACAACAGGAATGTAATTTAGTAACAACATAATAGTGACAATGACATCCTTAAGAAACGATATAATGGAAACAAACAATACAGAAATGATAACAAGAGTTCCACACCTTAATCAAATTAACAGACAGAAATGTGTGATCAATCACTACTTACGCTATCATGCAACCACCCATCCGAGAAAGATCCTGCATCCTTCAATTTCGCAGATTCTGCTGCTGTTATTTCAGCAGGGGGAATGCAGGTCCACAGGTCACCCAATGTGATTTGAACGGGCCCAAACTCCAACATAGCATGAACAAACTGCGTGCCATCCTCAGTCGCTCTTCTTACTCTTTCAGCAGGAGTGCACTTTCGCTCTTCCTCTGTTGGCCTTTTTTAGAATAGAAAATGTTTCTTATTAATCAAATTGATAACCTGTATGACGTTTCCGGAGAGAAGATTTTTCGCACTTGTTAAAAATAACTTCACCTGTTTTACAGTATTTTCATCTGGTCCCACTGTAGTCTTGGGGCATGAACTATGGTCTGCACTGCCCTGTGAACAGTCTTCGCCGAATCCTTGTTCCTCCTCACTGAGTGGGAAAACCTCAAGGTCTATACCCTCTTCAATAACTATCTGTGAAAGTACAACGGGAGAAAAAATTAACAGGGAATTTGGTACTTTGTAGAGAGCCTGGTGTGTAGTCTACATGTGTGCCAGCGTAAGTTCCTACCTGGTCTCCTGATGGCAAAGGTGAGCTGCAAGTAAGGTCTACCACAGGTATGTTCTCGGCCTTCGTGTTTTTTTTTTTTTTGGGATTTTACACGTATTTTTCTTTTTCTACGCAGAGGTAATTTCTTGTGGAATACTTTTTGATAGTCCAAGCTTGTTACCTTTAGGCGCTTTTTTAGTGGACTGGTTCGTATAGGAAGACTTCCTTCTCTGAGGCTGTTGCACATGAGAGATTGATGTATTTTCTTCAGAGCCTCCATCGCTTCCTTAAGGCAATCAATATTGGTCACATGGTAGGTGGCATCACGGACAAGGCCTGCTGTTTCTCGTACCTGAGTGCGCAATTTTGCCACTGACGGGTCTGAATTGATATTTCTACTGGTCTCACGATTCGACTTACAATCACTTCATTCACTTGAAAACCCATCAGAGATATTTTTGTAGTCGCATGGGCTATCTGTGCTTGGCACATCATGATCCTGAGAGGTGGAATCATCTTCAGTCTCTGCTTCATCTATATCCATTGAGTGCACTTCCTCTTCAGATTGTTGCCGAAAATCCTCCCCTCTCTCCTCAAACCCAATGTTGTGAAGTATGATGAAAACACTGTTAAGGTAGGCGTATGGCAGGCGAGGAAAATCCCACTCCTCGTATGCATTGAAAACAGCAAAGAAATGCTTGCATGGAAAGTCCACTTTGGGATTTCTAGTTGTACAGTGTACTCTATCCTCACATCACTGGAGCTTCTGACCCTGAATTCGCCCTGCACCAAATCTACACAATCAACATCACTCTCTCGACACTCGTCTGCCTGGAACTTGCTGCGAATATAGTGCTTAATGAAATGGGCTGGGCGGTTTCGTAGATAACACGGTATGCTGTATCGACTGCTCAGCTTGAAGTTTGTGTCCAGATAATGCTGGTAACTATCTGGTATAAATGATTCCACCAAAAGAACAGCAATACCAAATACAGATTTATCGACAGATCTGGGCAGATAATCGTACTTAAAATGCTTGTTTTGTGCTTCCACCCCGTTGTTGGTGTTCACTATGTTGAGCACCTGTTATGTTCGAAAAGCTTTAGCCCAACGTTTTACACAAGACATCCACACATTTTCTACGTACTCTTGCACGTGTTTGTTGGTCTTGTAGAGGGCAGCGTTTCGTAACTTTGCTACTGCAGTTTTATGAGCACTCGCTTCGTTCGCAGTAGCCACGCGTTGCAAAAGAGGAATGAGGATTTCTTGTTGTTGTGAATCAAGTCCACTTTTGCCGGAACGGACCCATCTAATCCATGCCTGAATTCTGTGGAAACCACAAATATACACGGATGCGTTGGGAAATTATTTTTCAATGGCGTTTATTTCTGATGTCGAATAATCCACCATAAAGAAAGAGGGCATCCACCAATCATTCCAACCTTTAATCACACTCAACACCTCAGCTATGGAGTCAGCATCTTCATTCTCACATATGAACTCTGACACGACTTTGTAGCCGACATTGGTATGGACGCAAAGAAAAAATAAAGGCAGCGCATACTTGGTGGTCTTGTAGGTAGCGTCAAGGAGAACCACCTCTGATCCATACCTCCTAAGAGGTCTTTGCTGCCAGACTTCCTGGTGCACAAAAAGAAACTTTTCAGTGCAAGGAGATTCTTTGCCAGCTCTGTTGTCAGCTTCTCTGCCCTTTGGCCTGTACAGAAATTTGCCTGTGCCTGCTGTCTGCCACTCTAGTACCTTCTGGCACAGAGACTCTTGATCATCCTTGCAGTACTTGGACGTAGCAATGGCTTTAGTGATGTGATTTCTAAAATCTTGCCTTGTAGGATAGTACTTCCGATTACTTTTCTTAGGGCGCTCTTGAGGTGGGTGTGTGACAACCAATTGTGCTTTAGTTTCGACATTGTCGAAACAGGGGGAAGGGAGGCGGGGCTAATTCGAAATTAGGAGCACTTTTAAATGTTTTAGTTCTTGGAAGGGCTTGCTTCTGCTAGAGGGTGCTTGCACTAATAAATCATATCAAAGAACATCATTAGTCTTGGCTGCTGTCGCATTTTTTTGTTAGTTTTGTTGTGCTTTGATGAGACTGTTAAGTAAGGCAAATTTTGGAGCACCACATTGGTTGGTGTGATGTCTTAGCGATTTTTACAGACTTAATATAGCTAGAAGTATATGTAGATGATGTAGATAATAATTTGAATCGATGGAAAATCATGTCAGCTTTACCTTAGGTTTCTACTTTAAAATCAGTAACAATCAACTCAACAAATTGCTAAACAAAACATCACAAGCCACTTTCAAGATCCGGAGACTTTTATGTTTAACTGCCAATCATAAGCAATACGAGCGAACTTAACTTTCTGTGCGATTTTACGCTCTTCACTTAGGGGCCGACCATTTAACTCTTGAGGGGGAGGGGGCAGGGGTGGTTGATTTCTGCTCATCAAGAATTTTTTTTTCTAGCAATCTGGTGGGCAGGATATTTTTTCCCTCTTTTCCCATAAGCTTTCTATTACATTTTTGCTGCATGCAATTTTTTTTTTCAAAATCACCCACCCCCTTCCCTCCTGAAGAGTTACGTTGTCGGCCCCTTGCATAAAAATGAGAACAAATAAATAATCCTGACCAACTTCCAAAATTGCTGATAAACAAAATATAATAGAAACTGACAGGTTTAATTTACGAATTACCTTTGACGATCCATGAATGCAATGTCTGGATTCAGAGCTTTCTACTGTAAAGGGGACTCCAAAGAAAGTAATGGGGATATTTCCTCTGTTGTGTTTAAAAATGGGCTGAGCTGTATGTGCAAATTAAGAGACAATCAAGGAGCCACTTCAAGCAAATAACCACAATAATTTGGTATGGAGACAGTTTACGAAGGATATAAAAACATGAAGATAATTACATTTACGTTCTCTTAGAATTCCATTTAAAACTCATCATTTCGCTTACCTTTCGGGGAATAGCATTTTTGATTTTTCTCCTTTACGTTCTTCTCCGATTGAATGAAGGAAGTCTAATTCAAAGAAAGATATCTGTCGATCAAATCAGTTAGACTTTCTGCGTCTCCTTTGTGGACTGCAAAACAGTAATTCTCCGAAAAGCGAACATTGTCAAAATTTCCTTGAAGAAATGCAATCTCTTTTTCCCTTACTTCGTCCACGGAAGACTTCATAATTGGCGCTTGAAAACCTTGATCTCGCCCGTCTGGTTTTCCCGCCAGATTGCGAAAATGTGACATAACTAAGGTCAAAAAGTCGACCGGAAACGTCCCGACAGGAAGCTCGATCATTTAACCGGAAGTCTCTCTTCATTTTCCCAAACTACCGCTGACTTCTTAATTGAACACCGAAAACTCAGCCTCCTTCTACGCCCATGGGAAATTGTCACCCCACAGGTTTTGGCAGTTTCATTCAAATGTTTGTATCTACGATCACGCTTTTGTGGTGAAGATTTCTTTGTTAGTTTTACTCTTTAAATGCTGATCCAGGCAAGGAAATGCTCACAACAACTCAAGTAAAAAAGTAAGCGTTAACTTTAAGCGAATAACATTTGATTTGATGCCTTATTGTCTTCAAAATGAGGAACGATTTACATGCATGTAGAATTCACATTTTCACACCTTCGACTCAATTTGTGAAGCAAGAAGACTCAATTTGGCTTACATGCTATATCCCTGTTAAAAAAATGGTAAACCTTTAACAAGAATAATGAAGTTAGATCAACTGGTGAAGCAAATGATTTGGAAAAAAAGTTCTCATACGGCAAGTTACATGTATACGATTGACAATTGATTCCTTCTCGTAAAAATGCTAATTTCTGTCACTTTAACTATGGTAGTCAATGCAGCAAATGCCTGAAAAAGCTATTATGGACCCAAATTTATGAGTCTACTCTTCACACACTTTAATTCTAATAGAAATGATCAGTGATTTGGAGGAATCACTACATGCATCATTGAAGTATATGTACTGTTTTTTTGTTAGTTGCCATGAAAGAGTATAAAGAGACACTTCTGAAAAAAATTCTTTGATGGGACAGCAAGGAAAGCTCCTTTACAGCAGATAAAAATGCTAAATAGCAGCCAATTCTGTCTCCTCAACCAGTTATGGCTTGATGTATTTGGGGATGTCTCTTTGCAGACTTGTTATAGTTCTGTGGTTTATCTGAAATGGTTTAAAGCTTTTTTTGTTTGTAAATTTAAAACAAGAACCCAATCCAAAGATTTTGGCATGAATTAAATGTTTAGGTTCATGCAATAAAAAATGTAACTGCTTTGAAATCTGTAGTCTATTTTTTTTGTCTGTGATCTATGCTAATAACTGTTAATAGCTTGACTACAATGGATTTTTTGTAGTTTCCAGAACATTTCTGATTTGCTGGAATATTATTTTGCAGGAGCAGGATATTATAACTTTGTTTCTTGTTCCATGTGTGCACTAGTACTTCTATTTCTCAGTGACTTCAAGCTATTTTTCTTGATCTTTCTGACCTCGTTCAAATGCAAGCATTAGGCATGAGATGTATAATTCCTATTTCAATACTATTGCATTAATGTTTAGAGGCTAGTCAAAGCCTATTTACATCGTATTGTATTTCTATGTAAGTGCTATGTACATGCAATTTTTGCTATGGACCCTCAATTTCAGTTAGGTAGATTCTATTTACACTATATGTAAATGCTATGAAACAGTTATGTTTTTCCTATTTCTGTGTTTTTTTACAGCTATGTAGAGGCTATTTGTAGCCTATTTACACCCTATGTTATCACTATGTAAGCATTGTATGTAATTATGTACACACTATATGTGTGTTGTGTATTTTCTGTTTCGAATCTATGTAGAAACTAGTTGAAACCACTTTTATTTTTGGACACAAAAAACCCCATAGCATAGCTTTTACATATGCTTTGTAAAGGTTCCATTTGACTAGCTAAAACATAGCATTTCCTTTCAAAATAAATAGATGAGGCATATGTATAACATAGGCTTTGAATAAGGCCTCTACATTAAATATATGTATATCATAACATACCATTTACATATGATCGTTACATAGGATTTATATAGATTACACATAGTGTCTGGTTCTACAAGGGTAACTTTTAACTTTTTGGCATGCGCCAGCAAGTCACCGCAGTGAAGAAAACATCAATGGTTCCATTTCCATTCGATGAGAAACTTAAACACATAGCTTAAAAGCCTTGTGTGATCGCAGCTTCTTTGTTATTATTTTTTTGACCAGGGAAGAGCACTGTACGATGCCTCTCGACTTTCATTCCACACATGTGCGAGTTGTCAGTGAATGCGAATTTTCGCTCGAAATTTCGGAACGAATTATCAGTCAAAGCGAATTTTCGCTCGAAATTTCGGAACGAATTTTCGGTCAAAGTGAATTTTTGCTCCAAAATTCGAGTCAACTTAAACAATAGGCATTGCGAAAATTCGGCGAATTTTCTGCGAACTTTCGTGCTGGACAAAAATTCGCCATTTTTCGTCGAAAAAGCCCCGAAATTCGCGAATTTCGTCGAATTACGTTCTCATTACTTTTTCACAATACTGTATATTTAATTAAGTTAACAGAACAGAAAGACGCCAACGTCATTTTGACACAAAAATGCTTTACTATTGCCATAAAAACTATCCAGTTAAGCTCGCATATTACAAAACATGATGAATTCATAAAGGCCACCTTTTCCAGCGAAATATTTTTTGAAACAAACAACACATTTGCTATTACCTGAAGACTGCAGAGAACAGAGATCACTGATCCACGTGTTGGAGTCCTTCTCTGTCTTTGTTGAACCCATAAGTTACCAGAGAATTTTCCATTTTGGTTTCAGTGTTCTACATAACAGCACACTTGTTAAAATATTAGAAATACAGTTCACTTCGATACACAATTCAGTGAAATTCAATTCAGTGAAAGAACTGTCTAAATCACCCAAATCGACTTCCCGCAAATGTTCCCGCGAAGAAGCCGTTTTCGGTAACACGGTTAACCACGACATAACAAGCCAAGAAAAAATGAGAAAGGATCTTCGGCAGAACACTTTAGTAC
>OX421449.1:22522811-22527811 GCA_949126865.1 Montipora capitata | reverse complement strand
GTCAAGCCAACGTCGTGCCCAACCTAATTCTATTTGGTTTGACGATTAGC
The DNA here is from genome assembly GCA_949126865.1 of Montipora capitata. Lineage (NCBI taxonomy): Eukaryota > Metazoa > Cnidaria > Anthozoa > Scleractinia > Acroporidae > Montipora > Montipora capitata. Next base: position 22,527,761 of record OX421449.1, on the reverse strand, counting down.
GCAGCAGTGGTTCTAAACGCCAAATTAGTTAGTTCTGTTTTGATTAGCTAGTTTTATTTCTTCTGTGCACCCAAAGGGCCAATTTTTGGAAAGGAATTTGGTTTGGCACGACGATGGCTCGACGCTTAGAGCAGGCCTAACAAGTGCCCGCGAGCTCAGCCTCACTTCCATGTCGTCTCATGCAAACAAAACATATTCAAAGATAGTTCAATTAACGTGAACAAAACATATTGTCATGTAGTTCACTTGTCGAGTCATTTTTTTGAACTCCAGAAAAAGAAATATATATTTTTGTTTATTTGAAGATAACAAACGACCAGCCTCGCTTTCGTGCAGTGTTGATCACGTCATCAGTATTTAGTACTTAAGTCTATGGATATGTATTAGATAGACTATATTAAAGATTTCTGGTATTTTTGTGGAAATTTATTGTAGTTAATTGTATTTACACGCCATTTTATATTCGAGCCTCGATTCCATGTTGAACCATATAGGTCTAAAAATAGACCCCCGATAGCGGCCGCCAGTGCAGGTTACAAAATTGCCGACAACATTGTTTGTGTTCCTTAGGGTCCCCTTAACACATCTAGGTAGGTGGTTTGCTTTCACCATAAAAATCCCACGGGATTACATATGCTCCCTGACTATTCTGCTTTCTCAGAACTTGGGCAAGAATGGATTAAAGCGTCCATGTACCTATCTCTTCTCAAAATTTGTGCTGCATGTTCATTGTTCATTTTCAGTAGCCATCTTTAACATAACAAAACTGGCCATGTCTGGAGAAGGTTTATCACCAAAAGTAACTCTTTGAACGCCATACATTGTGGGCTCCCTAAGCTGATCCAAATTTCTTCAAAGGAACCGGTGTACTTGCGTATCTTCTTCCAGGTTGATTTGAAGATACATCTTTGATATGTCCCCAATGAAGGCGACTGGGTCTTCACAGAATCGAAGTAAGACTCCCGAGGAGGTTACCAATCAAACAAGGTCCTTTGTACAGGAAAGAGTTCAACAAAACCCCTTGAGACTGATATGCTGGGTCAAAGAGAACTCTGAGTGGAGTACTTTTCTTTTCAGGGTGGTTCACGCCATGATGAGGGAGATAGTATACAGGTTTGACATTGGCTTGTAGTTCTTCATCACTTAATGGGTGGGCCCAGCCGTTTCTCTCGTAATCCATTATTGCTTCATCCAGAAGCTGACCCTTTTATTCTATGGCTGCTCAATTTTCTTGACACCGACCACTGCCAGGTGTATCCTCTCTTGTTTCCCTTGTAAACCAAGGACCTTAGAGAAATCTTTTCGAATCACTGTTGTGATCGCTCCACTGTCAATAAGGATGCTTCCTTCCCGGACTCCGCCATTCACTGCTCTGAAGCATGCTCGTACTATGGGCAGTAGGTAATTTCGGTCTAACACAGATGCTATTCCACTTGCTGAAGGTGGGTCAATGTGCAGTAGAGGATGGTGAAGGCGGTTGCATCCATTGTGTTCCACTTTTTTCTTTAGTTTGCACTCTCTTGTCACGTGGCCTTTGTTAAGACAAGAGAAGCACAATCTTATAACTCGTATAACTCCTTTACTGAGAGTTCTCTCCTTTACTGAGAGAACTACACTGGCTTCCCGTGGAGCAGAGGGTTATTTTTAAAATCTTATTGTTAACTTTTAAAGCTTTAAATAATTTAAGTCCTAGCTATATTCGTGATCTGTTACAAACTTACAAGCCATCTAGGAGTTTACGATCTTCAACTATGAACTTGTTGGTGACACCTAGATCGAGGTTGAAATTTTATGGTGATCGTGCTTTTTCGGTTTGCGCTCCTAAACTTTGGAATAATCTTCCAGAAAATGTAAAATGTAGTCCAAATCTTACATCTTTTAAAAGCAATCTTAAAACTTATCTTTTTAAGCGCTATTTTAATTTGTAGTTTAATTTGCTTTTGTATTTGAATTTATATTTTTCTAAGTTCCTGCTTTTTAACATTTTATTGTAAAGCGCCTTAGAGCTCTAGAATAGGGCGCTATAGAAATGTATTATTATTATTATTATTATTATTATTATTATTATTATTATTATTATTATTATCATCTTGCCTTTATGACAAATTCGAACCTCTCTTTCACGGTTGAATCCAAAAACGTTGGGAACTGTGGCACTCCATGCGCCCACTTACGCGTTGAGCGGAATGCACGCCTCTTCCCCCTCAGGCATCATTTTTCCGACTTTTTGTTTCTCTTTGGACATCACCACAGTCTGGGTCAAATTGTGCTTTCACTCTCTTTCTCACAAAGTCACTTATGTGTTGTAAGGTTGGAACTTCGCCTCTTTCTCTGATATCGGCAACAACTTGCTTCCACTTTTCAATGAGGTTGTCCGGTAAACGCATGATTATTCAGCGCTGACTCTTGTTGGCGTTTACATCAGCATAGAAGTTTAGGGGCTGAACAATGACCAAACAATTGATCACGTCCAAGGAAAATGCTCACAGAGCTTGTCTGTTGTTTCTAGCGATCTTCTCTCCCTTGGTGAGTTTGTTAACCACGGCTCGGGCAATCACACTAGGCTGGCCAAACTGCTCCTATAGGGTCTTGAGTGCCATTGCATACATGACTCCCTTCGCTCCCAGGTCTGTAATGGCGCGTTCTGCCTTGCCCTTCAAATGCATACGCACGTCATCTCTAAGGTGAACTTTGAAGTGGTCACAAAGTCCTTGTAGGAAAGTGCGCCTCCGTCGAACACAGGGAGCTTAATGGAGGGAATTTCCTTACCGGCTTCTAATTTCAGAAGAGCCTCTGCGATCGAGATTGTAGCAGCAGTGGGTTGGAGCACAGTTTCTTGAAATTCTACAAGATCATCGATCCACACATCAAACGGTGGGCTGCCTTAGCAGTTAATTTAGAACCATTAAAAGTAGGGGAACCTTGTTCAGTCATTTGCTTGGAGTTTTGGGTTCCAGGATAGTTTGCGTTCGCTTGGTCTGGGCTCTCATGGCGGTCGGTCGGCATGTCGAATTTCCAGGCAATTCCAGTATGTGATCTTCTGGTATTAAGTTCACAGATGGAGACTGCAAAGGTGCTGACTCATGTCAAATTACTTGCGTTACTTACGAAATTGGGCTTGTCTTACTGTCATGACCTGGGAGTTCCTGCTGACTTTGAGGGGCTTCACTTTGAGGACTGGTGTTAGTGTCATCACTTGTCACGACCTCTCTTATTGCTGGATTCGCTTTACCAGAAACAGCATTTGGACTTCTTCTTCAATTGAAAATACATCATCAGTTAATTCATGCTCCCACTGATTTAGTGGATATTCATCTTCTTCTACGAAGTCGTATAACTGCACATGAAGATCGAGTGCTGTCTCGAAATAGATGTGCAGGTGCTTAATTTCTTTCTCCAGATGTCGCTTCTTGTCCTCACTTTTATGTTTGTTCACGAAGTCTTGAATACGCTTAATTGAAATAGTGATTCTGTGACGAGCTTGTTTTCTCTTGTTTCTCAGTGACAGTTGTGGATTACCATCTTGGCTATAGGTGTTTGCTCCTTCGTCTTTTGTATCTTCACAAATGTGCTTTCTCGACCGAAATTCAATTCATACCAAATCGCCATCTAGTTTGGCTCAAATCCTTCAGAAGTTTTGGTAAGAATGATTCGGAAGACAATAACCGACCACAGGGATTTCCTAATTAATGATTTATTCTGAAATGAAGATTAAAACAAAGATTTTACATCGACATTCCTAGCATATTTGAGGTGTAGCACAGATAATCTTAGAGCTTTGAGATTACAAAATGACACGAAATTACAAAGAAAAGTGGCTATTAAATGATAAGATAATAATAAACTTAAGATGTACCTTAAGGGTAGATCCTTGTAAGCTTATTCCAAAGTTGGGAAATATGCGAAAAGAGGGATCGAGCTCGTCAGCCAACGAAGAAGCGACTGATCTTAAAGGCTACGGAGGACGGCTTCGCTAGTTTACGTGGACTTTAACACTCTTTTTCTACACAGGAATTTCCAAATTTGGCCGTGCGAAATCAGCAGTCACAAAAAAATGTTTTTTTTCTCAAAAAGTATTTTCAGTTAGGAGGAAAGAAATACATTTTAAAGCTATGAAAATAAGCTTTCCAAAAACATATAACTTCTATACATAGAACTACAATATTTTATAAAAACGAAAGTTAAAAGAAAAAAATTTAACAAAAATAACATTAAAATTTTCTAAAATCAGTTTTCCACACAAATTTGGCCATTTCAAGGTCAATTACGAATTTTTTAATGACCGACAAAAATGTTCTTCAATTTATCTACTTTCTTGGACATAAATTTGACCGAAAACTGATGAGGCACGAATATTTTTGGATTTTTTGAAATAATTGGATTAGCGATAATGAGTAATGTGATAAGGTGATGACAAGTGTCAAATTTGCGACCCGTTGCTAACGGCAACGGAAGCGATCGCATTACAAATAATTAACATCTGTTTGCCAAAAACCACCCAAATCACCGATTTTTCGACGGAAAATTCATCCCAGAGGATAAAACTATTCACTGGACATGTAATAAAGGTAAATATGTGCCAGTGAAAGTGAAAACAAGCGAATATTTTGAGGGAAAACACAATTCTGTGAGATCAAAGGACCATGTGCTCCAGACACGCCATTGTATCGCTAAATAATTAATCTTACCTTTTCAGCGATTTTAACGCTTGAAATCCCATCCAATGAACCACAAATCCTTTTCTTTATCTATTCCGAAGCCTGTAGTGTAATTTTTTGGCAGAAAAACTTTAGAAAAACCGCCTCGCGAGAGCTCCGCGATCGATTGAAAATTTGGTCATCGCATCGGCTCAAATTACCTGAATTAGAAAGGCCGTCATGTAGGCGTAAAGCTAGAAAGCCGAGATTTTCAGGGAAACTGGGGCTATATCTCCCCAGGAAACATGCCAAA
>OX421449.1:22490311-22517811 GCA_949126865.1 Montipora capitata | reverse complement strand
AAATGAAGCCTTCACGTCCTCTTTGCAGGTTCTGGATGATTTCAGGAAAATTTCAGGTTTAAAATTAAATGACAAGAAAACAGAGATCCTCTGGATAGCAGCTAACAAAGGAAGTGGGGTCATTCTCTGTCCAGAAAAAGACTTTAAATGGGTTAAGAAAAAAGTAAAAGCTTTAGGTGTCTGGTTCTCAACCAACCCAGAAGAAACAGGTGTTTTAAAGAGCCTGATTGCCTCTCAACTTGTCTATATCCTGTCGCCCTTGCCAACAGAGCACTATATTTTAAATGAAATTAATAAAGCTTTCCTCATTTTTTTATGGAATGGAAAGGGCGACAAGATTAAACGGAACATAATGATAGGGGACTTCTCTCAAGGAGGCCTAAGAATGATAGACATACAATCTTTTAACAAAGCACTTAAAACCATGTAGGTCATTAAATATCTTGATGAGTCAAACTTAGGCAAACAGAAACAACAACGCCCAGCTCAAAGTCAAGAAAAATGGGTGCTGGACTGCCATCTGAAAACTTGTGAGGACGTTGATTGGAAATCTGTTTACCAAGCCCCATTCAAATACATTAAAGTAACCAAATTAATCACCTTCCAGTTTAAACTTTTTCATTGAAGGTTAGCTACGAATGATTTTCTTAAGAAAATAGAGCTTAAGCAAAGCGATAATTGTACCTTTTGTGAATTTGAAATAGACAGTATAATCCATTTATTTTGGTCCTGCAGTGTAACCTCCTCTTTTTGGAGAGATTTTAAAGGCTGGATTACAGAAAACCTTGACGCAGCAATTGCTTTAGGCCTCAGGCCCAATCTTTTTCACAAACAAATATACCTTTACTTCCTACTTGCCAGATATTTGATATGGATCTGTAAGACACAAGGTAAAGCTCCTAAGCTTGAAAATTTCCTTTGCTTTTCGACACTCTTCATTTAGTGTGGTTCTCCTATGTCACACACCATCATCAGCTAGAAAGCAGTGTAATCTTCTTCTTATTTCCTTTTTTCTTTCGTATTGGTATGTCTTTCTGTTTTTATATGTGTACATATTCATGTATTGTTTTGTTTGTTTGTTTTTTCTTCCCTCTAAATGTATTTAGATGTTTTCATTGTACAAGTAGCGTTAGTGATGTAAGAGCCATGGCTGTATCAATTAACTTTATTGTAAGCAACGTTTCTACTGTAATGTCATTTATTAAGTGCATTGTATTGTAATAAAGGTTTGAAAATAAAAAAAAATAAAATAAAAGAATGTCAATCATCAGTTCATAATCAGTGAAAGAAATCAAATAAAATAAAATATAGAACAATAAAGCTTAATTAAGTCATTCACAACAGCAAAATTGGGATAATTCCAGCTCCGGCTTGCACTTTTTGTGGAGATGCAGACAAATCTCTTGAATATATTTTTGTAACTTGCAGTAGTATAGGAGTTGGGGGTACCAGATCATTTTTAATGATCTGTTACCAAACCCAACTCTATACTACTTTCCATATAATGGCTTCCAATATTTTGATCTCGTATTTTTTGGTCTAGTATTTTGGAATCTATATGTTTTTTATATTTTTGATTTTGTGGTTTTATACCTAAGAAAAGCAGAATTGTTCCAACGCATTTTTAGAAATTGTCTAATACAATAGTATAATGAGTTGTAAAGAAATACATGAAGAACTTGTACATATGGAAGAAGTTATCTGTCCATTTTGTAATGAACAAATCTCAAAGCATACAAAAAAATTGGATCAATGTTGTTCTGAACCATATTTAGTAAATAATAACACTATAGTTTGTAAAAAATGCGGAACAGTTCAAGGTTATACGCCTTTGATCGAATATGTTGATTTTCATCAGAACAAACATAGATTTTATCGTAAGTCGGTCTATCAGAGAAAATATCATATAGAAAATATAATAAACAATGTAGCTCTTAAAAATAATTTTCAGATATCTGTAAAAAATAAAGATAAAATATTGAGGATTTTTATGGAAGTGGGAACAGTAATTAATTTAGTAAATAAAGAAAGGAAACGGATGATTAATATCAACTTTATTTTACAAAAGATATTCAAAATGCTTAATCTTCCTTATGAAAAGATTAAGATAACAAAATCGAAAAAAACACTACAAATGTATAATGAATATTGGAATGAAATTCTTTCGATCATATCTGACAAAATCATAGCCATTATTCGGGAGTAAATTTTTTGTCATATTTTGTAAGGAATTTGTCTACTATTGGACTCAAATCTTTAATGTATCGTAAATTGATTGTTGAAAATCACCAGATCTTAACATGTCTTTAATAGTAATTAGTAAATGTTGATAGCTCTGATAAGCGTATGTACAATTCTGAATTTTTAGATCAAGATTTTGGTGTTTCATCCATCCCTGTAAAAGAACAGCTACAGTACTAATAGCAACCAAAGCCACGCCACCGGATACGACTGCACTCGCAATTCCTCCAGAGGCGAAAATGACTGAAGCAGAATTTCCAAGTAGATTCAATTTTTTATAACGTTGAACAGCTTGCTTGTATACCCAACACTTTCTATGGTATGCTTTGTAATAGCTTTTCAGTTCATCAATCTCATCTTGATTCAGTCTGTCTGAAATATGATTCCAGTCAAATATTTTTTTTCGATTGTCGGTCATATATATAGTTTAGATTGTTAATCGTCTACACATGCAATACAATAGACCAGAAATTTGTCCCCATAATGGAGATCTTTTAATCAGTTTAGTTGTGTATTTTTCTGGAACAGCATATGTATAACCTCTACCTAATTCATGATGATCATAAAACCTTCCAAAAGCATCATGCAATATACTATGACTATTTAAAATATCAATCCAACCAAATGCTGTTTCTAATAACCATGTTATGAAACCACCTCCAGGACCGATCAAACCAATTTCACCATTATTGAGTTCAAGAATTTTATTTATGGATATTTCTCTTTCAAAATAATGAAAGTGTAGGTATTGATAAACAAGTGCTGATTTTAATATTTTATCATCAATGTTTGGATGCTTTTCTTTTGTATCTTTGAAACTATGTTTAATAAATCTTAATAAACTGTTGATATACATATATATTTATTACACAATATTGTATCTTTCCATCAAGACTTGATGATGGTCTAGAATTGTTTTTTCATCAAGAATGTCATTCAAATAAACACAGAAAAAAGCGATATTGCCGTTTAATGGGGCTTTATAAGTCGACGGGTTAAGACCTCCGAATACTGTTGTGTTATTACCAACCCTATTATCAGCCGTAAAATCACCGATATGTATTTTGTTCCAGTAAATCTTACTTTTTTCAGTTTTTGGTGAAGATTTGTTATCCCAATGAACAGACAAAGAGTGCCATACATTCAACTTGCCAATATCATTGGTTGAATAATCTCCTAGTTTCAAGAAACTTTGCAGACTAGCTGCAGGACCAATATAAACACACTTATTTGCATTATTGGCTCCAGATACCACAAGATTTGATGCACTATAAGCAACAAATTTATCATATCCCATATTATCGTGACCGAATAGCCCATTATTCCAATAACTTTGTGCTGAACTTCTCGAATCTAGTTTATAAACAACGAATACATTGACTGCATCGTTATTCAGATTGACTTAAGAGATCATTTTTTGTGAACCATTAAATTTGAGAAAGTATCTTCCATTATGTTTTTCAGCTTTAGTACATAATGTAGGTCTCTTTGATGAATCAGTTTGTGAGGCATCACTTTCCTCATTGCTTTTGTCATATATTGTTTCAACTTTTCTGCTAGAATCCATTTTTACATTTTGACTATCAGCCCTGTCTATCTGATAAACGCAATTAGCATACATCCTTAGATATTCAGATACCCATAGATCAAGAAAACTGTCTCTAACAATATCACCAACCTGTGATTTTATAACGACATGGTTATCTGCCGAAGCAGCCTTTACGATGAGATTTTTATCAGTTTGAGCATGTCCATCAGAATTTACAGAAAAATCGACTGTGTCAGTTGTAACCACATCAAAATTGAGATTTTCGACAGTGAATTCTATTTTATTACCGTCATCATCGAGAACAAAGTCTCCATTTAAATCTTCGACATACAATGCCATATACATTTTGTTTAGATATTTTCAGAAATTGTAGGGTCTGTAAAATATGGTGTAAAAAATAATTCTTCTTTTATTGTCTGTGGTTTCAATGCAAATTTGATTCGAATTATTGAAAGTTCTATGGATGTTAAAAATAACTGTTGATACATTGTAAAGCACATATGGAAAATTGACATTACCTAAAAACAATTTGATAAGACCAGCGAAATTTATATTTGACCGTATCATGACCTTGGTAACATGGATGCTTGTTCTATTGAGAATATCCGCCAACTTTATGTAAGTAGTTGTACCATCGAATTGCATTTTATATGAAAAATGAAGATATCTATTGCCGATTTCAGTCGTACCTGTAATAAAGCAAGGCAAAGAAACCAGTCTCATGTATGTTCTGGTCAAAGGGCTGTTGTCATCTATCGGAGATCTCGGTAAACCCGTAATTCCATTGTTATTCATATTGATTGGTACATGCAATTGAAATTCATTGTTTGCAACCTCATAAGCTTTTTCGTAATCGTATATCGTAAAATCAAGATCGTTTTTAGCTTCATCTTTGATCCCATAAATCAGAACAAATATCGGCAGAAGAACAGGGCTTGAATTGTCGAAATTGCTCTTAAAATTTACATATAATCGTCTTTGTATCTGCTTGGAAGTACCGTCAGGGCTCAAATTCAAGATAGTTCTGAGATACTTATATTCCGAATTTACTTTTATAGTCAGGCCTGTATCAATATTAATGTTTAATGCTTCGAAACTAAGTACAGTTGAACCAAATTCATAATCGTAAAAGGGACTCTTTTGAAAATACGTTTCTAAACACACAGTATAATGATCACTGAAATTGTCTCGTATAAGTTTGAAAAGATTGAAATCAAATCGACCCTTGTATTCACTGCTTCCATCATTTGTTCTCTGAACCTTCATAGAAAACGCTTTTTTGTTTGTTTTATGAGGCATGTCATTGAAGTCGATCAAATTTACGTCTTGAATGCCAGCATCTTCAGTGAATTCTCCGTCGTCCATAGCATATTTTAACACATTTTTGCGGTTGGTATGCGTACTTATGTGACTTTCCGATATTTTCTGGTCTGTGTATTTTTCACTATTGGTACTTATGGTTGAAACAGCATCATTTACTTGCTTCAAAGTTATAGCATCTTGATTATTAGTCGGATCTTTTACGTTTTTTATTTGTTGATTGTTCATATCCAGATTTCCAGTCATTTTAGAGGATCCGTCTAAACGAAGTGAATCTAAAAACAAATGATCAACGTAACCTTTTCCAGTGGCATCATTTACACCTGTCGGATCAGCAAGATTGACAATCTATTTTTGCGACATATTTAAATTTCCAGTCATATCCTGTGAACCATCTCGTAGAACAACTTGATTAACATTTGGTTTGGCAAATAGTTCTGTATCGACATACCCTTTATTTACTACATCAGTCGATTGTGTACCATTACCTACTTTAGTTATTTTGTTATCACCAAAGTCGAAATCCGAAGTTACGGAAATACTACCATCCCTTTTTAAATAACTAGCAAGTTCTGTTTTATCCGCTTTTGGTGCTAAACCAGTTTCTAATTGATGTTTTGTTATAGCATCACTATTGTCAGTTCCTTCTGCAAGATTGCTAATTTTTTCATTTTTCATATCAATGGGATTTTGGGCTTCTATTTTACCGTCATTCGTATTTAAATGCAAACTACTGACGGCATCGCTAAACCCGTACCTCGCAGGGGCTACATTTTCTATACGTCTGTTGTCCATATCAAGAACTCCCGACATTTTGTTACTACCGTCAAGTTTTAATGTTTTGTCGACTTCTGTGTCAACGTAACTCTCTTTATTTTGAATATCGTAATCACCGTCATCTGTTAATTTAAAACCAACACCAGGTAATCCTTTTACTATTTCAACAATTTTGCCATGCGATATTGTTTCTTCAGACAATTTACCATTAGAGTAACTCATATATATATGGGTTATATTGTTCCATCAAAGTTCATTGTTGTAAATTTCCGTGGCTTATCGATATATATGAAGCTGTAAGGGTCACCAGTTGCTTTTTCGTATAATTGTTTTGATACATTGTTTTCTCTGCAAATAAGCGATTTTTCGTTGTTGCTTGGAAATTCATAAATAGCAAAATGTGAGCAGTTTAATCTCATGTCTTTTGGTGTCTTGTAGTAGCTTTGACTCAAATATATAACACAGCAGTTTTTATGTCTTCCCTGAATAAAATAGTCAACTAATGGCTTTTGGTTTCTATCACATACAAAATCGTCAAATATTACCAATTTCTGATTTTCACTATCAAGATCGTTTACAGGAATGATTTTATCATTGCTTGCTTCAATAACATCATAACCAGCTTCATCACTTATTGGTTTGAACTTATGATACTTTGACTGCTCTAAGTTTTTTGCATAAAGGTATATTTTATCAAAGTACAACAAATTGTAAATCATATGCATCAGTGTATTTGTTTTTCCCGAACCGCTGGGTCCGCAAATGAGCATGCGGAAGCATCGATCAAGCATGAATTGGATGTGACTTTATCGTCTGTATCATAATTCGGTATTATCATATTATATCGGTATATTATTTCAATAACATGGTGTTCAACACGGTGTTCAACATGGTGTTAAACGCTATTTTTTATATATATGAATTTCCATTTTATGTAATGTAATAATATAACAAAAATGAGTTTACTTAGGTAGAAAGAACTCGCAAAGAGTAAATCTGAATTAGGGGATAAGATCAATTATGTCCGTAATGCAATTAAAAAGCAGGATATTGATCAGCAGACCAGTCAACAGGGATTTTCAAAAGTATTCAAACCAATTACAAGTAAATTAGATGATGTTATTGATAGTAATCAGGTTTTAGGTTGCCAAGGAAAAAACGACCACTGAAGAAAGGAGAAGTTCCTGATTACGGCATTGATATAGAGGATGAAGTTCCAGATATGAATCTTGGTGAATTATTTGAACAACCTGTTTTGCCACAGCAAGAAAAACAACTGGTGCCAAAACCGCCAACATATGAAGAAGCTTTAAAAGATATTCTGGAAGGAAAAAAAGAGATTTATGTTGATCCTAAGTACTTTCCTGAAGAACCAGAATTGCCACCAGAATATGATGACGACGATGAGATAGATTATGCATTAGATGATGAAGACATGGACAATGAGATATTAGGTGATCTTGGTATTACGTATTATGAAAATGTGGAAATGAGGATAAATCTACCAGAAATGACACCTAAAAAGACTATCAATGAAGCTAAAACAAAAAGAAATCAATTAAAAGGTTATAAGGGTTCTATAAGTAAACAATTCAAAAGTGGTTTGATTTTTGAAGCTGTGAAACAACAGGAATATAAAAGAATAGACAACGCAAGAGTTACATTGAATGCATATATCAAACATTATGAAAATAAAATCGAAACAATAAAAGGTTCTGGTAGGAAAAAACAAAAAGGTGGTAATGTTATATTTTTCAACAAACCGAAAGAACTTATAAAAAAATTAGATTTAATTGTTGGTGAGATATCGGCAGGCAATACTAGCATTGACATGCGAAATATGGGTGTTTCTATATTGGATATGCTTTTAAAGATATCAACAATCAACAGGTCACAATATGATAAATTATACAAACAATATTTCAAAATATAATGTAACTTTATTATATAATGCAACGTGAGATAGTACTATCTTCTTATTTTGTAAAAAATCAATTTGGTAATAAACCAGGAGATTTTACTACAAATTTCACCAGACCTAGAATTCTAGACAACAATAGGCAATATGTTATTGGTCTTAATAGAGTTATTAACATGTCATTCACTTGGTTTAATGTTAATGCTGGATACAAAAATCAATTAATTAAATACAGCTCAGATAATGGTTCAACATTCAAAAACATCACCCTTCCAGCTGGTGTATGGAATTATAAAGACTTTAATAAACACAAAAAATATAACGAAAACGAAAACGAAAACTGGTGATACGTATCCGATAACTATTGAATTCGATACAACATTTAGGGTCACTATTACATTAGCTGAAAATTACCAACTTGATTTGAGAGCAAGTAATTTTAATGAACTAATCGGTTTTGACAAAAAGATATTGGCAAGTGGAACGAATATTGGACCAAGATTACCAAATCTCAGTCAAGACACAGACATACTCAATATTCATTGTGATTTAATCAATAAATCGCTTGTAGACGGTAAAGAAACAGACATCATTTATTCATTCTCAACCAGTGTAATACATCCAAGTTACTCCTTCACCCTCGAACCACGACGAGTTACATTTAATCCAGTTAATAAAACTTCAATTTCATCAATCAGAATGTGGGTGACAGATGGAAAAAGAAGATTAGTGAATCTAAATGGAGCGGATACAGCTTTTTCACTAATTTTAAAAACCATAGAATAATATAACATAAAAGTATAAATGAAACCGTATGAATTCAAGAGGTTTTATCATCCGAAACTTGGTAGATTTGTTTTTCAACACAAAGGGTCTGGACTTATCGTTGATAATATTTTCAAACCGTTAAAGAGTGCGGCATCATCTGTTTTCAAGAAATTTGCTAAGCCAATAGCAAAGAAGGCATTAGAATCAGGGGTTTCACATGCAGGTGATCGTCTGGGTAAGGCGGTATCAGAGAAGTCAGGAGACCTAATAATGAAAAAATTGGCAAATTTGAGAAAAGGAGCTACAACACAAAAATCAATTGTCCAAACCCCACCCATTAAACAAGAGGAAAGTACTGATATGATCCTCAATAGATTGATATCAGGATCAGGAAGAAGGCGTAGAGTCTTCAAATAAATGACATGATAGCAAAATTATATAATATAATAGTATAAATGGCTTTTAGAACAAGCGAATTTTTACAAAGAAATGAGTTGGTACGTTTCCAACTTGATGACGTAATTAGAGCCCCAGCCAATGGTCAACATCAGGAGAAAAATGGATATACATTTACAAGCAATGATCGATCGAGTTTTTATGATTGGTACAATGCTTATTTCGAGGTCCAGTTCCAGGTACAAAAATTGGCTGATGGTACAGCCTATGGTGGAGATCGTATAACAGTTATTAATGGATCTCATTCATTGATTTCTCATATGATGATTAAAAGCGCTGGTAAAATTGTGTACGATAATGATAATTTACACAAGGTTGTTTTTGTGAAGAATTTACTGGAATATTCTGATGATTACTCTAGAAGTGTAGCCAAGAATAGTCTTTGGTATTTAGATACAAATCATCTTATAGCTAATGCTAATCAGAATACAGGATTTGAGGCTAGACGACTTTTAACAACCGGGAATTCTGATGTCAATAGAATCATACCTCTTAATCGTTACAGTTTTTTTGAAGAGTTGGAGGGTAAGATGCTGGTACCAATGCAGCTTGAATTCAATTTAAAGCTACTGGATGATAACGAACTACTTCAAAAACTTGATGCAGTTGATGATGGAAGGGTTGTCATTAACAGATTTCTAGTATGGGTCCCAAAATTGACACCAAAAGACAGTCTGTATGATAAGTTTGTTGGTTCTTTTTTAAAACAAGATAAATGGACGTATCTCAGAGAAATGTATCAAATGTCAGGTCCGAGGCATGGTAGTGGATTCTTCCAGATTTCTTCCAGTATTGACAATGTTAAAGCAATTTTTGTATACCTACAACGAGCTAAAACAAGGAATTCGGCGGCAAATCCATATGAATTTGATACATATAATATCAATGCCGATCGTGGAAATGGTAGTTATTTGACAACATGTCGTCTAGAATATGGAAATGGAGTTTTCTACCCAGAAACAGAGTATGACTCAGAAAGTAAAGTAAGAATCTTTAATGATTTAATGTCTTATGCAATGAGGAAAAACGATTATAACAATGGCACACAACTCAACCTAGCGAATTACAACTCTCTTTATCCACTAATCTATTTCGATCTGTCATATTAGGCAGAGAAAGTAACAAGAGATCCCAAACAGTTGATTTTTAGGTATAAACTCAATGCTAATAGTGCTGGCGACAGTCCTTTCAGTGTACATGCTGTCGTTTTATATGAAGAAACAGTCGTAATTGACAAGATCGGAAATGAACTGGTTATAGTGTAAAAAAGTCGATGAAGCTGACAGTAATATGATATTTCTTATTTTGTATATGTTTTGTGAACCATGAATTTATATAACATATATTATATGACTGAACTTTTTGAAATTAATGTCAAATTGTCTGGCAATCAAAAAAAGAATCTGAGTAATGCTTACCATAAAAGGGAAACAATTGTTCTGAGACTGACAAATGATTCTCTTCATGGAAACGATACTCTTTATGTTCCAGCAATGATAAAGAAGAGATTGGAAAAAAATCGCAAATTGAATAAAGGTATGGATATTAAGCTTGCTAAGACCAATATCAGAAAGCAAGTTGGTGGAAGTCTTTTGAGCACTGTATTGTCTATAGGGATGAGAGCATTACCAACAGTTGGCAAAACACTAGGCTTATCAGCTTTGTCAGGACTAGCTTCAGAAGGAGTTTCACAGGCTTTGAAAGCTATTACTGGAAAAGGTCAAAAAGGCGGCGCTATACCATTACCAATGATGATACCTTTTAATGCAATTAATAAACTAATGCCATATGTGAACATGTTCACAACAAAACAGCAACGAGACATACTAAGAGCACTTCAAACGGGTTCAAGTGTTCGTATAAAACCGACCAAAACACAATCAGGTGGATTTTTAGGCACTCTGTTAGCTAGCATCGGTATTCCACTAGCTATTGATGCTGTTAAAAAGTTGATTGGAAAAGGAGCTCCACAGGTTGGGTTACCACCTCCTTGGACTAGAAGAGGTAATGGAGCACCTAGAATTGGGTTACCAAAAATACCCCCTCCTTTCTACGGCTCGTGGAATGATATTTCCGGCTCAGGTAAAAAAAAAAAAAAGAACCTCGACCAAAAAAGGAAAAGGACTGCTGTTAGGGAAAAACTCGCCTTTTCGAAACATTCCAATCATAGGAGACATATTGTGAAACCAAAATTTCACAAAAACATACCTATGTCCAATCACGATCTAATAAAATGGTGCAAATATTTGAACATACCAATCAATGATGTACTGTCAAGAGATGAAAATGTTCCACATAATCATAAACAGGCGTTATTCATCTACAATCTAGAACCTGCTTATATGAGTGGAAGTCACTGGGTAGCCACTTATGTAAAAGATAACATAATCAATTATTTTGATTCGTTTGGTATGCCCCCATTTCAAGAGATTGTAAATCATGCCAAAAAGAAAAATCTGACTTTGTTACATCAAAACAATCAGATACAAAATATGTACACAACAACATGTGGGTACTTTTGTTTATATTTTTTAAATGAAATGAATAAAGGTAAATCATATTATGATTTATTGAAAGTATTCAACACAAATGATACAATGAAAAATGAGACATTTACCGAACATTATTTCAGAAATATCTAACTCATATATATATATGAAATCATATTGTGTTAAGCAGAAGAAGGTCACTGAATGTGTGCCTGGTAGTGAAAGATATGAACTGGCAAAAAATGGCAGAACTATGTTGAAATGCAAATGTGCAGAATGTGGTATTACAAAGACAAAGTTCGTAAAAAGGCAACAGGGAAATGGATTAGCCCGTTTGAAGGGACGGGCTTACTAGGTGATATTGCTAATACAGGAACAGAATTATTTTTAACTAAAGGAGTACCTTATCTTGGTAAAAAAGCAGTTGAAATGGGTAGATATTATGGTTCTGAATTAATGAGAGATCCAAAGTTGCAGAAAAAAGCAATCGATTATGGTTTGAGAAAAATGAATCCTCTACTTCATAAAGTCGGTTCTGAAGCTCTCGATCAATTGTCAACGAAGATAAGACCCAAGAAAAAATACACAACAATTAGAAAAGATCTAGACGGTGGTGCTCTTGATATTCACAAAGCTATTGGTAAATTACCAAAACCAAAAAAAGGTTGGACGCTTCCTGGGCATCATTACACAGGACCTTATAATGATTTGGAAAATCAACTGAAGTATGACCCAAAAACTGGTCAAATATTAGAAATATACGATATACCGACTGGAAGAACTGATGCAATAGCAATGCAACACGATGTTGATTATTCCGTCTGCAAGGATGATAGGAAATGTAAAAATAAAGCAGATAGAAAAATGGTTCAAGCTTTAGACAACGTACCGTATAATGAAAGACAATGGGGGCATTGGTTGGCAAGAAATGTTATCAATACTAAGCAGAAACTAGGTCTTGGAGTTTCAAAAAACGGAAAAAGCCGTCGAGTAAAGAAAACTGGCAAGAAAAATTAGCAGATGAGTTACATACACCCATAAAACGTAATTTTACTCGGCGGCGTATAATCACAAATCATATCGATGAAATATGGGCAAGTGATCTTGTTGAAATGCAAAAATTTAGCAAATGGAATAAGGGTTACCGATATCTTCTAATGGTCATTGATGTTTTCAGTAAATACGGTTGGATTGTACCATTGAAGGATAAAAAGGGTGAAAGTGTTACAAAGGCATTCAGTGAAATATTCAAGGAAGGCAGAAAACCACAATATTTATGGGTTGATAAGGGAAAGGAGTTCTATAACAAACACTTGAAAGACTTGCTTGACAAAAATGGGATACATATGTACTCCACTGAAAATGAGGAGAAATCCTCGGTGGTTGAAAGGTGGAATAGAACAATTAAATCCAAAATGTGGAAACAGTTCACTGTTCAAGGTAATACACAGTATTTAGACATGCTACCAAAAATATTGAAACAGTATAATAATACAAAACATTCAAGCATAAATATGACACCCGTTGAAGCATCTGACAAAAGGAATGAAGGAACTGTTTACTTTAATCTATATGGTGATACAGAAACATTAAAACAGAAACCTAAATTCAAAACAGGTGATAAGGTTCGAATATCCAAGTATAAACGAAATGTGTTTGACAAGGGTTATACACCAAATTGGACTGAAGAAGTGTTTACAGTTGATAAAATCCAATACACTAATCCAATAACATACAAACTAAAAGATCTCAGAGGTGAAGATATTCAAGGAAGTTTTTATCAACCTGAATTATTAAAAGCCATACAGGATGCTTTTCGTATTGATAAAGTCATTCGGAGGGACTATAAGAAGAAGCAAGCTCTGGTAAAATGGAAGGGATACAGTGATGATTTCAATAGCTGGATACCATTGAAAGATGTTGAAAACATATAAAACATTTAAACTGAAGTTATGTAACATATATAATAATAACTACGGTTCATACTGTGATTGCTACTTTGTAGCCAAAAATATTCAATTGTTTCTGGCTATGTTCAAACACACGTGTAAAATCGATTTGAAAAATAAAATATATAGGTATATTATTATACCGATATAAAATGGAACTTCAAAAGACAAATTATAAAAATGACACACTAAAAGTTGAAATCAATTGTTATATCGATAAGAAAAATGAAATATGGTTTCGCGGAAAAGAAATAGCTTTGATACTGGAATACAAAAACACATGTAAAGCAATCATAAATCATGTTCATAAAGATGACAAAAAATTTATGGTCTGCAAAATAAAGCCAAAAGCAAGGGGTAACAAAACGTTACCCCTTGATGAGAGCCCTGAAACTGGGGGTAACAAAACGTTACCCCTTGCTGAGGACCTTGAAAAAGCCATTGAATGTTTATTCATAAATGAATCTGGTTTTTATTCCCTAATTCTTTCTTCCAAACAACCCAAAGCAAGAGAATTCAAACATTGGGTTACAAGCAAAGTTTTACCATCAATCAGAAAAAAAGGATATTATGACACAAAAAGCAAAAAATTATTGATTGAAAGTGAATATGACTTGCATTGCAAAGTGGTGTCATTTATAAGAGACAAATATTGTGAAGCTCTTATGATCGCTGGTCTAGGTGAAAATCAAAGGAGTCAGAATATAAAATTGTCATCGTGGAGAAAAGGATATATGCCGGGACAGTGTGATCTTATGATTATGAATCCAACAAGCAAATACAATTCTTTGTGCATTGAATTCAAAAGCCCTACAGGTTCATACAATGTGTCTGAGCAACAACTTCATATGAAAAAGATGTATGAGAAAAATAAATGCAAATATATAATGAGCAATTCTTATGATGATGTGATATTTGAAATCGTCAAACATATGGAAGAAAGCAATAGGTACATAAAACGCAGATCAAAAACCATTTAAAAAATATATAAATGTATATTATATGAACAAGTTTCCGAAAAAAATTCAATCTCAATCTCAATCTGAATCGGAAGAATCTGAAGAATATTCTTTGTATGAAACTGAAGAATCGGAAGAATCTGAAGAACATTCCCAAGTATCTTCCCAAGAATCTGTTTAAACGCACTATATTTAAAAAAATACATATAGTTACATTATATGGAAGAAAAAAAAGTGGAATTCAAAAGAGGTAGACTGAGATTCTACACTGACGAAGAGAGACGACGACGAAAAACTGATTACATGCTTCACAAACCATGGTACTGTTATATATGCAACACTGGAATAAATTACAGTCTTGCTGGCAAACATTGCCATTTGAGAACCAAAAAACATTACAAAAATGCATTGAAACACAATGAAGAGAATTAATCCATGTTTTCGAAAAGACGATTCCAAGTGTTCATGTTTGGACGCTTTGAATTTGAGACTATTTAAACGCACATCTATAGCTACTTAAACAAATAAAATCTATAGTTAATATATAATACATTTGAAATGATAAATAATATGTCACATTATATTATGGATAAAAAGAGTCTTAAAAAGCTCAGTAAATCAGAACTAATCAGACTGTTATTAAAGCAAGAAAAAAAGAAACCAGTCCCATTACCAAGGACTGTAAAACCAATTAGACCAATACCACCACCTCGCAAAAGTGTGAATCAAATGGTAAAAGATTATGAAAAAAACATAATCATTCCACCAATAGAGTTCAGAGATGGATACAAACCAGGGCCAGCACCAAGAACCAAAAAACCAGTTCCATTACCTAGAACCAAAATACAGCAAACAAACAAAGCTCTGAAAGGATACACAAAGTCTTATGAAATAGATATCAAAAACAACAAAGACCCATTGGTTCAACTAAACAGTACACGAAAGGCTGTTGCTAACCATATTGAAAACATATTAACATCAATGAAAGGGCTTAAGTTTGCTGAAACATTGAGGGTAACATTCGAAAAGGAAACAGGTAGTGAAGAAAGAGTTATCAAAACAGCTTATTTCAACAGTAAACCACAAACAATAACAAACGACACACAAATTGAACCAGCTTTATCTTCATCAAAACAAGAAATCTTAAATAACATAGCTGTATGGATTTCAGAGGGTTCAGGATGGACCATTGAATCTATCAACAACCATTATCTTACTGTGGTAAAATATGAACCAATGAGAGGATCTTCTTATATAAAACTACCAACAGAACTCAAAAACAGTGCAAAAGCTTTGATTAATTTAAAAAATGAGGATAATGAATGCTTCAGGTGGTGTC
Source organism: Montipora capitata (assembly GCA_949126865.1). Taxonomy (NCBI): domain Eukaryota; kingdom Metazoa; phylum Cnidaria; class Anthozoa; order Scleractinia; family Acroporidae; genus Montipora; species Montipora capitata. The sequence continues at coordinate 22,502,046 of OX421449.1, read as the reverse complement.
ACATCAGATATTTGAATCCTCAAGACAAATACCCACAGAGAATTAAAAAAGTTGACAAGCAATTCATTGAAAATTTGGATTATTCAGGAATTGAATTTCCAGTCACTACCAAACAGTACAATAAAATAGAAAAGCAGAATGAAATAAACATAAATGTTTTCGGTTATGAAGACAAACAACCATATCCAATTTATGTATCAAAAGAAAGGCATGAAAATTGCTAATAACTGAAAATGAAAACAAGCACTATGTATTGATCAAAGATTTCAACAAGTTTATGTACAATCAAACAAAGCATAAAGAGAGAAAACATTTCTGTATGTATTGTCTTCAGTGTTTCAGTTCTGAAAAAGTATTAACTAATCATAAAGAAAACTGTATACAAGTGAATGGGACACAAGCAATTAAAATGCCAACAAAAAATGACAACATATTAAAATTCAATAATTTCCATAAACAGTTGGCTGTTCCATTTGTAATATATGCAGATTTTGAGGCTATAACTGAAAAAATACATGGTTGCCAACCAAATAATGATAAATCATATACAGAAGCATACCAGAAGCATACTGACTGTGGATACGGTTACAAAGTCGTTTGTTGTTATGATGATAAATACACAAAACCAGTACAAATCTACAGAGGTGAAAAAGCAGTTTACAAATTCATGGAAGCTATGCTTGAGGAAGGCAAACATTGCAAAAAGGTTATGAAAAAAGAATTCAACAAACCATTAAGAATGACTGAAGATGATGAAGAGAAATTTCAAAAAGCCGACAAATGTCACATATGCGAGAAAAAATACAATAAAAATGACGTAAGGGTAAGAGATCACTGTCATATAACTGGTCAGTACAGAGGATCCGCTCATCAAGATTGTAATCTTAACTTTCAAATAACTGACAAAATTCCAGTAATATTCCATAATTTGAGAGGTTATGATTCACATTTCATAATGCAAGAGATTGGTGAAATAGTCAAAAAGCATACATACACAAACAAGAAAGGTGAAAAGTGTCAAATGAATATCAATGCCATACCTAACAACATGGAGAAGTATATGGCTTTCATGCTTGGTAATCATCTTACCTTCATTGACAGTTTTCAATTCATGAGCTCAAGTCTTGATAAACTAGTGAGTAATCTACCAAAAGAATCATTAAAATATACATCTCAAAAATTCAAAGGCAAAGAGCTTGATTTAATGTCTCAAAAAGGAGTATATCCATACGACTTCATGGATAGCTTTGATAAATTCAATAAAAAGCTGCCATCAAAAGAAGACTTTTACAGCATCTTGAATGATGAACACATATCAGATGAAGATTACAAACATGCTCAAAATGTATGGAATACATTCTCTCTTAAAAATATGGGTGAGTACCATGACTTATATCTTAAATCCGACATTCTTCTATTAGCTGATGTCTTTGAAAACTTTCGAAAGACCTGTCTGCAATACTATAAACTTGATCCCTGTCATTATTTCACGTCTCCAGGACTTTCATGGGATGCTATGTTAAAGATGACTGATATTAAATTAGAGCTTATGACAGATATAGATATGTTTCAATTCATTGAAAAAGGAATGCGTGGTGGAATAAGCTACATCGCCAACCAGTATGGAAAAGCAAACAATAAATACATGAAAACATATGATGAGAAGGCGCCCTCAAAGTATATTATGTATCTTGATGCTAACAATCTGTATGGTTGGGCAATGAGTCAATACCTTCCAACCGGTTATTTTAAATGGATGACAGAAAAACAGATAGACAATATAGACTTAGCCAAGTATAAAAAAGACAGCAAGAAAGGTTTAATACTAGAAGTAGACCTAGCATATCCAGAAGAACTACATGATTTGCATAATGACTACCCACTAGCACCAAAAAAGGTTAAAGTAGGTGAAAACATGCTATCAGAATATTGCAAAAATATCGCGAAGAAATATAAAATATCAACTGGTTTAGTTCATAAATTAATACCAACACTAAGCAATAAAGAAAAATACGTGCTCCATTACAGGAACCTACAATTATACAATGATCTTGGTTTGAAAATAACTAAAGTCCATCGAGTACTAGAGTTCAGTCCGCATGGTTAAAACAGTATATCGATTTCAATACACAGAAGAGAACAGATGCAAAGAATGCTTTTGAGAAAGACTTCTTCAAGCTTATGAATAACAGTGTATTCGGAAAAACAATGGAAAACATCAGAAAAAGAGTAGATGTTAGATTAGTGACTGATGAAAACAAACTATTAAAAATGGCTGCTAAACCAACATATGTTAGCAGCAAGATCTTCAATGAAAATTTAGTAGCAGTACATAAAATCAAAGAGACACTAACCCTTGACAGACCGGCATATTTGGGTATGTGCATTTTGGATCTAAGCAAGACGTTAATGTATGACTTTCATTATAACTACATAAAACAAAAATATTATTCACAGACACTGATAGCTTAACTTATGAAATTGAAACCAGTGATGTGTATCAAGACTTTTGGAATGATAAAGACAAATTCGACAACAGTGATTATCCACAAGATTCACAATATTTCAACACGACAAACAAAAACAGTAATTGGTAAATTCAAAGATGAAGCGGCAGGCATACCGATAACCGAATTCGTCGGATTGAGATCGAAAATGTATTCATATATAAAAGACAATGACAAAGGCGGAAAAACTGCAAAGGGAATAAAGAAGAATATCATCAAAAAGAACATAACTCATGAAAATTATAAAAACGTTTTGTTTAATAACGAACAAATGCATCACACAATGAAAACAATCCGAAGCAACAATCATCAACTTGGAAGCTATGAACTAAATAAAGTGTCATTATCTTGCTTCGATGATAAGAGATACATTCACAACAACGGTATCACAAGTTACGCTTATGGTCACTATAACATCTAAAAAAGCTAGTCAGCTGCTGACGTCACACCACAGCTGTGGCGTTTTTATCGCTAACATTATTCAAAAAGTGAAGACTATATAAACACAGTTTATCAACAAACCAAAGTCATTACGTCACGCCACAGCTGTGGCGAAATCACAAGTGCCGCAAGCACAGTCCAGTTCATGTTTCCAAGGCATTGTTACTCCTACTCCACTATGAATCAACTTCCACCTATCTATTTTTCATATTTATATAAAAAGGAATATAGATCCCCCGTTTTCTTGAATCGAATTTGATCACAATCCTGTGGTATGTTGACCCAATATTCCATCAACATGTCGTACGAACACCTTTGTACATTTCCTTCTCCAATTGCAATCCCTTGCTCTCTCACAAAATCACATATTTTTATGTATGCTTGTACCCTCTCTTCATCACGTTTAACTACCAATTCCCTTAAAGGAATAATAAAGTCTGCATCCAAATTTGCTTTTTGCCATTCACTCATGTTGTGGTTCTTGATAAGAGATTCACAACAACCAAGACTCAAAACTCTGAGGTGAAATGTGAAAGAGCTTGAAATGCTCAACCACTATAAGCTAACTGACTAGTTTACTAATTGGCTTAGAAGATCATACGACTGTCTCATGACCTGAAACAATAGCTATTCGTGATGACTCATTTCCTGTTTTTCCAGACATGTCTAGACTTGTCAGCGGGGAATCCCCTAGATTTGTTTCTGGGTATTACATCCCGTTTTTCTGAGAAAGTCACGCAATAGAAAAATGCGCTGGAACAATTCTGCTTTTATTAGGTATGGATTTGCAAAAATACAAGATCACAAAAATACGAGATCAATAATTGGAAACCATTATATGGAAAGTAGTATAGAGTTGGGTTTGGTAACAGATCAAAAATGATCTGGTACCCCCAACTCCTCCTATACTACTACTTGCCACTACACCAAGAAATTCTGGGCAGAAGTTATAAAATGGATGGGCAACCTAGATATTGAAATTGAACCTATTTCTAATAAAGACATAATGTTTGGTATAATAGATTGTAAACCATATTCTGTTGACTGCGAAAAAATATATTTCTTCCTGTAGATGTAGGGCTGAATTTTCTGGAAAAATCCTGAGATTTCTACTTCACACTGTTTTCCCAACTGCAATGTGCCTTCTCCCTCCCCAATGTTGAGCCACGGGTGTTTTGAAGCACTGAGACCACTGTGATACCCAAATCAACATTGGGGAAGAGGAAACAGCCACAAGTGTTTCAAGATTTTTGACGAGTATTGTCTTTGCGTCTGAAGGGTGTGGACGGGTAATGTAAACGTTGGAAGAGTAATTATTGTTGCCTGCTGTGTTTACGTGAGGAGTGTTCTTGTCCTGACTGTTCTAGATATGAAGTAGGAGTTATATAAAAAAGCTATGCAGACTTTTGCGTATAGCGATTTTAAGGTACTTTTGTGGTAAAACAGTTTAGTGGAACGGCTCTGCCTATTAGCATATTGCGATGGTGTTTAAAGGTATAATCGATAGCGTGACTCGTGCATGTGCGTATTATCTATGTCGGGTTAAAGGCCTATCTGTGCGAACAGTTGCCAGCATGTGCAAAATTTCTGCAGCGAGTGTTTATAGAATTGCACATGAGAAAACTTATAAGAGGCGCACTTCTGAGGAGACATGTAAAAGAGGTCACAAGTACAGGTTAAGTGACCGCGACAAAAGACGACTGATACGATGCATTACAGTTTTGAGGAAAAGAGAGGGAAACTTTACCTGTAAAGCACTGATGGAGGAAGCCGGAATTCAACAAAGGGACGTATCTGTAAGAACAGTTTCTCCTTTTCTCAATTCACAACATTACTACTATTTGCAGACTCGCAGAAAGGGGCTCATGACAGCGGAAGACCACATCAAAAGAGTTAAGTTTGCAAAGTACATGAAAGCCAACTACGGCCAGGAGATTTGGACAAAAGGAATTTCCTTTTATCTGGATGGAACACGATTTACATACAAAAGAAATCCACTAGATCAGGCTCGTGCACCAAAAGCTCGTGTCTGGAGAAAGAAATCAGAGGGTTTGGCTCCAGGATGCATAGCAAAGGGCCACAAAGAGGGAACTGGGGGCAAAGTACTAAGACTGATGGTGGCAATTTCTTACAACAAAGGAGTTATCTGCTGTGAACCATACGAGAAAATGACTGGTCGTTATTTCACTGCGTTTATAAATAACCATTTTGATCGCCTATTAGCAGCCGCTGACAAAGGATGTAGCCGAAAGTTTTTACAACATGGGGATCCCTCTCAAAATTCGGCATTAGCACGGGCAGCGATGCAACGCACAAACAGTACCTTAATCAAACTGTGTCCAAGATCTCCGGATATGGCGGTCATTGAAAATGTGTTTCCCATGGTGAGTAGGATGTTAAAAAGACAAGCAGTGCAGCAACAACTACGCCGAGAAACATTTGAACAGTTTAAGAATCGTGTTATCAATACATTTTACTCTATATCTGTTGAGACTGAACAATTTAATACGCTCTATGCCGAAACAAATTGATATGGTGATTAGAAATAAGGGGAAGCGTATAAAATATTAAAGAAATACCACTATTTCCATTCTGTGGATAACTGCGTGAGATTTCTTCTCGCAAAATGTAAACTTTCAGAGACAATATTAACTATCGCACTATTCGCCAAAAATAAGGGGGGAGGGGTGGTGTTGCATATTTCAAAACAGAAGGGGGTGAAAATTGCTCCGATGGCCATCAAGACGACGTTTAGCGACTTTTACATAGCAGAATGATTTTTTCCCGTCATTGTATGAAATTGATTCGCTATTCATTATGACATGATTTCTCTTGGAGCTCCTGAGAAAGAAGAGTGAAGTACATTGCCTCTTAGTCCTTATCTCAAATAACTACACAATGGTGTCAAAGGAACAGGGAACCTTTTCATTCTTTTGCTATACTCTGAACAGTTCTATGTACAAAAATAAGCTAACTTTGTAGAAAATTACATTATTAAAATAGATCATTTGTTGTAACGACCTGTCGACCTTCTTAGCGCTGAAACTCAACGATTCACCACTGTGTTCTTAAGTAAAGTAATTATACTACCATAGACTTTAAGAACTATCGGTTCACCATGGTGAAGCCCTACAAATAGCCTTATTGAATAGCTTAATCAAGAAAATTATCCCTAAGGTGCATGTTCCGTGATCTGTTCTATCACTTAAAACACTTGTAGATGCAGTAACTTTTGTTTTTGGTTCCTAAAAAAGGCAAAGAATATTCCAAACACCATGGTGAATCGTGTAACACTTGAGCCATAGCAAAGATTAAAAATGTCAACAAACTCGGCGGTATTTACATAAGATCAGTCGTAATTGAATTAGTCGTCTTGTGGGAAAATAAATGAAGGGGTAGTTTCTAAAGAAACTGTGGTGCTGCGTCGGTGGGGAAGTAGTATACAAAAATTTGGTTTTATCAACGGAGTTGATAATGTAAATTGGCCACCGTACAGAGATTCTAAATCTCTGTACGGTGGCCAATTTACATTATCAACTCCGTTGATAAAACCAAATTTTTGTGGGAAAATAAGTCGACTAAAACATTTCCCACACGGGGGGACTGACTTCTGCTGTTCCTCGGGTACTTGATGGAAGAGATTGAAGAGATTGAAGACCCGCCACCTAACCTTCATCATCTGAGTCTCCCTGTCATCAACAACATTTAGCAAAAGACATGCCCTCATTTATCGCTCTGAGAACATCTAATTAGCTTAGGTAAATATTATTTCCCCTTTTCAAAAGTTGGAATATATATGTCTTCAGAAAGTGAAGTTTCACCAGTGACCTTACATTTTCCTGCATGTCTTAATTACTGCCTGTATGTGTCACACATTGCTTGAAATTCCCTTATTTTTATCTTTTCCTTTTATTTTCAGATATAACTTAACAACAATCCGACATCCTAAATTTCTCTTTGTCATCTGTGCGCGAACCAAGCAGGTATATTCCATCAATGATCGAAAAATTCGTCTTGAACAGAAACTGTTATTCTTTCCTCTCTTCAGACTAAATACTCATCACAAATTGTTGAAACAGACACCGTTTCTCTCGAATTTTCTGGAAAAATCCTGAGATTTGTACTTCACACTGTTTTCCCAACTGCAATGTGCCTTCTGCCTCCCCAATGTTGAGCCACGCGTGTTTTGAAGCACTGAGACCACTGTGATACCCAAATCAACATTGGGGAAGGGGAAACAGCCACAAGTGTTTCAAGATTTTTGACGAGTATTGTAGCTGATGATGGCCGCAGAGTACATCTTCGATGTTTAAGAAATGAAAGAGTCCATCAAGCTATAGTTTATTCCAGTTGGATACTGGATATTAACACAATCACAATCCCCTAATAATACCTTACTGTGTGCACACTGTGCCGAAAAATGTTTATTTTGATAATGGACGAAACATGTTTTCCTATGAACGTTGTTCACATCTTGTGGTGCAATGCTCAAATTGCGAACGAAACATCTTAATTCTGAACATGATTTTCTCAATTTTGAGGAACTTATTTTCAGTGTAATTATAACAATCAACCATGTGAACTATACAGTTGCAAGCAGGAAAGTGTTTCGTTTAAAAATATTCTTTATTAGCATGTTGCAGTGCTGGCATGAACACAGCATTAGATTAGAAGACTACGGCTGAACGTAGCCCTGAGTAAAAACAGGTGGCTGTTGTAAGCTTAGTCATCACGCAAATCGAGTTCATAGTTGTTGTTTAAGAAATGTCCGAAGAAACATGAGACTCAATCAAGATATATTTGTGTGACACTAAGGATAGAACAAAATCACATGGAGTTTAAAACATGAGTCCACGACCAAGGTCAGTGGAGACAGAAATGCTTTTTCTAATTAAGTTATCGGCTATTCTAACTTTGGACACTGCATGAACGTCTTGCAACCTTCCGTTACTCTTCAGCAGGGGAAGCGTTCAGTTTTGTTTTACAGTTACTATTTACCTCCCGGGTCTACCTGTACAATAATAGTTTTCATTAATATACCCTCGGTAATTAACCAAAAATAATATTGGGATATATGCGGTGGACAAAGTCTCTACAGATACATCATAGTTTATCAAAGCATGATTATTATTTTTAGTATTTGTAATTAACTTAGTAAAGTTATTTGCTATGTTCTTACCCGGATTGGTCTTGTTTAGAGTTATTCATAATCTTACTGTTGAAACAAAACCGTTCTTGGGTGTCTCTAGCACCCGCTGTAGCATGTTAAAATGACCGCCAGATGGGGGAAACGATATATTCAGATGGTATGATGAATAAACAAACACGAGTGTTCAATTTCCAATATTTTTCTTTGTGTTATAGCATTACCCCTTGTATTGTATTTATGCTGCATCAAATCATTAAAGTATATAATATTGATTCAGTTTCACAATTTGTATTTGTGAATATCAGATGGTGGCTTTTGCATACCTCTATTCTCCTCTTCCAGAGATCGTGAAGAACTTGGTCTTAGCTGCTATGGTGCCACACAATTATTTGAGGTGAATATTACAGTTTGTAAAATAAATTCTGTGTAGGATCAATGATTGCAGAGACAAAGACAATGGGGAAGATATTTTAAAGATCTCACGAAATTGTTGGAAAAGTGAGGCCTTTTGAAGGAGCTTTGGGCACACAGAAATTTTTTAGGGGATGGGAGCTACTCTTTCAAAGTAAGGTCCTGGTCCATCCCCAAGTGCATCTTAGTCAATGAGAAAACTTGTTGACATGCATGCAGCTGTGAATGGTAGTAATTGCCTTGTATGACCACCCATAACATTTTTCAGGGCCAGGGGCTTAGCTGATGAGGAAGATGTTGAAGGCAATGTTATCCCAGCACCCTGGAGAAGCGAAGAAAACAAGCTGTAGAGGGAAGACTTCATCTCTTATGAGGCAAGAAAGATCAGACAGGAATACCTGGAGGGAACTGTATCCTGGCAGTGGAGGCAATGTGGCATTGACAAAGTGAACAATTGAGAAGATAATTGTAATTACTGTTAAATGAAACATCTTTATTAATAAAGCAAGCAAGTACTAATTTCTCCTGAATGATCTTTACATTTATTATGTTACAACTCTTATGGTATATTGTAAATGTGACCTCACACGGGAAAATGTACATTAACGTTTTAACGTTAAACGGACAAAACTAACGGCTAACTAACGGATGGGTAATGGAAGCTAACGGTACCTAACGGTATGCTAACGCTTTTACAGGCACCGCTAACGGTTTGCAAAGTCATGCTAATGCATTGCTGCAAGCGTTTAACAGTTAAGTTACTTCGACTAACAAGCGCTTCGGAAGCAGCTTAGAGCGTTAAAATGGTCAGCTAGTGAATGGCTAGAGGTGTTAGACGGTTAGTAAATAGAATACCTGAAAGCTTTTAACTGTTGGAGGAAGTCATTTATCCGAATAACTAAACTAAAGTTGAAGCGTAAGCCTAACCGGCGAACGATAAATAATTAAGTGTTGAAGATTTTTAACCCATCGACATCCAAACCGGCCATAACTGGCCGCGCGTGACGACCCCTGAATTATCGTAACCGGCAACAAACAATCATGGCGGCTTGATCTTAGGCCTGCACTCACTCCCCCTTAGTGAATCTGTATTTTTTGTTGTTATGGAGATTTAGGAGGATAAGTGAGCATATTTTGACAGCTGAAAAGAGAAGATAAGAGACTCAAACGAGGTCTGGCGAACGTCCGGCTAACGCATCAAACGATGGATGGATAAAGGGAGCTTTTATGGTTTTCCTGTAAGAAAAGGGGATACTAGTGATAGCAATTTTGATTCAGATGGCTTTAAAAGTGGCGATGAAGATGGTGACAGCCAAGGCGCGAATGATGACACCGAGCCTGAAGAAAACGGCTCGCTGGAAATGACCAGCTTGATAAGTATTCAAGTCCCAGATTTCATGGAAGCCACTGGCGTTTACTTTGTTGAATTAGATATTTTTCTTAGTTTTCATAGGAGATGATATGTATGGGAATTAATGGTAACCGGAAAGTAGTTATGCCCGTCAAAAGCTCTTGAATACCTCCGAGCGCACTGCCCGTTTTCATGAAGTAAGCCACGCAGAATTAAAGGCCTTCATAGGGTTTGACGAAATAACTAGAATGCATAAAATCCGAAAACATTTATTCACTACAGTTGAGAGTCGCCTTGTGTTGCCGGAGGGAGATACCGTATTTCTCGTAATGCTCTTTAAGTCGACGAATCGAGAGTAGCTGACGCCGTAAAAGCACAAAAACATGTCCTTGCAAATTGGTTTCGACTGGTAATAAAATGAGCAACGACGACTCCTTTTACATCCAAAGAACTCAGCTCGGGTGAGTGCCTGGATACAGGTTAAAATCACAAGATCAAGCTCAGCACTCGACAATTCAAGGCAGTTGTTAAAATTAAACAACACTGTTTCTTCGGTAAACTGTACGGAACATGGACCGTTCTTTGGACCAAGAGTACAACCACAGCTATCTCGCAGAAATTTCTTCACTTTTTCCCGTACTTCCTCAAAATCTTCTCCTTCGTGTTCAATCTTGGCCATCACGTTGTGAATTAAAACTATAAAACTCCGCACTTCCAACATATTTCGCAATGTTATATTGTCATGGAAATGTTTAGTTTGACAAAAGGACTGGGACTTGAGACCATTTTATTTGCATACTGTGCTGGCGATCCTTTTGTTGGTTTTTCATAATAAATCAGTGGGTGCAATGAAAACATTATTGTGGCACTGAAACAGTGAATGATTTTACAAGCGTTTTTTCTCACACTTGTCTTTTATGAAGATAATGCTGGCTAGAACCAAGTTTTCTTTCTGATGTTATTGGACAAAGAATAATATTATACGCAATTAAGAGACAGGAGCAAGGACACAAGTAAGTTATTACGAGTGGTATTTCAGTGCTCCGATCCAAAAGCACTGTAACAGTTACGGTCCTCTAACGGTTACAAGGTAACCACTAACGCTTTATCCATACTACTAACGGTTTGGTGAAACCGTCTAACGTTGACTAACGGATTACTAACAGCTAACGAACGCTTTCGGCCGTTAAACGTTAAAACGTTAGTGTACGTTTTCCCGTGTGAGGTCACAAATATATAACTTGTCTAATAATGAGCTTTGCAATTACCAGTTAATTGCACTTATTTTTTCAGCCAATCTAATGCTGTATGTACGTAATTAGTAAATACAATTGTTAATATTTTCTCCATATATGAAAAATTCGGGTTGATGATTGCTTTCCATCAGAACCTAAAATAAAATATCTTCCATAGGAATAGAGAATGCTGTTTTCTTACAAATGCAAGTTTTGCAGCTACATATCACACTGCTTACATTTTCCTGATTAAAGTGGCAGGGACTCGGACATTGCTGTTATTTGCCTTCTTCTTTACATCACTGGTCGATAGCCATCAGGTCCAGGGTTGGTCTCTATGTCGTGAATGAGCTGAATCACAGGTCTAATATATAGATTTAGCCAAGCCTAAAAGCGGAGCTCCATGGTTATTTAATCTTACTGCCTGTTGGGTTAATTAAAATAAAAAATTTCGCTTAAAATGTACTTTTCACAAAGCCGATCCCACACGTTTTGAGTAAAGTGAAATGAAATATACAGATGTGCACAGTTTGCTTAAAAAAAACAAATATTTCTGTACTTTCATTGTAATCCTAATAATTTTGAGAAAAATGCACTATTGATAGTGAAATATGACAGTTGGTTTCAGGAAATTACAAATG
>OX421449.1:22472811-22477811 GCA_949126865.1 Montipora capitata | reverse complement strand
TTGGCTATGGCTTATTAAGGTCATATCTCTAGCATCTTTTAGCGAAGACATGTCAACACGGGTAGAAGTCCGTGTCTCAAAAACGTCGACTGCTTAACCTTCCTATTTCGCGCCAAGAACGAAGGCCTCGATCCAGTCTTACACAGCTTCTCTGCCGTTCGTGTTGTCAAGAACGTCTGGTGCTTAAGCTCTCTAATATTAGCAGAGCTCTGCATACCATAATATTTTCTTACCAATGGTGCTCCAACCCATCTGTGCGAGAAAATTTGGTTTTGGTCACCGTACATTACAACCCTATGACCATGCACCCCACAATATAGGGACTTAAAGATACCAGGATGGCGGGCTGGGTGGACGGTAAAACTGTTCAAGGTGGACTGGGGTGACGCATCCGTCCTTGGGGGGAAAAATGAAAGTTAAGTTTTTCTAGTTTTATTTGGAAGACGGGCAAATCAAACTTGCTGAATCTATTAATTTTGGTCAAAGCTCTTTTGTCATGCAAATGTTTTTCTTTGTTTTGGTGGAAAAACAAGGTTACTGATCACATGAGTGAAAACACACTATAATTTATTATTTTATTAATGTGTAACCAATTTTCCATACATACATAAATGTACCTTCAACAGATACGCTTTTCCAGCATACACTGTACATCAAATGAAGCTATGATCCTCACAATTACATATTGTTTAGGTCCAAGACGTTTCATTGAAAGTTTGAGTAGAGTTAATCAGGGTTGTCAAAAAGCGCCAGTGCCCGGTGATATTGCCGGCTACTCTGAGGTTTTCGCCGGCTACAAAATGCCAAGAAAAAGTGGAAAAAAATAAATAAAGAAGAGGAAGAAAAACAATGGCGAGTTACAATAACAATTAAAAAAGAAACGAAAATGAAAGAAGGAAAGGTATATCGTCGCTGAACCATGCTGTACTGTACATCTGTTTGTTCCCACGAGTTGTCTGTAATACGATATACAGTGTACGTACCAAAAATAGATGCACGCAATTTGTTTCCATTCCATTTTGTTTCTGCGATGGCTAAACGAAGATAAGCAATAAATTAATGAACCGTCTTGAATGAATATTTTACGGGTTAGCGGTAACTTTGATTTTCAACAAACGTCAAGTTAACAGATACAATTTCTGATCAAAGTTATTCGGGTTTCTGTCTTAGCTTCATTAACAAGAGTTTCTGCTTGTAATCTAATTGATGTAGCGCCTTGACTGTGCTTTCACGAATCACTATTTTGCGAATTCGTTTCACAAGACTATTTGAAATGGGCTTTCCAGTTTACGTATGGTAACAATAATTTCAACAAAGGCAAATTTATTTTCATCGTTATTGGTTTCAAAATCCTCTTTGTTGTAACATCCTGCCGCGAAGTTAGATTTTTGCGCGTTGTGATGACGAATGTTTTAAGAGCTGACAAGGTATCAAATGACTCTTTATACACAACTGATTACCACGCGGAAGTATTTTGATCACGTCTCGCTCGTGGTCTCGCAAAATGTCAAAGCACCAATCCTTTTTAGTTAACTTTTTCAACAAAAGATCAAGAAATGAAGGTAACTTCATTGTTTATAGTTTACCTACGGTAACGCTATTTTCAACAAAGATAAATTTATTTTCATTGTTACTGGTTTCAAAATCCTCTTTATAGCGACCTATTGGTTGGAACATCCTGCACGAAGTTAGATTTTTGCATGTGGCGATGACGAAGTTTTTAACAGCCGACAAGATATCAAATGACTCTTTATACACAAATGATTACAACGCAGAAAGTTACAAGTATTTTGATCACGTCTCCCTCCTGATCTCGCAAAATGTCTAAGCGACAATCCTCTTTAGTTAACTTTTTCAGCAAAAGACCAAGAAATGAAGGAAAGTTCATTGTTCCTTAGTAGCGTGGAATAACTTTTGTCGATGACCTGCCAATTTTTTTTCAAGTGATTTGTAGCTGTAACTTGGCCCGCGATTTTTCATGACACTAACATTTTATTGGTGAGAGACCCAAGAGTCTAGGAAAGGAACCGATCAGGTTGACTCTGATGATGTTGAAATTCAGCAGCCTCAACGTAAAGAACAGACAGGTATACACTTTATGTATGAGTGTTGTCAAAACAGCGGTGAACGTTTTTATTCGTTAGTTTTTCCTGTTTTGTTTCGTTTTGCTTAACGAACATTTTTTTAACATTTTCTTTTTGCCTTCAGAGCCTTGTCAGTCACAATTAAGCGTGGAAACTCAATCACAGAACAATTCTGTCCAAAGTGAAGGGCAGCCCTGCAAGTCGAGTGAGTATCGTGCAATAACTTCAAAAAATTAGCTGAGTGGTGCGCCGGTTTATACAGTTAAAATAAAAATAATAATAATATATTACTGGTGCTTGACCTTTCAGACTCGATGATTTGGACATCCGATCAAGTAACCACAACTATCAAGGAAATGTGGTTAAAAGAAAAAGTCCACAACTTCTTTGTATGTATGCACTCTGGATGCTCCAGTTTGAGCAGAGAAGAACAGGGACGACTGCGGGTTGCAGAGGATGCCAAAAAAATTGGAGAAAAAGAAGCCCGACAAGTTTAAGCATGAATGGCTGTTAAACCCACGCTACTAGTCTGTGTGTTATGTGGAGAGCTATGGATTTTTTTGTGTTCTCTGTAAGAAGCACAACATGAAAAATGCCCAAAACAAGTCACAGACGTTCATTGAAACTCCCTCCAAACGACTGAAGGAAGATTCACTGAAGATACACATGGCCTCAGCTGCCCATTCTTCAGCAGTAGAGGCAGATCTCCTCCAACGGATGTCAGCTTTCCATCACGAGGTAGTCGAAAAGAATGAAGTACAAACAACTGTTCTTCAGAATGTCTTTGCCCACAGCATTCTTCCTCATGAAAGAATTCATTGCTAATCGAAAACTGATTCCCCTCATTAGTTTTATGGAGAAGGTTCTGGGAGTTTCCCAACTTAAGCATTTCTCCCACCGCTCCCAAGGTTCTGTCAGAGAGATCTATTTAACCCTTGCTGACGCTGTAAAGCAATGGATTTTGGATTGCTGATGGATGAAGTTACTGATACATCAGTGTCATCACAGCTGATCTCATTCATCCAGTTTTGGGATCATGAAAACTCTTCCATGACAACAATGTTTTTGTCCTCCCAGAATGTCTTAGAGGACTTTTCCAGTTGTAACTCTGAAGCCATTACAGAGCTAGTGAAGAGGGAATTGTCAGCCTCTGGTCTGGATATCAGTAAGCTGATGGGCCTGTCCACAGATGGGGCAAGTGTCATGGTTGGAAAGACCAATGGCGTTGCTGCAAAGCTGAGGCAGAGCAATGATAAGTTGCTTAATATGCACTATGTCTGCCAACGCTTAGCACTGGCTTGTACAGACAGCTGTCAGGAGCTGAAGTTTATCAAGGAAGTGGAAGATGTTCTAAGACAGCTGTGGTACTACTTCCATAATTCCCCTTAGAAAACCGCTTGTTTCCTTAAGTGTCAAATTCAACTGAAAAAAGTCAGTTTCAGTCACAGTGAGAAAACAAAAAAGCTCTTGGCAAAAAGGTTAAAGAAGGCTTGCCAGACAAGATGGCTCAGTTTTGATGCCTCTGTTACTGCAGCCTTGCAGAGCTACGAAGCTATCCTTTTGTCTCTGCAGGAAATTGATGATGCCACAGCTATTGGCTTGATAAGCAAGCTCAAGTCAGTACAATTTCTTGGGGCCTTTTACATTCTTAATGCCATCCTTCCAGTACTTTCGTCTTTATCAAAACAGTTCCAAGCTGGAAATTTTCATTTTTCAATGATAAGACCAGCTGTGAATCGTGCCATCTCAACCCTAGCAACGTTGAAGGAGACCACTGAACCTCTGCAGAAACTGCAAGCGGACATCGACTCGTTTATGAGAATCTCGGATGACCTACAGCTGAGAAAAGATACTGGAAGGCAGTTGGAAACCCTCCTGGCTAACTATGTTAGTGCCTTGACTACCAACATCAAAGATCACCTTGGAAATTCTCCAAAGGTCATTGAAGCCTATGCCATCTTTGATCCTCTTTTGCTCCCTTCAAGTGACGAAGACAGCTTCAAAGAATATGGAGAAGTTGAAGTGAAAACTACTGCCAATCATTTCTTTCCAGGAGATGAAGATGAGATGACGAGATTGCTTTGCCAGTGGTCACAAGTCAAGTTCTTTCTCTCTGGAAGGAAACTGCAAATACCAGCTGGAAACCAAAGCAGTACCTTCTTCATGTCCTTCATGCTGAAAAACAAAGGCATTTTCCACCCCTCCATGTTTGAAGAGCTGTTGTTTGTGGCTGAAGTTGGACTCTCCTTGCCCTGTAGCAATGCGTGGCCAGAGAGAGGAGGTAGTGTTATCAACATTACCAAAACAACGTTTCGCAACTGTCTCAGTAATGGAATGCTGAATGCCCTTATGCAAGTCTCTATCAATGCTCCAGAAAGTGTCAATTGCAATGAAATTGTCAAATCAGCAGTGCCTAACTGGCTAAAACAAAAGCCAAGAAAAAAATTGAAAAAAGTAACTGTTAGAGCCCAGCCCCAGATCAATGTGGAATTGTCTCACCCAATAGAAGGCCACGAAGAGTTAGTGCAAAGTGACCATGGAGAAAATGATGGTGAAGTAGCAGAAGGTACCATAGCAGATGAAAGCCTAAATGAGAATGAAGAGGGTGGTGCAGAAGAATAAGCAGCAGCTGTTGCCAGTGCATGATTATGATTCAGCAATTGAAAGTGACTGTGGAAGTGATGATGACTTTTGACAGAATTTCAAAGTGATTCTTGTAATTCCTTTACACTATCATAATAATTTCTTTTTGCAGAAATAGTAAACTTCTCCAGCATCAGCAGGAACTTTATTATTTCATTTTCCTTCTTAGCATTTAAGAGTATAGTATGATACATGTGAGTGTACATACAAGAGCCAAGAAAACTAAAACTAGCTATCATATTAACTATCAAACTACTGGGGAATTTAATACGA
>OX421449.1:22445311-22460311 GCA_949126865.1 Montipora capitata | reverse complement strand
GAACAATATATGCCAGGGCTGAGTTGCTTGAAGCATGGTTAGTGCTAACCATTGGTTAAGATGTATAAAAAAAACCTATAGGTTCTCACGTTATTTAATCCGGGTTAGCATTAACCATGCTTCGAGCAACTGGGACCAGACTGTAAAATAGTTTTTTAGAAAAAGTACATTTCACTTTTCTGGTCTACTGTAACTATGCAAAACATCTGTTAGTAGTTGTTTACGGGGATATGACGCGGTTTTAATGAATTCAAGATGGCGTCGCGCATATAAAGTAGGTTGGGTGTAATGAATTCAAGATGGCGGAGTGAGACATCAAACAAGACATGTGACGAGTTAGGTCATACATAATTTATTCACTACCTAATGTATTCAAAATGGCGACTAACAAGGAACTATTCAAATATTCAACTGAGCCAGAGAATGGATACACAGCATGTTTCCAAACCTTGGCTTAGTTGTCATATTGAAAAAGACAACGACAACGTTTGTTTCATTTAAAGGCGTTTAGAGGACTCTCGCTACGTCTGGACATCCTGAAACAAACACAGTCTTTTCACCAAAATGAATGTGACATTGTTGGCAGTGTGATTTTGCTCCTTTAGGTTGCAAGTGTTTGATCCATCTCAAAGCATTCATTAATGCCCTCGAAATGGATCAAAAACTTGCAACCAAAAGGAAGTAATATTGCACCACAAATAACATCTTATTCATTGAGGGGAAATGATTGTGTTGTGCCAGGATATCCAGAGCTATCGGGAGTCTTCCAGATGCCTGAAAACAAAGCAATAGTTGACGTTGTCACTTTCAATATTGTTTTAGTTGACAGGCATATGTGTTTGAGAGAACTGGGGATGCATTGATGACTCTTGCTTTGTTGCAACATACTCCCATCACACGTCTCTCCAGTAAAATTTACCTAAAACGAGAGCCAAGTCACTTTTTACTGGAGAGATGTGTGATGTGGGGTTTGTTGGAATAAACCAAGAACCCCACCAATGTATCCCTCAGATCAATCGTACAGATGTGCCTACCAACTTAAACTATGAAAAAAGAAAAGCATGAAGGAAAAGAGTTGAAGAAATATGAGACAATCGTTTGGTTAGTAACGGAGATCACCTTCGCGAAGGTTGATTGAATGATGTTTCGGATCTCCTTTCAACTCTTTTCCTTGATGTCTTTCGTTTTTAAGATGGGAAAAAAATATCAGCTAAGAACAAAAGCATGGCGTAAATGAAAACAACGAGGATGACAGTCACAAGAAAGTAATCGTCGCCGTTCATGATTAGTTCAATTGAAGATAAATGCAAAAAGCCCAAAATTGAAAGGAAAAAATGAGTACAGAGTCTGGAGTTTCAAGACGATGTCCAAACGTAATACGTCGGAGAGCTGCAGTTCCAAAGAAAATGACGCCTGTTATGATTTGGAGTTCGAAGATGAACTGTCCAATGTCAAATTCCCCAGTGTTGTCAAAGAATCCTCTTCGTCCTCGGTTGTTGAATTGTCGCTGTCGAAGGGGAAGTGGCATGACCTTCCTTTTCCTCTTAAAGTCCAAATGCTGTGTTCGTCTGGAAAGGTATCGCAGTCATCAAAAATGTATCGGCACTGTCTACAGTTTCTGTCAGGTTTCCAATGAACTAAATCGTATTGAGAACGTATTTTATCTTTGTCGTAAAGACAGGATTTGCAAAGGTACTTGTCCAAGGTGACTTCCAAGCGATTGAGAATCTTTTTGAAGAGATCTGGATCTGTTTGAGTTTCAGCGTCGGGCATTACACAACGGGTGATGATTGTCAGCAGTGGTAATGCAAAAGCCAAAATAGAATAAGGCTTGAATCACGCGAAGGTTAATGGAAAAGCGAAGGCGGAAACACCACGGTAATGAATGCCGTGTCCTCAGGGCAAACGGTAATTCTTGGATACGCCTGATGAATAAAGTGGAAGATAAATCTACATAATCATTGAGGTGTAGAATCCACATGGTCTGCAAGTGAAATGTGAGCCCCACCTTGCCCCTTTTTATAAGAGAGACTATGTTAATGAGATGAATCCTATAATATTTTTTTAGAAATCATAGGGGTAGGGGGGTATGGGTACACTTTTAGAAAAAGGTCACATGACACATACGTCATAGTTGCGTGACATAAAAGCGGTTGCCAGTGCGTGCATAAAGTCACTTCATTGAAGTATCATGGCGGACTCCCAAAAAGAACTTCCGGTCATTGAGTTAAATGAATATGAATTAGCTAATGGTCACGTCACTGCTGACCAAGAAGTTGTTGATGTATCTGACACAGAAAGTGACAGGTCTTCTTCTTCTGATGATGATGAGAGTCCTAATGAATCGCTTGCAAAGTTTATTTGCAATAAGTTGAATGAGATTCATCCTCCAAAAAAAGATGAAGAAAAAATGGAAGTAGGAGAGAAGTCTACTCCTGAACAAGTTTTGAAAACTCAAAAGCTTCAGCAAGTATGTCTGATTGGAGCGACGGCTGCTGGTTTAGCTTTGACTCCTGAACAGCAAGTTTCCAATCTCAATGCTCTCTTACACGCTGGAGCTCCAATGAAAAGAAAAGTTGGTCCACCCACAAAGCCACCAGGGTTCAAGAAACCTTGTCTTCCTCAAGATCTTTTTCAGAAGAAAGCAGATGACTTGAAAGAAATGCGGAAACTTCCTTTCTCTTGTATTGATTTTAAGATCTTGGAAGCTGATGTGATTAAAACCAAGAAGATGATGAAAGATTTTCCTTGGGATCAACCAGTGGTTAGGCCACTCTCTTTTCAAGATGCTGAGTGGTATGTTCCTATCCGAAAGCAACAGAAAACTCCTCTGGGAAAAGTGAAAGAGCTGGTATTGCGAGAGCTGAGTCAGCATAAAGGAATGGATTATCCTGTTGCAGGGAATGTCAATGTGGTTTACACGCAGATGTGGGATGTGGTGAATTCCAAGTATGACAAGTGGTTTGTTCGTACTAAGCGCCAAAGGACTGTTCCTGGTCGTATTATGGCTCCCATGTTGCTGTTCTTTTCTCGACTGAAAGGAGCAATGCTGTCTTCGTTTCGTGTGGTGCAGAAAACAGAAAAGCGAACCCATGTCTTGTTGCATACTTTGTTTTGGAGGCACTTTTTTACAAACGGACCTCTTGCTGAATTGAGTAAGTCCATGTTTTATGATTGAGATGTTGTTGTTTGGATATTGATGAGTTTTTTTTTTTTTTTGTTTTTAGATAAGAAATGTGAGGGTGATCAGAATTGTCTTCCTCCCTATCATTTTTTGTGGCGATTGGATGTGTTTCGTTCAAATGCAGAGTTTCGATTTCCGCACATAGGAGTTGTTAATGAGAAATGGTTGTGTTTGAGATGCATGCATTGGCATATGCTTTTTGTTGATCAGTTTGTTTGGTGTGATAAGTTCAAAGTTTATTTTACTTGTAATCATTTGAGATATCCATTGAATCAAAAGGATGGATTAGTTAAAGTGTTTTGTCAGGGTTGCATTAGAGAGCATGATGTCTTGAATGTTCCTTATGGTGAGAAAATGTCTTCCATAAGTTTTGTCAAAGAAATTGCTTTCAATGAAGATCAGGCTACTAAGCCTAAGCCACCATGTTGCATGTCAGATTGAGAAGTGATTTTTTATTTTTGCATTTTCTTTTTACAGACATACTATGTTATCCAGCTCGTCCCAATGCCCTTATTTTTGATGTTCCAGATTTAGTCATGCATCCTGTTCAAAAAATGATTGAGAAAAGAATGAAAACAGCTACAGTTTACGATGAAATCGGTTGGCGTTTTGTTCGCTGTATTAAACGAAGTAATTGTTCAAAGCCTTATCAGTGACGAGAAATGTCATAAGTGAGTAAATCAATAAAACATGTTGAGACGAGGTTGTATCCAGTTTTTGACTACGGAAACGCATTGAACAGCAGGGCACTTGTCTTTGCAAGAGTCTTTGTGGTGACCACAGTTTAAGTCAAGTGATGAAATGCATTGGTTGAAAATCCTTCATCGCGTAAACACATAGAAGGAAGTTGTAAGGCTTCTAAGACATGACGTTCTGGCGATGGTATTTTCATGGAAATGTACGCAATCAAGTCTTGATCTTTGGTTTTCACTTTGTCATATAAGCGTTTGATGTCGTGACAGCAAAAGAATTCTTCCTTTGATTCATCAAGTTCGCTTAATTCATAGGAACAACCCCAGTGATCCATGCGCCATAGTGTATTTCTTGCAGCAGCAGCGGGTAAATCTTGTAAGCGACGTTTTGGCTTGTAATGAATTGCTCCCCAAACATGTCCTTTCCAATCGCAATAACCCAATTCTCGCATCATTGGATCATTGTCTGAAGGAAAAAGAGTTTGCATGCTAAAACAGTTAATGTCTATGAGAAGACAGATGCCGTTTAGTTTACTCATCTTCTTTGTAAAAGAGTTTCCATTTGAGGGGGTAGTCGTGCTTGGGGATTATATAGTTCCAAAAAGCAAACACACTCAATGATTGGCCAATGGGTGCATGTAATTCAAGATCTGTCATGTAGGGAATATCCATTTGTCTTAATAAATAACGAAGAAACAAGGATGGTTCATCCGTTTGAACTGCAATGAGAGGGCGTTCTTTGGTGACATAACGATCTCGTAACAAAGAAAGATCCGCCATGATTTGTTTCCAATGATAGGTTAAGAATTGACCATAACATAAAGGAAAAGGATCTGTTCCTAAAATGTGTCCTGAAGCATACTTGGTGTGAAGCTTTCGTTTACCCCATTCGCTTTTGGCATAAATTAGTTTTCGCCCATTGCTTCGATGAAAAGGATCTGTTTGAATATCATACCATTGCAAGTAGCCGCTTACAATCGCATCTTGAACATTGTCATAATTCTCTTTCATCTCCAATTTTAAGGCAACCACCAGAGCTACTTTGCTGCAGCAAAATTGAGTTGCTTTGAATTGGCGCTCATCTTGCGTTTCTAAATGATCTAAAAAAGTGACTTGAAAATAAGACGCCATGACTGATTTGTGTCAAAACACATCTTTGTTCTTTTATAACATCAACTCATTAATTAATCTTACATCATGAAGACCATGATCCTTTACGAAAAAAGGTGATTATAAAAAACGGAAACCCCTTTTGTTTTTACACACTTTGAAAGATGACTTCACGTGCTGCTGACTTGAAAGCCTCTTACAAACAACCCAGTAAAATGATCGGTGCAGCTAGTTTGATTTGTCCGTGGCATGATAGCCCTTGTGAACACAAACGGACCAAAAAGACACAACAAGAATTTACTTCGTGTCTCTTTTTTTCCAATGCATGCCCTTTTGTTGTATGGGGCAATGAAAGTAAAGCAGCGTTATGGAGTGATTTGCTGAAGGCAAAACTCAGTGATGATGTGAAGCGTGGTCCTCTGCATTGTTTCTGCAAAGAGAAATTGAAAGTGAATCGCTGCGCCACTGAAGTGAGCCCTAACTTTCAGCGATTCTTTATTTGCTGCAGCCGACGCAAAGATGAGCTGCGATGCAATTTTTTTCAATGGTGTGATGAGCCCTGGGATGAAAAGAATCAAAAGTTTTTTGATTGGATCGAATCAGAGAAACAAAGAAAGCGGGAAGAGAGGGAAGAAGGCGAGGAGACTTTAGCCTATGAACAATCAGTTTAACCCTATAAAATCTTTTACAAAACATATTTGACTTCACTTTTCATTAAGTACGTTTCACGAGTAGAAGATGAGTCAAGTGATGGGACAAGAGTTAGCCGCCCCCGTGAAACTTTCCAAAGCAAAAGGCAAACAACGACGCAAGAAAGACAATGCGGTCGCTGCACGTAAATTTGATGTACATGACGCTATTCGCCCCACCGCCATGACTCCTGCTCAACTCTATCAAAAAGCTATTGAAGAAGCCAATGTCGCGCACCAAGAGTATTCCAAAGCGGTCCTTGCTGATTTGATTGGGGAGCCTGAAGCACCCTCAGTCATTCAAGTGGAAGCGTCAAACACACCCTTGCTTGATATGACAAAGGTGTCAAAAGCACCCTTGCCAAATGAAGGGTCTGTTTTTCACCCTGCCCCAGATGATAATGCTGCGGATGTGGATGAGGTTTGGGCTAAACAATTGGATGAATTGATTCAAACAGTGGAAGAACCTCCTTTGCTGCCAGAAAAGAAGCCTGTCAAGAAACGAGCTCCAAGGAAAAAGAAACCACCATTGGAATTTGTCCAGGAAGTACCCCAACCAGTCAAAAAGAGAGGGCGAGAAGACTCTGAAGAAGAGGAAAGAGATCAAGACTGGGGTGAAGAACGTTGTATGAATGTTCAAGCACCTGATTGCTTGAAACGCCCTGAAGAATACAAGGAATGGCAAAAAGTGTGCCGTGTGTTGAATGCTTCCACAAGCATTACTCCAGAGACATTTTTTCATTTTTTGTGTCTTTTGAGTTGTGTGTAAAAACTATAAAAGCTTGTGTGTGATCAATTAAAATTAAGTGAAAATGTTTACTCTGTTTTGGTTGATTGTCTTTGTGACCGCTGCTTTAGTTCATGAAGTCGATTTGCATGAATCGTTAGAATTTGATCATGGTGATCCGCTTCAACTTTTACTTGATTTAAAATTTGTTCGAGGGGAATTGACTTGGGTTGATGTTTGCGTTTGGCTGCAATGGGTACTTAAGAAACATTCATGGTCAGAAAGTCAATCTCTTTTTGAACAAGCCAAACGTCAATTTGGAAATCAAATTCCCACTTTCTGTCAATTGCTTTGCTATTGGTTTTGGCTCAAGTGTTGCGCTCCAGAACATTTGGTATTACCAGCCCCTTATCCATGGCCTCCTATCAACGTGGACGAGGTGGACCTTTGGCACGCCCTCTCCGTCCAACCAAGTTTCCCAAGACCCCTAGAATTGTCTCAACCTCCAAGAGTGCTTTGGTTAAGACCGACCAAAAGCCCATAACCTCTTATGCAGATGTTAAAGCTAAAGGAGCGTTTGGAGGTATTTCAAGATATGCGAAAGCTAATAACATCTCGTTTTACAAGGCTAAACAATTGTTGCAAAATGAAGATGCTTACACGTTGCACAAACCTTTGCAAAAAAAATTTTCTATGCTTCCCACTCAAGTCTATGTTCGAGATGAACAATGGCAAGCTGATTTAGTGGAAATGCAAGCGTTTGCTTGGCATAATCAGCGTGTACGCTATTTGTTAACAGTCATTGATATTCTTTCTAAATATGTATGGGTGGAACCTTTGAAAAACAAAACAGGAGCTGCTGTAAAAGTTGCTTTTCAACGAATTTTTGCCAAAGGGCGACGCCCCCAAGTTTTACAAACCGATCATGGTTCTGAATTTTTTAACAAAACCATGAATGATTTTTTTAAACAAGAACAGATTGGACATTTTTCCACTGAAGGGGATACCAAAGGGGCTGTCATTGAACGCTTTAATCGAACGTTGAAAGATCGTTTGTATCGGTACATGACCGCTCGACGTACAAAGAAATATTTGGATGTTCTTCCTGACATTGTTGCTACGTACAATGAAGATGATGTTCATCGAAGTATTGGTATGAGTCCTAGTGAAGTACAAGATGATTCTTCGGAATTGAAAGCATGGATGAATTTGTATCATAAAACAAAACCTAGAAAGATAACACGACCTGCTCTCAAAGTTGGGGATTGGGTTCGCCTTAGTGAACGAGCGCGTGCTTTCACAAAAGGGTTTGATATTCGGTGGACGCCTGAAATCTTTCAAGTGTTTGAAGTGATTCGAGGACATCCTCATGTCTACAAAGTGAAAGAACGGGATGGAACTCCTGTGAAAGGTACCTTTTATGAAGCTGATTTACAAAAAGTGAAAAAAGAGGTTGCTTTTAAAGCACAAATTGAAGATATTAAAGAACGCCGTGGAAAGAATGCTGTGTTGGTGAAATGGGTTGGATGGCCAGCCAAATACAATACTTGGATGACAAAGGGTGAATATAAAAAGAGGAAAGCAGCTGAGAAAAAATCATAATGTCAGCATAATGCGTGTTGTTTTGGTGAGTGATGTGTCTCCTGAATTTTCACGAAATACTAAAAATAAATTTAAAGTGAGATTAGCTGAGCGCTTAGAACTTTCGTGGAAGATGGGAAGTGGCTTTGGTGAGTTTTTCTTGTGGGAAAAAGAAACAACGGCTGCAAGTGGAATTGCCAGCCGTACGATCACCCACCACTGGCATTGTACCGCATGTCACCTTTGATCAGAACAAAAAGAAATTAGATGAACATGCAAAAGAACCTATTGTGGCATGCCATTATCAAAAGAAACGGACTGGAGCCAATCAATGGCATGAATGTCAACTCACGTTGGCTGAATTGACCTTGAATAAAATGTCACGATTTCAAAAAGTCGTATGGACTGGAGGTGATTTTTTGAAAATTGTCCTTGAACGGATGATGCAAAAAATTGAAGATGATCTGGTTGATTTGAAAGGAGGTAGTGATTATTTTGTGTTAGAATCTCAACTTCCACATTTTCAATGGAAAGACAAAGATACGTTGATAATGAATGTCAAACAACGTCAAGACATTTTTCCATCGGATCAAGGGACGGATGCTGATGGGGATCCTGTGCACAGTTATTGTACGCGATGGGAGATACGCGCTGATTTAGCTGAATTGTTTGGATGGGTTTATTTTGATTCCGATGACAATCAATACAAATTGGGTGTGAATGCTGTCCCTTCTCCCACCACACAAAATGGGCGTATTATTCCCATTCCAGATTCGAATTGGTTTGGCAGTGAATATCTCGTCACCATTGCAGCCAATGCAGAACGTAGCAAATGGGTCATGATTTGTTTTAATGAAAGAATTCAATGGCATTTTTGCCGTTGGAATTAGCTGTGGCGAATTACCTCTATGATCCTAATCACGAGGAAGAAGCTTCTCACGAGGAAGAAGAAGATATGGATGCAGAAGACGAAGAGGCCATTAAAGTGGAAGATCGTAGTTTAATGATTTACACAGACATGGTTGAACGAACCGAAGTAGGAGGTGAAAAAGCCAACTTGTTGCGTGAAATCCCACTCACAGTCAACAACACGTTTACCCATTTCCATTTTGAACCACAACATTTGCAATGGATTCCTGTGGAGAAAGAAATTATTGAAACTGTGGAAGTGGGTATTTTTGATGAAAATGGCAAAGATGTGGAATTTCCTGGAGATACATCAACGAAATTGACTGTGAAACTTCGTTTTGTAGCGGAGGGGTAAAACTATAAAGGACTTTGAAGAATGGAGTGTTTCATTTCAAAATTACGTCATGGCTGTGCAACATATTTGGAGTTCCAGTCGTGTGACTGGGGATTATCCAGGCAACGTCAAAGCCTCTTTTTCATTTAAAGTAGATCCTGCTATTCCTTTAATGGGAGATGGCTGGGAAGTGGCAGTACGAGGGCTTATCATTTCTAAAAACAGAGAAAAAGATTCACAAGATGTGACCACTGGGTTGCATAACATTGAAAAGCACGTGTGGCATGTTCAAGATGCTGTCATACGAACCAACAATGGACGACGTCACTTAGGCCAAGACATTATTGATGTGTTCAAAGGTCTATCGTATGATTCGCTGATTTACAGAACATGGTCTACTCTTACTAATCCTATCGACAAAGATGGCACTTTGGACACCTCTATCACTCGAACTGCTCTCTGGACGGGATTTACAAAAAATATGTATGAAAGCATGTTAGACCCTGCGCAGTATTACAATGGGATGGAATTTTTTCAACTCCTCTACCAAGCTACCAAACTTCAACTGTCCAAAAAAACAGAAGGAAATAAGATCATCAGTGGAGCTTTTCTTGCTAGCTTTACGTTTGAAGAAAACTCCATTCACATGCTTCGAAAAGGTGAAAGACCTATGGACGAAAGAGATTTGGTAACTCTTGGCCCAGGAATTTTAGAATTGTACATAGGCAGAAAAATTGCTGAAGGCATGGGTTGAATTGGCAATTGGGCCACTAAAAGCATTGGACCCAATGCTTCTTTTGATAATATCACCAAAAATGCAGATGGGAACATTTATTTTGATTCTCAGCCACCATTTAACGAATGGAATATCGCTCGGCCTCCTTTTTCCAATGATCTTAAAGATAATGGAACTGGGTATTATGTCAACCTTTCAAATACCCATGCCCGATTTTCACGCATGTTCAATTGGCATTTTCATAACATTAATGAAGTGTTCACCAAATTGATGGCTCCCACCCAGTTGGACGTATCCACCGCTCCTCCTGTGTTGTCTCCAAATCCAACATGCTGGTTGGAAGTGAAGAGTAATTTGGTTGAAGGAGTTCTTTTGGAAATGCCCCAGTACCAACACACATCTGAAAATTTTACCTTGTATGAACCGACTATATTATTATGGCATCCTGTCATAGGCGTTGAAGTAGGGCACATTTCCATTGACATTCTGGAAAATGGACAACAAGCCGTGATTGAAGGGGATTTGGATACAAAGATTATGCTGGATTTGCGTCAGAAAAATCTATAAAAATGCTTCAAAAACAAAACACTCATTTGCTCAAGATGCGTGGTGGTTCTTTGTATCGGTACGTTCCTCCATTAGTCAATCAAAGTCAACTAGTGACATTTTCACAACCGGCACAACCGGCACAACAGGGAGCCGGAGCGATCTCCGAATACATTGCGGGTGCGAATCCCGTTGAACTTGTACGCCCAACACGAAAACGAAAAGCAGCCGTTCCTCCTAAAGCTGGAAAAGCCATAAAAGAAACAACACCGAAACGAAGACGTAAACCAGACATTTTTGGATGATGAGACGTTTTAGACCTCAATTTAATATTCCTGTGATTGATCCAGACCCTCGAACACCTATGTTTGGGGAGGTGGGGCGTAAAAGAAGTGCTGCTTATAGAGCTGAAGCTATAAAAGAAGCCAAAAAACAAAAACCTCATCAAAAGGGTGGTTGGATCTTGAGTCGCATTCACCTTGCAGCCCCACGTCTTCCTGCTATAGTTGTTACCAAAAAGAGTCGAAAAAGGTATCGACCTCATCGACGAGGTCTCCGTCCGTAAACCATGTCGGTCAGTTTAGATTTATTTTCCGTTCCGTCTACCAACCTCACAGTGTTGGCGTGGCGGGAAGTGGAAGTACGACCTCGAAATGTCGCCGGTTTTGCTATTATTTTTGATATTCCTAAATCAGCAACCTACATGTCCATGGATATGAGTCGATTCACCATGAAGTTTCGACTTCATTTACCTGGAGTTCTGAATGGTCTGCAAGCTTCAGGCATTGTTTCCAATGCTGATAACACAAGAAACGTGTGGTTCACACCGAATTTTATTCACACCATGATTCGAGATGTTCGAATTGAAGTGAATTCCATGCTGTACACCCCAAATTCAGACACGTATGCCTGGAAAGCCTTTTTGCAAAAAATCAATGGAAATTACGATCAGTGGGAACTCCTCACCACCTATCGAGGAGAAGGAGGAGTCCTCGATTCCTTGAATATTCAGGATCTAGAACATCGAGTTCAAGGTGCTGGTCATGCGGATTCAGATATTCCTACAGCAGCCACCATGTGGATAGTCCTGTCTACAAAGACACACAAAGGTTATTCAACAATCAAGAAATCTATGTGGAATTCATGCCGTTAGACGGCTTTTTCCACCAAGAAAGACTCATCATCCCAGAAACAGATATCAAGGTCCATTTCACTTTTAATGCCCCAGAATTTTTTATGATGGGCATCCCTGGAAGAGGAGCTAATGCTGCTGTCAAAGTCATGCCACAGCTTCGAGCTGAAGACATAGAAATGACTTTCAAGCAAGTGCTTGTTACCTTGAATGATGATACCTACAAAAAGATTGCCAACAAACGAAACGGACACACTCCAGTGCAATATCCAGTGGTGAACTGGGGAGTAAAAACGTTTAACTTCCCAGGAAATACTCGATTGTGGGTACAAGAAAAGGTGTTTGGAGATCGCATTCCTAATGTGGTCTTTTTTGCTTGCCTGTTAACAACAGCATTTCAAGGTCATTGGCAGCAAAATCCCTTTGGGTTTAGACGAAATCATGGAAACTGGAGCATCACCAGTGTCAGACAGTTTGTGGATGGAGAGGAATACCCCATCAGAAATTACACCTTGCAACCCCTGAACTCTTCTGAATCAGCCAAACAATATCAAAAGCTGTGCCAAGCTTTTGGTTGTTTCACTCAGAAGAAAGGAGCCGTGGTCACCCCCGATGATTGGGGTTACAATCGCATGTGCTGCATTTGGGCCTTCAACAACAATCCAGATGGTAATCCCAATAGACCCACTTACAAAACAGCAGAACAAGAAGGTCCTCTCAAGTATGAAGTGTTGTTTAATCAGGCACCCAACGAAAATCTTACCTTCATCTTCTGGGCTGAACATGAAAACACTCTGCAGATTGGCCCCATTGGAGACACCAAGTATGATGTCATTCCCTACTAGATAAAAAGGCCTTTTCTCACCAAGAAAAATTAAAAAACATGGAATTTTTGCCGTTGTCGGATCAAGCTCTACGTTATCTTGCTAATCACGATCCCTTTCTCAAACGTGTTTTTCATGGAGTCTATCCTGAAGACAAATTACCATCCAAACCTTCTCATTCTACTCGAGCGGCTTACATTGTTAATACGGATCCGCAAGGAGAACCAGGAGAACATTGGTTAGGCATTTGGACTGAACAGGGTCATTGTGAATTGTTTGATAGTTATGGTTTACCCTTTGGAACGTATCAAACACCGGAATTAGATGAATGGCTGACTCAATGGAAAGGTGTTTGGATGAGTACGAAACCCTTACAAGCGTACAATAGTCAAGCTTGTGGAAGTTATGCGTTTCTTTTTTTGAAAGCCAAAGCTGCAGGAAAAACGCTAGAACAATTTTTAGCCAAATATCATTCGTTTAATTTTGTTCAAAATGATAAAAAAGTGGGAGAAGAAATTAAACAAGTCATCAAAGAAGACTTGAACAGGATAAAAGGGAACCAAATTTGTCAATCGCGTCATACCGTGCAACAACGCTATGGGTAATTCAGCTTCTTCAGATGCTGTTGATGGCGTGGATGGTTTACAAGTAGCAAATAATGATTTAACCGTTCAAGTATCCTGTTGTCAATGGGCTTCCAATCCCTTTAAAAGGCAACCCTCTTTACCGAAACAAACTCATATGAACACAACTCCAGAAGAACTCACATCAACAGCAACATCATGCCCTGGACAAGAAGTCAATTCAAACGCATGTTGCGAAAACAATGTTTGAATGCGTTGCAAAAAACACCTCATGATGATCCGGACCTTGGAGCTTTGTGTCATTTAATTATCCTTTTAGGGGACAAACATGATGATTTTTATGTTGAGAAATGCCATGAAGAAGGACAAAAGATGCAAAACTGGAGAGAGTTTATCAGCGAGTACAACGAAACCTATTTCACGGATGACATTGCTATTTTAATCAATGACATGTACCGTGAACATCATCTGGAACCACCCTATAAAAACAGAGCAGGTGCCCACTTGGATTCACCGTTTGCTAGCAGTGGTGAGAGCAGTGACGATGATGACGATGATGATGATGATGATGATTTGATTGTGCATCCCTCTCCTTGCAAAAAAGGTCGTTTTGACAGAAAAGAGGATCCAGGCATCACCTGCCGAAGTGAAGTGATTTGTCCTTTCAATCGAATGGAGGAAGTGTCCACTTCAATCCTGGATTGCTATTAACATGTTTCGACATCCTTCGAACATTATGGTCTGTGGACCGACAGGTTGTGGAAAAACTCAGTTTGTGAAAGAAGTAATTCAGCACCCTCGAATTTTTGACACTCAAAAAAAGCTTCGACCTTTTGTGTACTGTTATTCTGTATGGCAACCTAAGTTTGATGAAATGAAACAATGGAAAGGAGGTCGTTTTTACAAAGGCGTTCCTTCTCAAGAACAGTTACAAAAATGGTTTGGAAAAAGCCATGGAGGATTACTCATTTTAGATGACTTAATGCAAGAAGCGAGTAAGGATGAGACTTTAGCCAATATTTTTACTAAGTTTACTCATCACATGGACATTACCTGTGTTTTAATTCTTCAAGATGTGTTTCCTAAAGGTCGTTATTATGTAAGTGTGAATCGGAATGCTCAATACATTGTTTTGTTTCGTAATAAACGTGATAAAGTAGGTGTACGCATTTTACTTAAACAAATATTTCCAGAAAAATGGCGACAAGCTTTGCAAATTTTTGATCAGTGTACTCGAGAACCTCATACGTATTTAATGTTAGATCTACATTCCGAATCGCCACAAGAACGTACCATTTATTGTAATGTGATGCCTCCTAAAGGAAAACACACCATTTGTTATGAAGAAAAATTATAAATAAAAAATTTAAAAAAGAAAAAAAGCATTTTCATCATGTCATCGCCAGCAGGAATAGGAACCCCTTCAGCTTCTCGGGCTACTCAATCACCAGCAGGGGTGGGAAGGTCTTCAAGATCTTCCTCAGCTTCCCCTACCCAAATGGTTTCAGCCATGTTTCCAAACGTTTCCGACGTCTTTTTACAAAACAAAGAAGGGATTATGAGAGGTATTTTATCAGGTCGTTTAAAAGATCAAGACCTGATTCGGAGTTACCGAGAAGAATATGGCATTAGTGATGAAGATTTAGATTTGATGCGTGAACAAATGACCTTAGATCGTCAACGAACTGAGAGAGTTTCAGGACGAAAAGATGTGGGTGACAAACACCCACCAGGGTCTTTACCTCCACCACCATCACCACCACCGCCACCCCAACCACCTTCTGGAGCCAGTCGAAACCAACGTCTCCGTGCTCAAGCTCAACAACGATTGCAACGTTCCATGACCAATACCCGATCGCAACCTAGTACATCGCGTTCTTCCTCCACCACCACCGCCGCTACTACCACTACCAATCGACAAGGCAATGCAAGAGTGATGACAGGTCCTCAAT
>OX421449.1:22375311-22432811 GCA_949126865.1 Montipora capitata | reverse complement strand
TACTACCATGGCCAAAGCAGCTCATAAACGAGCTAAAGAAGTGGCTCTTTTGCAAGCTACCGATGTGCCACCTCATACTCAGGTTTTGTTAGCTCAACAGCTGGGAAAACAATCCAAACGTTGGATTGACAAAGCACGCCGCGCTGGTTTACCGACACCAAATCAAGATGCTGCGGATATTTTTAATAAAGATCCTTTAACTAACATGGTTCAACAAATGGCTCAACCAGGTCCTCGTGGAGCTGCTGGACGTCGTGGACCTCCTGGTCCTCCTGGTGCTGGAGGAGCTCAAGGTCCACAAGGCCCAGCAGGTCCACAAGGTCCACCTGGTCCACCACCAGGTCCTGGTCCATCACCTCCCGGTGGAAGTGGCCGTGGTGGACGAGGTGGGCGAAGAGGTGGACGAAGAGGTGGTGGTGGTGATGGTGGAAACAACCCAGGCCCAGGTGGCGGAGGTGGTGGTGGACGTTCTCGTCCTACGGCATCGGTTCGTCCTTATTTACCTCCGTCACCACCAATGGATGTAGATTTTCAAGGATTTACTCCCTTGAACAATCGAGGGCGTGGACGTTCACGCACACAACCTTCAAGTGCAAGTCCAGCAGTGACTCGAACTCAAACAGGTGTTGTGGCACGCGCACAAGCCGCTGTTACAGGAGCTGTCAACGACGCTGCAGACTATTTAGCAACAAGTTCACCAGCCATTCTTTCATCCGACTTGTATGAAAGCTACTAAGATGGGTCGCGCTACACCGTACTGTCGCAAATTACGCCCAAGAAAAAAACAAGGTTTTGATTTACAACATTTTATTCAACTTACAGGCATTGAATTTCATTGGCCTCATTATCAGTATATGGGACCTGGTACACATTTAAAAAAGCGTTTGAAACGTGGTGATCCTGGTATCAATCGTCTAGATCGCATTGCCAAACAGCATGGATTATGCTCAAGCAGGTACCAATTTGGTTCAAAAATGGAAAGCAGATCGAAAAATGATTGAAGCCA
Source organism: Montipora capitata (assembly GCA_949126865.1). Taxonomy (NCBI): domain Eukaryota; kingdom Metazoa; phylum Cnidaria; class Anthozoa; order Scleractinia; family Acroporidae; genus Montipora; species Montipora capitata. The sequence goes on along the minus strand of OX421449.1, from coordinate 22,431,805 downwards.
TTGAAGGATTACCCGGTGAAAAAACATGGATGGAATGGATTGTTTGTTGGATTATGACCGCTAAAGTGGCTTTGAAACTTTAAGAATTTCTTCAAGATGAAACCAGCGACAATGACAATAGTCAGGAGGATCTAAACGAACGAAGCCATGTTTTAACTGAACAATAGTTTTAGTGTCACAATATCTTCGATTTTTGTAAAACACTTCATAAATGGCCCAACAATTTCGTTTTCCTTTAAAACGTTCACAAAAACGGCATAATTTTTTCTTAAATTCAGGTTTTTGCCAAATAAGATAACAATCTAAGAATTGTTCATGTAATAAGCATTGTTGAGTGACACAGCATGTATCTTCTGTGTAATAAGGTTCAAGAACCATCACACAAGCAAGTCTTCGTTTATGAATAAACTGTAAAAGAGGAAAAAACGAGTGTTTCAGTTACTGCCTGAAGATGACGATGTTGACTCCCCTCCCCAAAATCCCTTACATAAAAGATCAAATTGAGATTCGGTTTGAATACCACAAAAAAGTTTTTCGTTTGTTTCCCAATCACGTACTTCAATACACCTTCGATGCTGTTTTTTTGGGGGACGCAAAAAACGGTGGGAACAACTAGAATGTTTCACTTGATAATCAATCCATTTCCCATTCACCTTAACAGTAAAATAACGAAATTCATTAGGTCCCTCATACGGAAAATGATGACAATGATCACAAATGCAATTTTGACACATTCTAACATGACGTCGAAGTCCTTGATCATGATGATAAAAATACATCAGAGAACGACAACACCAACGCTTGTATTGATATGATGATAAGGGAGAATTTAAACGGACTTGATGCCGATCCGAATCTTCAAATAAAATCTGAAAACAAAAAAATCAATCATCCTCCTCATCTAAAGAGGTTTCATAACAAAACAAAGCGTCAATACGAATTTCACTGAGTAAAAAATGGCGTTTAGGTCGTGTTCTCCAATGTTGATCCCGCGTTCGACTATTTTTGTAAAAAACGTAAGCACATCGAGGTGCAATGAGACTACCAGGCCATTTACTACAACCATCACACGCTTGAATACAATATTTTGAAAACGCTTTCTTTGGGTCATTTTCAAACTTATTATTATCCTCATAATATTGTGACAAACAACAAACCAGTTTATAATTAAAAGGAGGTAAAAGTGACGCTGTTGGGTGAAAATACTTGTACACCCATCTTTTCACCTACAAAAAGGGTATAAATAAGAGAGAACGATCACATCACATCAGATGCTCTCCCATATAGTTGGAGATAGGTCGATAAAGCAAGTCTTCTCGTTGAAACTGATAATAATAATGATTTCTTATTTCTACAGGATGTTGGATGATTGAATCGCTACCACCACACAAGTCTTGACACCAGGGATGCCACATATGACAAGAGTAAGTGGATTGTTTATAACCTACACAAATAGAACATAATTGAGAGGCATAATGGCCTCGCAATCGATTTGGTCTAAAAAACTGTCTTTGTGTGGAATGTAAATCAACAAAACATTCACAAACAGGTTTCAATAAATAAGGAACCCAATCTTCATACTCTCGTTTAAACGGTTCATAACAATTAGCACAAATCACCATGCGTCCAGTACGAAATTCAAATTTTCTTAGCATATCAAAAGGACATTGACTGCATCCAAAGACAAGTCCTCGACTGGGGGATGTCCTTGCAGTGTAGTAGCGATCCAAGAAAATCATAGCCTAAGACAACAAAGTGGACAAAACACAATCACCAACATGACGTTTTCTATTATAAAAGAGGTGCGTTTCACCATCATACGTTTTATTAGCATTAAAACATTCCATAAAGCGAACAGCTAATGTGATAAAGCAGATACATTCTTTTTTATTTTTATTTTTAATTTGGTAGCAATATCCACAGGTTTCAACAATTGCATTTCGGATGTTTAAAGGACACAAACCACAACGGAAAACAAGATGTGTACTTCCTTCCTTTTTTTCAATCAAAACACGAGCCTGTAGAAAGTTCAAACAAAAAGCGTTGTAAATCCTCTTGCCTTTTTGCTGATTGCCAAACACCTTGCCCTCGAAGATCACGATAATTATCACTGAGAACTACAGGACGACGCCTTATGCGAATAGGGATGATAGGATTGCATTGACAATGAGGGCTTCGAATAAGAGCAAAAAGGGAACAATTATAACTTTCAAAACAGCGTTGACATTGAGTTCCACTACTCCAACAAGATTTAAAAGCCTTATCTACATTAGGTAAAAAGCAAGCAAACGACATAAACGATAAATAATTCCATTGCGTTTTCATCATTGTCTACAAACAAGCAAAAACAATGAAAGTTAATTTTTCTGATAGACATTGTCTAAAAAAAGATTCAAGTCGTCAGCACGACACGGTAACATCCAAACAGCTCGTTCATGCGATCCATACGTGACTGCTTTACTCCGTCTTTTGCTGATTGATTTTAAATATTTTATCCCCATAAATTTATCCGAACATGTACAAGGGAGGTCTCCAAAGTACACAAAATAATAACTTTCACGTGAATGAAAACATTTTAAACACATTGCTCCACTACAACCGCAATAGGTCGTTGTTAAATTTGAATTGGGAAGATAACAACGAAATGAGATGTATCCATTACTTTGCCAATAACTTCGGAACAGCGTCTGAAAACAATTAGAAAAAGTCATCTTCATCATCTTGAAAAATTTCTTTGACACATTGTTCAAAATCTCTTTGAGGGATACGATTCACCCAACAGGCTTGTTGATATTCTTCAAAGGAAAAACGTGTGGAACGCCTTTTCATAGCAAGTCTTCGATCTTCTTTTTTACATTCGCAAGCAAAAGGATAGTCTTCATTAATAGCCGTCAATGAATAAGTGACCGTTTCAAAACAACAAGGACACATGGTTGCAGATTGCAAACAAATCAAATTAGTCCAACAAATATCTTTAAAAAAACACTGAAAATCATAATAAGGTCTCCAATTAGCCCACTCCGTTCCCATCATGGTCTGAAAAAAATCAAACAGGATAAGGACAACCTCGAATGGGTGTTCCTCTTTCTAAAAAATACTGCAATCTCGCTAAAAAAGGATGACTACGAATATGTCGACGTCTAGGAGCAAACACTTCATGCATACCCCAAGCGTCATTATACTTGCGATGACAATGACACCCATAATGATTATGCTGTTCATGAACTTCCGTAAAACAATAACAACATATACGTTGATAAGAAAAACAGGGTAATTCTTGACCCTCCACTGGTTCAAAACATGTAAAAAAAAATACGCGCGTGTTGATTGATCCAACACTAGACATGGTCTGAAACAAAAAAATTAAATCATCTTAGTTGTATGGAGACGTTGGGGTGCATTATAGCGTTGCTCTAATGAACAATTGCAATTACATCTCCAATCACATCGACAAAAACATAAAAAAATAACGTGATCCCAACACCTAGCACATAAAAAGTCATATTCTTTACAATCTTCTTGCAAACAAAGAAAATGAAATGTATCTTTGTAGACGTCCAAATGGGGTTTGATGCTCCACATAAACTAAAACGAACAAAAAGAAGTTTCATACAAAAGTCTTTGAAAATCTGCTTGATGCTTTGGCATTGACCAAACAGCATGTGAAGAATATTTTAATGGGACCTCAAACTCTTTTAAAATAGCACAAGCTTGTCTTAAATCCACATGTGATTCATTAATCCTGAAGCCTGTCGTATAACAATGAGGATAAAAAGGATCGACATTTGGAAGGAGACATCGAAAGGTTAAGATTGGTTGTGAACTCCAAGGAATCATGATCTAAAACAAAACAGATCATATAACTCACCAGTACAGCAAACTTGTTGTCGCGTTTTATTATAAGGGAGAAAAGGTTTCATAGGATTGACTTGAAATTGTTCAATATAATAAGGCTGTGTTAAATTTAAAACAGACATCAATTCATAGCGTGGTCTACATTCTAACCACTGACTTGAATTAGAGAAGTAAAGGTTCGTATCTTGTACTTGTTCTCGTTGGTTTTTTTCCGAACAGTGACATGCAACAAAATGTTGTTCTTCAATGAAATCCATATCACCACTACCAGAGGAAAAGCAAATAGGGCACATGGCACCTCTTTGACGACATCGCTTCCAGCAAAAGTAAGTATGAGGGCATGATTGACAGACTAAAGTGCAACAATAGCGAAACAGATTGGCACAAAATTTTCGATTGATTGGCTTCATCACCTGTAAAAACAACAGTTTTGAAGACGATGAACCATTTCAAAAGGAATAAAAGGTAACTGCGGATCATCCTCTTCAAATTGAGTGACATGAAAAGGATGATGCAATCGCAGCACCGAAACGAGTTCATAACGGGGTCGAATTTGTAACCAAACACTATTATATAATCCATACATAATGGGTCTTGAGGGAGGATATTTTCGCAAAGGTTCCCCCACTTGAGCATGACAAAAGCAAAATTTAGCAAGTCGTCCTAATCGTTGGTTATCAAAATAAACAACATTAAAACATCGCCCGCACATGACGGCTTGACGACGACAAGGTCTCCAACATTGAAAACTAAAAGGACAACGTTGTGAAATTAAAGGACATTCAAAAAAACAATATTCATCCTCTCCTGAACTTTGAAACCTCATGGTCTGAAAACAAACAAATTAAAGCAAAGCTAGCATTTCAAACATATCTTGACGACGATGTATCACCCAAACAGCATGCACAAATGGTCCTTTCAACAAAGTGCGTCTCTTATTCGTACAAGCCTGCTGTTCATTCACAGAACAGCTACAAAAAGGAATTTTTATTGATATAAAACTTTCTACTTCCACAGATTCAAAACAAAGAGGGCACATAATGCCTCCTTGTAGACAATTACGATAAGTAGGCCCAGGAAGATAACATTGAAAATAAAACATTATGGAGCTTGATAAATGCAATCCCATCATCGTCTGCAATGCAAAATATGAAGGTGAAAGGAGCGTGTTGAAAATCCATATCCAGCTATAAGTAAGTGACAATTTCTACAAATATGATGTCCAATTACTCGAAAAGGTGGGCAAGCATTTTCTTTCCAATAATCACAATTTCCACCACGTATAAAATGTTCCGCAGCAAACGGACTGCACGGCCTTAGACATGCTGTACAAACAATCACTGTAGTTTTACGTATTTTAAAAGGGCGTGTAACAATTTCACTTTTCAATGGAAACATATCTCTTTCACAAAAAAAACATTTAAATTGACACGTGAGACCACCAAGGTAGAAGAGGGTCCTCACCTAAAAAAATTTAAAAATAACCTTCCTTAAAATTAACAAAACCACCAAGACACATTTTTTCCGGGTTATGATACATTAAATAATTATTTGAATAATATAATAATTTTGGCCGAAGACGTTTAATCTTTTGACAACGTCGACAGATACAATAACCTAACCAATACGGATCTTCATCAAAAGTACAATTAAAAAGAGAATGATTCATGGCAACTTCAGCATCTAAACTTCCTTCAGGATAGGCCATATGACATCGTAAACAATAACGTCGTATATCAAAGAGACTGCGATTATTTTCGTTGATGCATAAACCACATTCAAAACGAGCAACAATAGGTGATGAATGCAATCGGGGCGTTTCCAACTCAAAGCAAAACATAGTCTACAAGAAAAATGGATAATGTAAACAATATCCAAAACTTCCAAGGGAACGATAATAATGATCCACTTCCTCATTGGTATAACAATAAAAAGCTTTTCTAGGTCCAAGACCTGAATGAATTGGTTTTTGACACTTTAGACATATAATAAAAGCTGTCATCATTTTAGAACACGAGGCTAAATAACTGAACGAATCACATCAAAAATGATCAACAGAAACTAATTTGCCTTCACTAACTCTAAATTTTTCAGCATAACAAATTTCACAAACAAATTGACGACTAGACAAACTTAACGTAGGATTAGCATGCAAACAAAGACCACATTGATACACCGCTGCTCTGTCACGAAATCGTGCTGTATAACCCACACAAGTCATAGCCTGCAAAAAAGAACTTGTCTTATCGACCAACAAAGCATCTTAAAAAAAAAAACCAAACATGACACACTTACCGTTTTGTGAATCTTGCAGCGAGGCAATCGTCTCATTTCTTTGTGAAGTAACGCTGCTTTGTCTCCTTTACCTTCACAATAGGTTTCATATTCAATCCTTCGTTTAAACTTCATAATGATAAGAATAACTTCTTCAGGTAAGAAATCCAAGTAACATTTCTCATCATCAGGGACAACGCGTCGTTGCAAGCGCTTTCGTTCTTTTTCTTCCTCTTCTTGAGACTCTCTGGGTGGTTCTTCTGAAGTTGTTGAGGCTTCCGATGCTTCCGACACATTAAATTTGGTAGGTGAGACAATGTCACTTTGAGATGAATCTGTGAGAATAGGTGGTGGTGAGTCATGTTCAAAAGAAGATTCTTCTTGCACACTTTCACATTTGGGCCAAGTACGATTTTCAAAAAAATCATACAAAGAGCACATGAGAAGGTAGCGGCAATGTTTTTGCTCTCTGCTTTCTGTTTTGCATTTAGTCATCAAATAAGCCAACGTTTCTTTAGACGGCGACATAGAAACGCAGCGTTCTTGAGGTGGATCATCGTCGGGGATGGTTTGCAATCGTTGATAGTTGCAGATAAAAGAATCCTCTTCGACTAACGACCGCGGCTCTGGCAGTGTGTCCGAAGAGGATTGGAAACTGCTATGACTTCCATGAATAAAAATACTATGTGATATTTTTTCCTCTTCTTCTTCATTGTCGCTATCCTCATCACTATCTTGCAACACAAAATGAAGATGACGTCTTGGTCTGTGAATGGGTGACAAGTCACAGGCACCTGACGTTGACGGTTGAGGAGAGCCTCGAGGCGAACTTGTATGTTGAGGACTTGAGGGAGAACTGGGACACCGGGTCCACTTAGGCGGCGGGGAATCTGGGGGCGAGTCTTCCCCGGAGCGATAACGCTTCATCCTGGTGCAATCTCAAACAAGACAACACCCAAAGGTGAACGGCGATTTTATATGGTCAACTAGACCCAGTCTTTCTCAAACAGAACTGGGGGGTATGGGTACACTTTCCCATTTTTTAAAAAATTAACATAAAGGCGCCAACCAAGTCAATATAAATCGTGGCGAGCGCAACGGTTCTTCAGTCGACGCGATGGAAGAACTTGATTTGAATTCATCGGATCTCAGTCTCTTGGGTAACATGGAAGCTTTTGACCATGAAGTTCATCAGCAACAACAAATTGGAGGCAACATGCAAAGCGATCAACCTGGTCGCTTACATTTTCAGCGAGATCCTGTAGTCAATCGACGTTCACAACGCTTAGGTGTTCACGAACGAGCTTTTCGTTTGCGACCTCGTCAAGAAGGACATTTCATTCCAAATCAAAATTTAAGACACGAGTTGGAAAGAGGATTACATCAAGCCATGCAAGATTTAATTCACGATGAACACATTCAACATCAAGATCGCATTTTTGTAGGCATTCAATCCAATCGTCTAAACAAAGCAACCACTGGTTATAATTTAACCGCCGGTGAATGGCGAAGAGGAAGCCCTCGAACTCAATCGTTGTTCAATTCCTTAGCGGCCAAGCTAAACAGCAATGAAGATTTTCGCAATGATACCTTCAATCTATCCTTTGTTCATGTACGTTCAGGTCCACAGGGAAGCGGAAAACGAAAACGTTACATGCCCAAACATGTTTCAGTCAAACGACTTCGCGAAATCAAAAAATGCATCATCTGCATGCTCCAAGAGCCATTGTGACTGCTCATGCTTTGTTTCAAGCAGGAAATGATCGCAATCAACGAGCCCAATGGATACGCAATGATCGCGCTATTAAACGACGCGATACTGCTGCTTTAGAATTATTAAATCAAGCTCAATTACAACCTGGAACTTTTGGACTTGATGAATTAAACGCCATGGCCAACACACCTATGTTGTCTGACTTTACTTTAATAATGATTGATGCAGAACGCTCTTACGCTCCATTTACTTTTGGTCGTGGTTCAAAGCATATAGCCATTTTGTATGATGATCATCATTATGATACAGTCAATTCATTACCTGCTCTGTATGGAACTGACGAATTTTGTTATGTGTGTTACAAACCTTATGGAAAACAAGGACATCATCATTGTCCAAAAAACCGAGGAAATTATTGCAGTTCTTGTCGAAAATCCGGTTGTGCGGAACATGCAGACGCTTATGCAAAAAAACAAAGTCCCGAACATCATTGCAAAGATTGCAATCGTTTCTTTTATGGACCCACTTGTCTCTTGAATCACACCAAATACAGTTTGAATGGTCGTCCTATCACCAAGAAACGTTTAAAGTGCTACTACGATCAAATTCTGAATACCTTTCATTTTCGCTTGATTGGTAGTTAACGACTTGAAGTACATGATTTCCAAAGCATATCCTCTTATGACGAAGGAAAGTGGTATTTTTTTGCGCTCAAACATCATTAATTTCGACCCGCCATTGAACTGTTATGTTCCATTGGCCTGGTTACCAATGGACGATGGTTTCCCATGACAACATAGGCCGGGTCACACAGATTTCGCGGGAAAGAGCGTGTGACGTCATTTTCTCAAGTCGAAACCCACATGGCTAATTTCTCATACGATTTCGCCCACTTCGATCAGCTGCTGTTTTCGTTTTGCCGATTGTTCTTAGCACTTTCAATGGTCGGAAGTCGTTGTGTTGTCCAGGACTGTAGCAATGGATCTAATCGAGCGGCAGGAATCGCGCTACACGCAAGTCCGAACGACAAAAATACGAGAGATGCGTGGGCCCGGTTTGTTAGAACGAAGAGGAAGAATTTTCATCCGTTCCCGAAGACACGTTTTGTTATTTGCTCCGTCCACTTCGAAGAAAGCTGTTTTACTAGGGCTTTCGACCCAAGTCAGCGCAGGCAAATAAAACCTGGATCCCTGCCTACGATATGGAAAAAAGAAGAGCGAACAACAGACGTTGAATCTAAAAGAAGTCTCCGCATGATGGAGAAAAACCGGCAAAAGGTAGGCTTAAGATTACGACAAACACGCCAAAGGTGTGAAAATTCTCATTCTGTCTGTTCTTAATATTATTATGTAATGATCTATGGCGATTTCTCTCTACCGTGTCCAGCACTTGTACAAACTGTATTCGTTATCATTTAACGTCGCGTTTCAGATAACGAAACTTATTGAGCGAGCATGATTATGTGTTTGACCCCACAAGCTCTTGTCACTCCAAAGCATTTCCAAAGCATCACTTTTAGCCTGCTCGAAAGCTCATGGGATAAACTGTTCAAACTAATGCAAGGGAAAGCGCTTTCATACTCAGCTGCAAGTCTTCTTTACATAAGGTAGTCTTTGATGTTTAGGAAAGAGTTCTTTTCATTTCGATCGTTTTCTTGAGCAAATATATTTCTAAGCTATGTGAGCTGGCACCCAGCAAAAGTGTGTGTAATGTAAATGTTCTTACTAGGAGTGATATCCCTAACCGCAGAGACCCCAATTTATCTTTTACTCTCTAAGGTTTTAAACGATTTGTTGGAAGACAGCGAGGAAGGCAGCATCTCATCAGGCGCCCACAGCAGCAATGCAATGGACTCGGAACCAGTGAGTGAATATTAGTCTTGTTTTGTTTCTTACCACACATCCAACGAAGCAGTGAAAAGCAGTCAGCTTCGAAAAGTTTTATTGATAACCGAGTAAATCTGGATGGATGTTACCAATTTATATATCTACTGGTACCACTATACAAAATACAGCTGTCAGAGATTTAATTTGAAATGTCAAAATGTTTTAGGTTAATGAACATGAGGGTCAAGTAGCTGCATCATTTGAGTACAGAAACTTGGCAGAGGAAGAAACACCAACTGCACTGCCAGAACATGCTGATTTTGCCATTGTAGCAAATCCATCTGCTGATCTGCCTTACACAGCAGAAGCAACATGCACACCAACAGCTCCACAGGAATATGCAGATTTTTTCACTGTAGTTAATCCATCTGGTGATCAGCCTTGTACAGCAGGACCAACATGCACACCAACACCTCCACAGGAATATGCAGATTCTGCCACTGTATTTAGTCCATCTGGTCATCAGTCTTGCACAGCAGGACCATCTGACTTGGTCAATAAAGCAACACCAACTGCGAGGCAAGAACTGGCAGCTGCAGAAACATCTCCCGAACCTCCAAATGTGGAGAACAGCCTGCTGACATGTGAAGCTGTGTTGCCTTCAATTCAAACTGAGGTTATGGAGGTAGATGATCTTTCTGGGTGCCCCTCCCACAATTCAGTCAGTCCTGCATCTGATAAGGTAATTAATTTATTTTGAAACTAGAAGGGGCTTTAAATGTATTGCTATTGATGATTCTTGAAATTTTTACTGACAGATAACTATCATTGTGTATCATAAATTTAAGTTTTAAACTCTAGTATTAAAAACCCTGAATCCTGTTAATCAACCAACATTTGTCTATCCTAACATAATGTGTGAAACATTCTTTGTGTTGAAAGATACATGTATTCTATTGCAGCCCCCAAAAGCTACTCCCTGTTCAAGTTGTGCTTCTCTGCGAAAACAGAAGAAAAAACTCCAGAGACAACTTAGGGGCATGGAATCTAAACTTGCTAGTAACCAGTCCAAATGGACAGAGACATTACAGAGAATAACAAAAGAACCAGAGCTAGTTTCAACAGGTTAGTATTTTATTGCAACTTGTAACTTGTAATGATCATGATAATATCAAAGGAACTTAACCTACTTTCAACAGCTTAGTATTTTGTTGCAACTTGTAACTTTTAAAGATAATTTAAATTATAATTGTTAATGAAATACAGCACAGTCATGCCAATATACTAAGCAGGCACACAGAATCCACATAAAAAAGTTGAAAACCAGGCATCCTTTGAACATAAAACTAATCACTATTTTAAATCTTAATTTCAGAGTCCCAAACAGATGAAGTGCTGATACTGGATGAAGATGAAGTTGATGTGGATGGGGGCCTAGAGTACAATGAAGCCATGGATGTTGAAGATGAACCAAAGGTGGAGTCACAGGAAGGTCAGGCAATAGACGATGAAGGAGATCCAAGCTGGACACCAGAAGAAGCTGAAAATGCATATGAGCAAGCAGGCGATGATGACTGTGATCAGAAGCCAAATCAAAAGTATAGTTGTTCAGTGAATGAATATGATGACTTGCTTGATAAACTAGATTAGAGTGTGATTTGCATCTTTGGCAAGGTCTTTGTCTGAGGAAATAGTGAATGATGAGCCATTTCCTTGTCACTTCACTGTAATGATTTTCTATAATACATTATGTACAGTATTCCTTTCTCGGTTATTTATTCTAGCTGGAAGAATCACGGTGTGTGATTTTCTTTTGCACTCACAATTTGTTCTCCTTGTTTATCTTAATTTTTATTTTGCATTTTTTCAGGTTCAACTTTGAGGGTGAAAACTACCGAGAAGAACCAAAAGCAATAGTGTTCCTGTCAAAACTACTGATTCTGTTCCAATCCTGTAATTTGTGCTTTGCCAGCAATCCACTTCTTTCCGTATCACAGTCTGGAACAATGTTAACCATCAAATCGACCTGCAGCAAATGCAATGATGTGTTCACATGGACCAGCCAGCCACATATGCTTGGTAAATTCCCTGCAGGGAATTTGTTGTTAAGCTTTGCCATTTTGTGTTCTGGGGCTTCAATAAACAAGGTCTTAATTATGTTCCAGCACATGGGTATACTTGTTTATCATTATCCAACATACTACTACCATCAACGACATTTGCTAGTTCCTTCAATTGTAAAGTACTGGCGAGGCTACCAGGCTGAATTACTCAGGAAATTGGCAGGAGAGGAAGTGGTACTTGCTGGAGATGGCAGGCACGACAGTATGGGCCATTCGGCAAAATATGGCACATACACCATATTCTGTTGCACCATTGGCTACATTATCCATATTGTGCTAGTTCAGGTAATAGTTTTGCCATATTAAAAGGAGCCTCGCACACTTGACATACATACAATCATGTAGATAACAACCAAATCCCAGTGGTTTTATTACAAGGGGATGAATAACTGTGAACAGAGGGTACTCAAAAGTTATTTTCATCTGTGCATGATACATGTTCATACAAAATTTTTAAGAATGTCTTGTTTTGATACTTAGTATGACATTCCCTCATAATTCTCTTCCTCATAATTTAATATGCCAGCCCTTGTGTAGTCTTACTATTATTATGGTGACTGATTTCCTGTCATTCTATATTTAACTCATTGTCTTAACAAGGGTAGTTTGGAGTGGCATAGGGTACTCATTGATTTTGAAAGGCACTAAGGGCCCGATGACATGGCAAATTTCAGCCCGGTTAACCGGGTTGAAATTTTGTTGCGATTACATGATGAACTTCAGCCCGGGCTGAAATATTAGTCTTGGCACCAAATATGAAATTTCATGTGAAGAGTCTCGGGAGAATCAGGCAGCCATATTATTTCCTGCTTTTCAGCCTGTCTGAAATTTCTTTTCGATTACATGGAGTTTTTTTCAGCCCGGGGTTAATACTCAGCCCGGGCTGAAAATCCTAGCCTGGTTTGGTCAAACCGGGCTAGGATTTTCAGCCTGGGCAATTCAGGCTGAAAATCCTAGCCCGCTTCGACCAAATCGGGCTAGGATTTTCAGCCCTGGCTGAATTGCGCCCCGGGCTGAAAAAATCTCCATGTAATCGACAATTTGCTTTTAAGAGGATTTGTTTCAGTAGCTGGGCTGAAATTCGCCATGTAATCGGGCCCTAAATGTAGTTAATCAAACTTCTACCCAAAAGTTATGCGAGTTGATGTTTGGGGGAGGGATGGGGACATCGGCTTCACTGCTTGCATAATAGCAGCTGTTCTATTGCTCTTCAGGCTAACCAAGCAGGAAGTAGTTCAGCCATGGAGTTCATAGGTCACCAAAAGGCATTTGCATTCCTACTTGGCACAGCTATGATAATTAAAGCATTCATCTCAGACAGGCACTCCCAAATTGCCAAGTGGATGAGGGTCGAGTGCCCCAAAAAATGCAAAGAACTGGGAAAGCCTCTGATAGACCATTTTTTTGACCTTTGGCATATAGGGAAAAGTAAGTTGCTGAATAAAAATGTTCATCTTAGCATTTTAATCATTACATCAAATACAGCACAACAATATGGATCAAACATAAAAAAACATATTTTAACACAATAATTACTTGAAAACATTTACACATGATGATGATGATGATGATAATAATAAAAACTTAATTACTTACCATGTAAGTGTCATTAATTACCAGCAGTTATAAACCACTAATTGGGTCTCTCTAATTCTAATTAAAAATAAGTTACAAATGAAAATTGGATATAAATTCACTGACAGGAAGAGAGGAAGTTAAAGAATATGGGTATAAAATTATTTGCCTGCATGTTTGTCCAAAATTATGTGGTGCTACAATCCGTGCTTGTTTGGTTTGCTCAACCATATGCAAACTCAAAATTTGTATTACTGGTGATTATAATACAACTAGCCTTGCTTGTACAATTGACATCAGAAACAGTCTTTGGACAATAAGATCAGATTACTGTGAAAAGACATTGCCATATACTCTTTCTTATTACTACAGAGATACAAAAACTGCTAACTAAGCTGAGTAAAGAGAAAGGCATGGAAGCAATTGGTCGATGGAGGAAAGCCTGTGTCCGGCACTTTTATTGGTCAGTGACATCTACAAAAGCAAAGCTTCAGTCAGTCTTCCTTGCAAAGTTTAAATCCTTTCAGTACCACATACTGAACCAACACACCAATATACCTGAGAGGCTGTTCAATAAGTGTGCTCATGGTGCGGTAACCACTCAACGCTTGTGGCTTACAAAAAGTAATTGATTGCTTTTTTTGTTTACAGAAATTAAGCACATACATGTTTATTTACCGGTTCATTTGGAATAGAAAGCCCATGGAATGCTGCATGTACCTGACTGGTCACTGATTGCTATTAGTCTGGAGTTGTTGGCATGTTTTCTTTTTCTTTTTTTTGGGCGAAAGACCAAAGAGTGTTGAAAGCATTACTATAAATAACATATGCTATGTCTGAGTGAAATGTACTTTATATATCAGGTTCGGAGGTATACAACAGACTATGTGAGACACTAAACAACTCCTTCCTACTGCGGGGCATAAAGCAGGCATCCCCAATTCAGCAAACAAGCTGCCTGGAAGGTTACCACTCCGTAGTAAACCAATTTGCCCCAAAGATGTTCGCCTTTTCTTATCTTGGGATACTAAGCAGGTAATTTTACACCAATTGAATTCAATAAAGATAACAAAATCAAAGGGGTTTCTGGGCATAACATTAAGCTCTGAATCTGTGGCTCAGAAGTACTGGTCTGATGATATCCTAATATTGCCATTTACTATTATTAACAAGTCTAGTGGAGGCTGCATGGCCAAATGGTTTAGGGTGCTGGTGTTATAATCCAGAGGTGCTGGGTTCAAGGCCTCTACCCTGCGACTAGCAGGAATTGTTTCTCAGTAGTCCCAATTTTATATCCTCAGTCACATTTTGAGAAGAGCCAACTGGTTTGCCTCTTGCCAGGATTTTTAACATGTTACATTTATTTGCCATGAAATATTTGTTTCCTTTCATTTCAGTGGCATGCCTGTAAACTTGCTAAACTTAGTGCTTGTATAGCTAAGTGCAAGACCACTAAAAATAACATTTGCATTTTTCTTTTTTACCACAAAAGTGATCAGTTTCCAAGTGCATCGTCAGTAGCTGCTTCATTTCTTTGAAGTTTATTTTGTCTCTATTAATACTATTTTCAGAACTATTCTTGCGGCTCTGCATTTCAACTGGAATTTAAACAGGGACAGATTAAAGGATGCCCAGGGAAATGCTAAACTACGTGTTACTTATCCTAAGTTCAAAGAGGGAGAAGGAACAGTGAGGGAAGCGCGCGTCAAACAGAATTATGGTATGATCTTTGCATGTGTGAAACAAAATGACTGAATGGCACCAACACAAAAGAAATATTTTTGCAGTTGTTTTCTTTAGCCTTAGTTTGCAATATCATTTGTCCAAAGAAAGCTCGTCAAACCACAATACACTGGATGTTTTTTTCCCAGATTGACCAAGAGATATTTTGTATTTAAGATATTCACAGCCTGAGTGTGATTGGATATTTACTCTTCAGGTTATGTTGCCAAAATATACGATATACTAGTCACCGCATCAAGAGAGGACTTAGACTTATTGAAAGATGAACTGACAGCACAAGTGCCAGAGCCATTACACAGTTTGCTTAAAGATAAGGAAAGCAAGGTTGAGGCAAAGGAAAAATACCTATCTAGGAAGAAAAGGGAGACTGTTATATGCCCACCTACATGTTCAGGTACAGTACATTCACAACACTGATTAGTTTTCAGCAAAATTTGTAGCAGGAAAAACTGAAACGAATGTTGTCACAGCAATCATATTGAATTTATAGTTTTTATTATACAGATTTGACAACTCATTTTAGTACACTATCAGCAACATATTAGAGCAAGTTCTATACATTTAGTAGTTATTGAATGAGGCGGAGTAAAATATGAAGAATCCTGCAGATCAAGGAGGGTGTTATCCACAGAGGCCGAAGGCCCAGGTGGATAATACTCTCCAGGATTCTTCATTTCCTACGAAAGCCAAATTCAATTATTACTTTTTTATTCATTCAAAATATTTCCCTGTTCTTAAAAGAGTTTTGCCATTTCGGTCTGTTTTTCTGCTCACCAAAAACAGCACAACCTTGTCCCCAGGTTTTCTCAGTCAACGGTTCAATAATCTGCGGGGGGCTGCACTTGTGACATCATTTTGATGTTAACGGTTCAATAATTTGCAGTGGGCTACACTTTTGACATCATTGGTTCAATATTCAGTAAACAGCAGCTGGTTATAATTTTGCGGGTGGCTTTAACCAATCAGAAACTGGGAAATATTTTGAATGAATAATAATGTTACTTACAGTATAGTGAATCTTGCAAAAACCAAACATTTCTGTACTTGCTTTCAATGGATGCTTTTTGTGCTCTTTATTTCAGATGCTGAGCTACAGCAGCTTCAAAACACACCTGCAAATATTGGTGGACAAAGACCTAGAAAAGCACCAACATGCAAAAAGTGTGGACAGCCAAGAAAGGGCCATAAGAAAGGCCAATGCTCCTCAACTGGTAGTTGACGTGCACTCACCTTTCTTAAGGCTATTTCTTACATGTAGTTGCCATTCATCATCAACCACACATTGACACATTAAAGAATGTTTTTAAACTATTCCCTTTCTGATTATTACGTCCTTGTAACTCTTTCCACTGTGTAATTACAGAAAATATCCATACCTCCCCCATGGAAAAGAGTTTTTCTAAGACCCCCCACTCCTGGAAATTCCAATTAAGCTTCATACATTTCTTTAATTTGTTTGGCCCCACAGAACCCCCCACCCCCCCCCCCCCCAAGGAAATTCCAATCCCTTCTGTGGGGGAGTATGGATACTCTCTGGAACTGCACATTATACAGGCATGCATACAACCTATTTTATTTTCAACTTTTTGTGGTTCAAAAAGTTAAAATCACTTGTTCCATACAGGTACTGCCGAGGTATATTTTTGGAAATGTTCGCTACAGTGTAGTTGACAGCAGAGTGGGAATTTTGCTTTGAAAAGTTAGTCCTTACCCTCTTCCTCTTCATAGCCTGTGTACTCCCCATCAACATTTGGGAAGGCTTTCCGGATGCTATTGTAGACACAGTTGGGCAGAGGAATCCTTTTTGAGGCACCAACATAGTCATACACAAGCCGTACATATTGGCGATATGCTACTGATCTAAAGAACCTAAAGAATTAAAATGAAAAGTACAGGCAACCATTACTAAACAAGCAAAAAATGTGGGTACTTGGAAAACTTCTTGTTTAACCCTGCCACATTAGGAAATTTTGGTGCTGCCATGTCTATCTTGCATTTTTATTATTTAAGGTATGGTTCACATAGCAATGGCTATACTAAGAGTCACACTGACAAATGAAAGCTAACATTGGTGGTTGTTATTAATTTTGGTAGAATCAAACAGGACACCGTTACCTGACTATATTCAGTTTGGAATAAAAGACATAACATGAACTAATTTTTTTCAAACTATATTTATTGTGGTTGTTTTCCAACAGACCTATAATGAAATTGAAACTATGCAAAATTGAATAGAGTAGAGAAATTTTCAACACCCCTTAGACTGGAAATCATATATTAGTTGACATATGTTTATCAGTAAAATGATTAAGAAATATCAAAAACACTATTTAAAACTACACTTACTCTGATTCGGCTGCATTTCTTGCAGTTTTTGTAGTCGAGTAAGACTTCTTAGCTTTAGTCTTCAGGCCTATGGCAGCCGTAGAAAGAACCCACGTGTTCAGGCAACATGCAGCATAGCCTGGATGCTCGGTGATACATTCCCCCTCCTTTTCCACCTCGTACATTTTCTCACCGCACCTGTCGATGTCTGTGCAGCACCAACATTCTTCTGGCTTGGCTATTAAATCAAGGGAACAATTTGAGCATTTGCACCTGAAAAGACATTGAAATTGAGAAGAAACTTAGCATCAATAAGAACGGAACGATCACCTGAGCCTCACTCCTTTGTTCCACGTGCAAGTTGCAATTTTGATTTCTTACTTTTAAAGCGTTTCCAATCTTTATAATGCACACAGAAAAAAAAAACATTCGGAACTAAAATTAGACTGCAAAATCTCTCTGCTATGCCGCTGTTAAGATAAACACAGCAAAGTATCTTTTCGGTTTCATCGAGAAAATTGAAATACATGTAAGCGCAGGGAAGTGACAATTAGAAGGTAAGGACAAAAATCGAGGCGGATTCTCGAGCATCACACTTGCATAGCATACCTGTTGTAGTAATACAGTAAACAAGACAGCTACATACCAATCTGTACGATCATTTTCGCCAGAAAAACGACTCAACAAAGTCTGCTCTTCCTCCTCCTCGAGAGTTAGCTGTTCCAAGTAAGCAGCGGCCTCTTCTTCCGTCGGAACTGGTTCTATTGAATCGTCGTAGTTCACAATTTCTTCGTTGGCAGACGATCCAGATGAGCTTTCCGAGTCACTGTTTTCACTGAAGCTCTGGAATTCGTCGCTGGAAAATGAATTGGCCATTGTGCTGGACAAGGAAACGAAGCGTTTTTGTGCTATATCTGTAGTAATCGTGGCTTGTGTTGTTTATCTCCTTCGATGCGACTTGAGAAAATGACGTCACAACACAAAACAATGCACTCGTATCGCTTTTATACCGCGGGCTCATCGGAACGCAAATCCGTAATGGCGGACTCGAAAATAACACTTTTTGAGGCCCAATATTTTCACTTTGCGGGGTCTAAGCTTTATTTCAGAGACATTAGCAGGAACAGCCAAGTCCAACAAACCGTAAGGAACCCATAAAAGTGTAAAACGTGACATGCTATTTTGATCCTAGTAGCACTTTAAGTGTTTGCAAAACATGTGCGCGATGCGCAACCTGCCATGTCTTTCTACGCACCACTAGACAAATTCAAAAACATAAATGTGGTTGGACTTTTTGCAAAAACTGTAAACAATCCGTTTTGGTTGATCAACATCAATGTTATATACAAGTCTTAAAAGATCCCAAAGAAGAAGACAACAATGACATGGATATGCCAAGTGACACCGAATCATGTATGTCTTCTTCCACCGAAACCGAGGAAGAGGAACAACGTAAACCCATTCTTGTCTTTTTTGATTTAGAATGCATGCAAGGACCTGAGTGTCACATTCCTAATTTATGCGTCGCGCTTTGTGACGATGAAACCGATTATCATACATGGTATGGAGAGGATTGTGTAGAACAGTTCATTGACTTTTTACTTCAATTAAGTGATGATGGACAACAACCCTTAACTTGCATTGCTCACAATTTCAAAGGCTATGATTCCTATCCCATTATTGATGTCTTAAACACCAAACGACTCGACTTTCAACAACTTCGTCAAGGAAGCAAAGTATTAAATTTAACATTTGGCATTCGCATCAACATGATTGACTCAGCGTCCTTTTTTGCCATGCCTTTACGTAAATTACCCAAGACATTTGGCATTCAAGGAGCCAAAAAAGGTTTCTTTCCTCATTTATTCAACATTCCCGGAACCAATCAAGCTTACGTGGGACCCATGCCTGACAAACATTATTACATGCCTGAAGTCATGAAACCCGGAGATGATTTGGAGGAATTTGAACAATGGTATCAAGAACAAATAGATCATCATGTTGAATTTAATTTTCATGAAGATCTCATTGCTTATTGCAAATCAGATGTGTACGTCTTACAACAAGCTTGTTTAAAATTCAAACATGATTTTGAAGACAAGATGCATTTCTGCCCTTTTTCCCGAGTGACCATTGCCTCAGCTTGCAATACAGCCCTACGAATGCATTTTTTAAAAGGCAATACCATTGGTGTAGAACCTTTACAAGGATGGCGAAGAAACATCAATCATTCTAATGTCAGTTTAGAATGGCTTTTGTGGTGTCAACACAGTTGTCGAAAAACAATTCAACATGCACGTAATGTGGGTGAATATCGCATCCCAAGAACACGATATTCCGTAGATGGTTTCATTCCTAATGGAAACCGAGGCACATGTTACGAATTTAACGGTTGTTGGTGTCATGGCTGTCCCAAATGCTATCCAGATCGTACACAGCCTCACCCTCGTCTGTTAGGACGTTCTATGCAAGATGTTTACAATCTAACTCTCAAAAAAGAACAACATTTAAAAGAACTCGGCTACCAAGTCATTACCATGTGGGAATGTACTTGGGCCAAAATGAAACAAGATCATGAAGGGATTAAAACATTTGTTCAATCATTAGACTTAAAACCACCACTCAATCCAAGAGATGCTTTCTATGGAGGTCGAACCAATGCGGCTTGTCTCTATGCAACAGCCAACAATCCAGAAGACCCTATTCTCTACAGAGATTTCAAAAGTGTCTATCCATGGGTGAACAAAAATGGAGAATATCCCTTAGGGCACCCTCAGATTCATTACAACCTAAGCCACTTAAACATTGGAGCTTTTTTTGGTGTAGCTTGTGTCACCATCTTACCACCTGACAAACTTTTATTTCCTGTTTTACCAATGCGTTATGATGGCCGACTCATTTTTCCACTCTGTCATACATGTGTTGAAGAAAACCTAAACAAACCCATGCTACAACGAGTTGCTCATTGTCATCACACTCCAAATCAACGACAACTCACAGGAACTTGGTGCACTCCTGAAATTGAAGCAGCCATTGCTCATGGATACACGTTGAAAAAAATTCATGAAGTGTGGGATTTTCCTAACCGGGATCATGGTGTGTTCAAAGACTATGTCAACATGTGGCTCAAAATCAAAGAAGAAGCCAGCGGCTATCCTAAATGGTGCAAAACTCAAGAAGACAAAGAGAAACACATTCAAAACTTTTATGACAAAGAAGTCATCCGACTTGATCCAGACAAGATTGAAAAAAATGAAGGCCTTCGTGCTCTTGCCAAACTCATGCTCAACAGCATGTGGGGAAAATTTGGACAACAAAACAACAAAAAACAAGTTCGACATTTCACATCCAGTCAAGATCTCGTTCAATTTCTTGACACTCAACCACATGACATCTCCTACATTTCTCTTCTGGATGAAAACAAAGTAGAAGTTCATTACAAACTAGACACCGAAGATGTCATGCCGCAACTAACAACTAACGTCTTCATCGCTGCTTTCACAACGATGTGGGCACGCCTACGTCTCCTTCGTGCCTTAGATTATCTTCAAGAGAGAACACTCTATTATGACACAGACTCTGTTATCCATCGAGGCAAAGACATTGAACCACCACTAGGTGATGCTCTCGGTGATTTCACCAATGAACTCGGACCCGATGAATTCATCACAGAATTCTGCTCAGGTGGTCCCAAAAACTATGGCTACACAACCAACCAAGATCACACCGAATGCAAAGTCAAAGGATTCTCTCTTAATGCTCAAGGAGCTGCTCAACTCAATTATCAAGTTCTTCGAAACAACACATTACAAGAACTCCAAGAACCTCTTCAGGATCCAAGAAAAACAGCCATCAAACAAGATTACACCATTGAACGAAATGCAAAAAAGTACAAACTTCTCACTAAAGAACAAACCAAACTCTATCAACTTGTTTACTGCAAACGCGTCGTAGACCCTCAAACATTCATGACTTATCCATACGGTTATTTTCAACTCAATGAACAAGATTTGCAAAATGCGGAACTCCTTCTAAGCAATGACTCAGACTCTGAATCTGACACTTCATCATCCGTTTCATCGGATGTCAGAGACGCAGCCAACATTCTCATGAACCTTTCCAATCGTTCCTCGTCTCCAGAATTACCCCCAACTCCTGGCAAATTTCTTGAATAAAATGAATCGCGGCCGCCATTTTGAATACATTAGGTAGTGAATAAATTATGTATGACCTAACTCGTCACATGTCTTGTTTGATGTCTCACTCCGCCATCTTGAATTCATTACACCCAACCTACTTTATATGCGCGACGCCATCTTGAATTCATTAAAACCGCGTCATATCCCCGTAAACAACTACTTCTGTTATGTGTATCACTGAGGCAATCAGAAAATTCTTTAATACCCTCAGAACTAAAGAAACCTGTTCAATACAGCTATATAAAAATGTGGCAATTTTGCAAGAACACAACTTTCCAACTCATGTTTAAAGAAAAGCAACAATATAATAATATTTTTTCAAGATGACACAATGTTTAAGTTTGATTTTTAACTGTATAATATAATAATTGTCAAATAAAATAGTATCCCTGAAAAAAGTAACAATCATATTTTATAGCAGTAAAAAAAATAGGAAATTCTTCTGGTCTGTTCTTTCACCCTACTTCATTTATCTAACAATAGTGTTGTGAATCTTGAACCAAATTCATGAACCCTGAGGGGGACTGTGAGTGAGGTGAGACTGGCCCATTATTTGATTAGACTGATCATTCATTCCAAGTTCAAAAAGAATGTCGCTTATGCTCTTCTCTGCTGTCAGTCTGGTCCTTCTGTCAAAGCTCACTAACTTTTCAGATACATACTTTGAAAAGTGGCATTGAGTAACCCCTGCTTGGGCATTCAAACTATCTTTAAGAACCCATATACAAGCTGATTTGAGTTCTGTTTTGCTTGATGCAGGGCACCTCTTTGCCACTGCATGGGATGTTTTTGAAGATTTCCAACAACGGACAAGAGCTTCATCTTTTTCCATTTCTGGACCTGCGTCTTCACTTATTGAGTCAAAGGACTCTGGAGAGGAATTTCTTTGGTGATCTGGAAAATTGTCTTTGCTTTTTCCTTCTTGCATCACAGGTACAAGAAACAGCAGACTGTCCCAATAGATCCAGTTTGTCTATCTACCTCCGTGTCAGACCATCTTCTTGATTTCCCCATTCGCACGTTTTCAACAGCTGCCTTGCTTTTTCTATTTGCGGAGAGATTGCTAGTGCTATCTTCACCGAGTGATTGAAAACTTTCCTCATAAACAGTGAATCATTGCCATGGATACAGATACCGGCAAGTGAGCTTAGTGGGCATACGTGCATTGTGACTGCTCATGCTTTGTTTCAAGCAGGAAATGATCGCAATCACAGAGCCCAATGGATACGCAATGATCGCGCTATTAAACGACGCGATACTGCTGCTTTAGAATTATTAAATCAAGCTCAATTACAACCTGGAACTTTTGGACTTGATGAATTAAACGCCATGGCCAACACACCTATGTTGTCTGACTTTACTTTAATAATGATTGATGCAGAACGCTCTTACGCTCCATTTACTTTTGGTCGTGGTTCAAAGCATATAGCCATTTTGTATGATGATCATCATTATGATACAGTCAATTCATTACCTGCTCTGTATGGAACTGACGAATTTTGTTATGTGTGTTACAAACCTTATGGAAAACAAGGACATCATCATTGTCCAAAAAACCGAGGAAATTATTGCAGTTCTTGTCGAAAATCCGGTTGTGCGGAACATGCAGACGCTTATGCAAAAAAACAAAGTCCCGAACATCATTGCAAAGATTGCAATCGTTTCTTTTATGGACCCACTTGTCTCTTGAATCACACCAAATACAGTTTGAATGGTCGTCCTATCACCAAGAAACGTTTAAGTGTTTGCAAAACATGTGCGCGATGCGCAACCTGCCATGTCTTTCTACGCACCACTAGACAAATTCAAAAACATAAATGTGGTTGGACTTTTTGCAAAAACTGTAAACAATCCGTTTTGGTTGATCAACATCAATGTTATATACAAGTCTTAAAAGATCCCAAAGAAGAAGACAACAATGACATGGATATGCCAAGTGACACCGAATCATGTATGTCTTCTTCCACCGAAACCGAGGAAGAGGAACAACGTAAACCCATTCTTGTCTTTTTTGATTTAGAATGCATGCAAGGACCTGAGTGTCACATTCCTAATTTATGCGTCGCGCTTTGTGACGATGAAACCGATTATCATACATGGTATGGAGAGGATTGTGTAGAACAGTTCATTGACTTTTTACTTCAATTAAGTGATGATGGACAACAACCCTTAACTTGCATTGCTCACAATTTCAAAGGCTATGATTCCTATCCCATTATTGATGTCTTAAACACCAAACGACTCGACTTTCAACAACTTCGTCAAGGAAGCAAAGTATTAAATTTAACATTTGGCATTCGCATCAACATGATTGACTCAGCGTCCTTTTTTGCCATGCCTTTACGTAAATTACCCAAGACATTTGGCATTCAAGGAGCCAAAAAAGGTTTCTTTCCTCATTTATTCAACATTCCCGGAACCAATCAAGCTTACGTGGGACCCATGCCTGACAAACATTATTACATGCCTGAAGTCATGAAACCCGGAGATGATTTGGAGGAATTTGAACAATGGTATCAAGAACAAATAGATCATCATGTTGAATTTAATTTTCATGAAGATCTCATTGCTTATTGCAAATCAGATGTGTACGTCTTACAACAAGCTTGTTTAAAATTCAAACATGATTTTGAAGACAAGATGCATTTCTGCCCTTTTTCCCGAGTGACCATTGCCTCAGCTTGCAATACAGCCCTACGAATGCATTTTTTAAAAGGCAATACCATTGGTGTAGAACCTTTACAAGGATGGCGAAGAAACATCAATCATTCTAATGTCAGTTTAGAATGGCTTTTGTGGTGTCAACACAGTTGTCGAAAAACAATTCAACATGCACGTAATGTGGGTGAATATCGCATCCCAAGAACACGATATTCCGTAGATGGTTTCATTCCTAATGGAAACCGAGGCACATGTTACGAATTTAACGGTTGTTGGTGTCATGGCTGTCCCAAATGCTATCCAGATCGTACACAGCCTCACCCTCGTCTGTTAGGACGTTCTATGCAAGATGTTTACAATCTAACTCTCAAAAAAGAACAACATTTAAAAGAACTCGGCTACCAAGTCATTACCATGTGGGAATGTACTTGGGCCAAAATGAAACAAGATCATGAAGGGATTAAAACATTTGTTCAATCATTAGACTTAAAACCACCACTCAATCCAAGAGATGCTTTCTATGGAGGTCGAACCAATGCGGCTTGTCTCTATGCAACAGCCAACAATCCAGAAGACCCTATTCTCTACAGAGATTTCAAAAGTGTCTATCCATGGGTGAACAAAAATGGAGAATATCCCTTAGGGCACCCTCAGATTCATTACAACCTAAGCCACTTAAACATTGGAGCTTTTTTTGGTGTAGCTTGTGTCACCATCTTACCACCTGACAAACTTTTATTTCCTGTTTTACCAATGCGTTATGATGGCCGACTCATTTTTCCACTCTGTCATACATGTGTTGAAGAAAACCTAAACAAACCCATGCTACAACGAGTTGCTCATTGTCATCACACTCCAAATCAACGACAACTCACAGGAACTTGGTGCACTCCTGAAATTGAAGCAGCCATTGCTCATGGATACACGTTGAAAAAAATTCATGAAGTGTGGGATTTTCCTAACCGGGATCATGGTGTGTTCAAAGACTATGTCAACATGTGGCTCAAAATCAAAGAAGAAGCCAGCGGCTATCCTAAATGGTGCAAAACTCAAGAAGACAAAGAGAAACACATTCAAAACTTTTATGACAAAGAAGTCATCCGACTTGATCCAGACAAGATTGAAAAAAATGAAGGCCTTCGTGCTCTTGCCAAACTCATGCTCAACAGCATGTGGGGAAAATTTGGACAACAAAACAACAAAAAACAAGTTCGACATTTCACATCCAGTCAAGATCTCGTTCAATTTCTTGACACTCAACCACATGACATCTCCTACATTTCTCTTCTGGATGAAAACAAAGTAGAAGTTCATTACAAACTAGACACCGAAGATGTCATGCCGCAACTAACAACTAACGTCTTCATCGCTGCTTTCACAACGATGTGGGCACGCCTACGTCTCCTTCGTGCCTTAGATTATCTTCAAGAGAGAACACTCTATTATGACACAGACTCTGTTATCCATCGAGGCAAAGACATTGAACCACCACTAGGTGATGCTCTCGGTGATTTCACCAATGAACTCGGACCCGATGAATTCATCACAGAATTCTGCTCAGGTGGTCCCAAAAACTATGGCTACACAACCAACCAAGATCACACCGAATGCAAAGTCAAAGGATTCTCTCTTAATGCTCAAGGAGCTGCTCAACTCAATTATCAAGTTCTTCGAAACAACACATTACAAGAACTCCAAGAACCTCTTCAGGATCCAAGAAAAACAGCCATCAAACAAGATTACACCATTGAACAAAATGCAAAAAAGTACAAACTTCTCACTAAAGAACAAACCAAACTCTATCAACTTGTTTACTGCAAACGCGTCGTAGACCCTCAAACATTCATGACTTATCCATACGGTTATTTTCAACTCAATGAACAAGATTTGCAAAATGCGGAACTCCTTCTAAGCAATGACTCAGACTCTGAATCTGACACTTCATCATCCGTTTCATCGGATGTCAGAGACGCAGCCAACATTCTCATGAACCTTTCCAATCGTTCCTCGTCTCCAGAATTACCCCCAACTCCTGGCAAATTTCTTGAATAAAATGAATCGCGGCCGCCATTTTGAATACATTAGGTAGTGAATAAATTATGTATGACCTAACTCGTCACATGTCTTGTTTGATGTCTCACTCCGCCATCTTGAATTCATTACACCCAACCTACTTTATATGCGCGACGCCATCTTGAATTCATTAAAACCGCGTCATATCCCCGTAAACAACTACTTCTGTTATGTGTATCACTGAGGCAATCAGAAAATTCTTTAATACCCTCAGAACTAAAGAAACCTGTTCAATACAGCTATATAAAAATGTGGCAATTTTGCAAGAACACAACTTTCCAACTCATGTTTAAAGAAAAGCAACAATATAATAATATTTTTTCAAGATGACACAATGTTTAAGTTTGATTTTTAACTGTATAATATAATAATTGTCAAATAAAATAGTATCCCTGAAAAAAGTAACAATCATATTTTATAGCAGTAAAAAAAATAGGAAATTCTTCTGGTCTGTTCTTTCACCCTACTTCATTTATCTAACAATAGTGTTGTGAATCTTGAACCAAATTCATGAACCCTGAGGGGGACTGTGAGTGAGGTGAGACTGGCCCATTATTTGATTAGACTGATCATTCATTCCAAGTTCAAAAAGAATGTCGCTTATGCTCTTCTCTGCTGTCAGTCTGGTCCTTCTGTCAAAGCTCACTAACTTTTCAGATACATACTTTGAAAAGTGGCATTGAGTAACCCCTGCTTGGGCATTCAAACTATCTTTAAGAACCCATATACAAGCTGATTTGAGTTCTGTTTTGCTTGATGCAGGGCACCTCTTTGCCACTGCATGGGATGTTTTTGAAGATTTCCAACAACGGACAAGAGCTTCATCTTTTTCCATTTCTGGACCTGCGTCTTCACTTATTGAGTCAAAGGACTCTGGAGAGGAATTTCTTTGGTGATCTGGAAAATTGTCTTTGCTTTTTCCTTCTTGCATCACAGGTACAAGAAACAGCAGACTGTCCCAATAGATCCAGTTTGTCTATCTACCTCCGTGTCAGACCATCTTCTTGATTTCCCCATTCGCACGTTTTCAACAGCTGCCTTGCTTTTTCTATTTGCGGAGAGATTGCTAGTGCTATCTTCACCGAGTGATTGAAAACTTTCCTCATAAACAGTGAATCATTGCCATGGATACAGATACCGGCAAGTGAGCTTAGTGGGCATACGTGCATTGTGACTGCTCATGCTTTGTTTCAAGCAGGAAATGATCGCAATCACAGAGCCCAATGGATACGCAATGATCGCGCTATTAAACGACGCGATACTGCTGCTTTAGAATTATTAAATCAAGCTCAATTACAACCTGGAACTTTTGGACTTGATGAATTAAACGCCATGGCCAACACACCTATGTTGTCTGACTTTACTTTAATAATGATTGATGCAGAACGCTCTTACGCTCCATTTACTTTTGGTCGTGGTTCAAAGCATATAGCCATTTTGTATGATGATCATCATTATGATACAGTCAATTCATTACCTGCTCTGTATGGAACTGACGAATTTTGTTATGTGTGTTACAAACCTTATGGAAAACAAGGACATCATCATTGTCCAAAAAACCGAGGAAATTATTGCAGTTCTTGTCGAAAATCCGGTTGTGCGGAACATGCAGACGCTTATGCAAAAAAACAAAGTCCCGAACATCATTGCAAAGATTGCAATCGTTTCTTTTATGGACCCACTTGTCTCTTGAATCACACCAAATACAGTTTGAATGGTCGTCCTATCACCAAGAAACGTTTAAGTGTTTGCAAAACATGTGCGCGATGTGCAACCTGCCATGTCTTTCTACGCACCACTAGACAAATTCAAAAACATAAATGTGGTTGGACTTTTTGCAAAAACTGTAAACAATCCGTTTTGGTTGATCAACATCAATGTTATATACAAGTCTTAAAAGATCCCAAAGAAGAAGACAACAATGACATGGATATGCCAAGTGACACCGAATCATGTATCTCTTCTTCCACCGAAACCGAGGAAGAGGAACAACGTAAACCCATTCTTGTCTTTTTTGATTTAGAATGCATGCAAGGACCTGAGTGTCACATTCCTAATTTATGCGTCGCGCTTTGTGACGATGAAACCGATTATCATACATGGTATGGAGAGGATTGTGTAGAACAGTTCATTGACTTTTTACTTCAATTAAGTGATGATGGACAACAACCCTTAACTTGCATTGCTCACAATTTCAAAGGCTATGATTCCTATCCCATTATTGATGTCTTAAACACCAAACAACTCGACTTTCAACAACTTCGTCAAGGAAGCAAAGTATTAAATTTAACATTTGGCATTCGCATCAACATGATTGACTCAGTGTCCTTTTTTGCCATGCCTTTACGTAAATTACCCAAGACATTTGGCATTCAAGGAGCCAAAAAAGGTTTCTTTCCTCATTTATTCAACATTCCTGGAACCAATCAAGCTTACGTGGGACCCATGCCTGACAAACATTATTACATGCCTGAAGTCATGAAACCCGGAGATGATTTGGAGGAATTTGAACAATGGTATCAAGAACAAATAGATCATCATGTTGAATTTAATTTTCATGAAGATCTCATTGCTTATTGCAAATCAGATGTGTACGTCTTACAACAAGCTTGTTTAAAATTCAAACATGATTTTGAAGACAAGATGCATTTCTGCCCTTTTTCCCGAGTGACCATTGCCTCAGCTTGCAATACAGCCCTACGAATGCATTTTTTAAAAGGCAATACCATTGGTGTAGAACCTTTACAAGGATGGCGAAGAAACATCAATCATTCTAATGTCAGTTTAGAATGGCTTTTGTGGTGTCAACACAGTTGTCAAAAAACAATTCAACATGCACGTAATGTGGGTGAATATCGCATCCCAAGAACACGATATTCCGTAGATGGTTTCATTCCTAATGGAAACCGAGGCACATGTTACGAATTTAACGGTTGTTGGTGTCATGGCTGTCCCAAATGCTATCCAGATCGTACACAGCCTCACCCTCGTCTGTTAGGACGTTCTATGCAAGATGTTTACAATCTAACTCTCAAAAAAGAACAACATTTAAAAGAACTCGGCTACCAAGTCATTACCATGTGGGAATGTACTTGGGCCAAAATGAAACAAGATCATGAAGGGATTAAAACATTTGTTCAATCATTAGACTTAAAACCACCACTCAATCCAAGAGATGCTTTCTATGGAGGTCGAACCAATGCGGCTTGTCTCTATGCAACAGCCAACAATCCAGAAGACCCTATTCTCTACAGAGATTTCAAAAGTGTCTATCCATGGGTGAACAAAAATGGAGAATATCCCTTAGGGCACCCTCAGATTCATTACAACCTAAGCCACTTAAACATTGGAGCTTTTTTTGGTGTAGCTTGTGTCACCATCTTACCACCTGACAAACTTTTATTTCCTGTTTTACCAATGCGTTATGATGGCCGACTCATTTTTCCACTCTGTCATACATGTGTTGAAGAAAACCTAAACAAACCCATGCTACAACGAGTTGCTCATTGTCATCACACTCCAAATCAACGACAACTCACAGGAACTTGGTGCACTCCTGAAATTGAAGCAGCCATTGCTCATGGATACACGTTGAAAAAAATTCATGAAGTGTGGGATTTTCCTAACCGGGATCATGGTGTGTTCAAAGACTATGTCAACATGTGGCTCAAAATCAAAGAAGAAGCCAGCGGCTATCCTAAATGGTGCAAAACTCAAGAAGACAAAGAGAAACACATTCAAAACTTTTATGACAAAGAAGTCATCCGACTTGATCCAGACAAGATTGAAAAAAATGAAGGCCTTCGTGCTCTTGCCAAACTCATGCTCAACAGCATGTGGGGAAAATTTGGACAACAAAACAACAAAAAACAAGTTCGACATTTCACATCCAGTCAAGATCTCGTTCAATTTCTTGACACTCAACCACATGACATCTCCTACATTTCTCTTCTGGATGAAAACAAAGTAGAAGTTCATTACAAACTAGACACCGAAGATGTCATGCCGCAACTAACAACTAACGTCTTCATCGCTGCTTTCACAACGATGTGGGCACGCCTACGTCTCCTTCGTGCCTTAGATTATCTTCAAGAGAGAACACTCTATTATGACACAGACTCTGTTATCCATCGAGGCAAAGACATTGAACCACCACTAGGTGATGCTCTCGGTGATTTCACCAATGAACTCGGACCCGATGAATTCATCACAGAATTCTGCTCAGGTGGTCCCAAAAACTATGGCTACACAACCAACCAAGATCACACCGAATGCAAAGTCAAAGGATTCTCTCTTAATGCTCAAGGAGCTGCTCAACTCAATTATCAAGTTCTTCGAAACAACACATTACAAGAACTCCAAGAACCTCTTCAGGATCCAAGAAAAACAGCCATCAAACAAGATTACACCATTGAACGAAATGCAAAAAAGTACAAACTTCTCACTAAAGAACAAACCAAACTCTATCAACTTGTTTACTGCAAACGCGTCGTAGACCCTCAAACATTCATGACTTATCCATACGGTTATTTTCAACTCAATGAACAAGATTTGCAAAATGCGGAACTCCTTCTAAGCAATGACTCAGACTCTGAATCTGACACTTCATCATCCGTTTCATCGGATGTCAGAGACGCAGCCAACATTCTCATGAACCTTTCCAATCGTTCCTCGTCTCCAGAATTACCCCCAACTCCTGGCAAATTTCTTGAATAAAATGAATCGCGGCCGCCATTTTGAATACATTAGGTAGTGAATAAATTATGTATGACCTAACTCGTCACATGTCTTGTTTGATGTCTCACTCCGCCATCTTGAATTCATTACACCCAACCTACTTTATATGCGCGACGCCATCTTGAATTCATTAAAACCGCGTCATATCCCCGTAAACAACTACTTCTGTTATGTGTATCACTGAGGCAATCAGAAAATTCTTTAATACCCTCAGAACTAAAGAAACCTGTTCAATACAGCTATATAAAAATGTGGCAATTTTGCAAGAACACAACTTTCCAACTCATGTTTAAAGAAAAGCAACAATATAATAATATTTTTTCAAGATGACACAATGTTTAAGTTTGATTTTTAACTGTATAATATAATAATTGTCAAATAAAATAGTATCCCTGAAAAAAGTAACAATCATATTTTATAGCAGTAAAAAAAATAGGAAATTCTTCTGGTCTGTTCTTTCACCCTACTTCATTTATCTAACAATAGTGTTGTGAATCTTGAACCAAATTCATGAACCCTGAGGGGGACTGTGAGTGAGGTGAGACTGGCCCATTATTTGATTAGACTGATCATTCATTCCAAGTTCAAAAAGAATGTCGCTTATGCTCTTCTCTGCTGTCAGTCTGGTCCTTCTGTCAAAGCTCACTAACTTTTCAGATACATACTTTGAAAAGTGGCATTGAGTAACCCCTGCTTGGGCATTCAAACTATCTTTAAGAACCCATATACAAGCTGATTTGAGTTCTGTTTTGCTTGATGCAGGGCACCTCTTTGCCACTGCATGGGATGTTTTTGAAGATTTCCAACAACGGACAAGAGCTTCATCTTTTTCCATTTCTGGACCTGCGTCTTCACTTATTGAGTCAAAGGACTCTGGAGAGGAATTTCTTTGGTGATCTGGAAAATTGTCTTTGCTTTTTCCTTCTTGCATCACAGGTACAA
Organism: Montipora capitata; assembly: GCA_949126865.1. Lineage (NCBI taxonomy): Eukaryota > Metazoa > Cnidaria > Anthozoa > Scleractinia > Acroporidae > Montipora > Montipora capitata. The sequence goes on along the minus strand of OX421449.1, from coordinate 22,399,758 downwards.
GAAACAGCAGACTGTCCCAATAGATCCAGTTTGTCTATCTACCTCCGTGTCAGACCATCTTCTTGATTTCCCCATTCGCACGTTTTCAACAGCTGCCTTGCTTTTTCTATTTGCGGAGAGATTGCTAGTGCTATCTTCACCGAGTGATTGAAAACTTTCCTCAGAAACAGTGAATCATTGCCATGGATACAGATACCGGCAAGTGAGCTTAGTGGGCATACGTGCATTGTGACTGCTCATGCTTTGTTTCAAGCAGGAAATGATCGCAATCAACGAGCCCAATGGATACGCAATGATCGCGCTATTAAACGACGCGATACTGCTGCTTTAGAATTATTAAATCAAGCTCAATTACAACCTGGAACTTTTGGACTTGATGAATTAAACGCCATGGCCAACACACCTATGTTGTCTGACTTTACTTTAATAATGATTGATGCAGAACGCTCTTACGCTCCATTTACTTTTGGTCGTGGTTCAAAGCATATAGCCATTTTGTATGATGATCATCATTATGATACAGTCAATTCATTACCTGCTCTGTATGGAACTGACGAATTTTGTTATGTGTGTTACAAACCTTATGGAAAACAAGGACATCATCATTGTCCAAAAAACCGAGGAAATTATTGCAGTTCTTGTCGAAAATCCGGTTGTGCGGAACATGCAGACGCTTATGCAAAAAAACAAAGTCCCGAACATCATTGCAAAGATTGCAATCGTTTCTTTTATGGACCCACTTGTCTCTTGAATCACACCAAATACAGTTTGAATGGTCGTCCTATCACCAAGAAACGTTTAAGTGTTTGCAAAACATGTGCGCGATGCGCAACCTGCCATGTCTTTCTACGCACCACTAGACAAATTCAAAAACATAAATGTGGTTGGACTTTTTGCAAAAACTGTAAACAATCCGTTTTGGTTGATCAACATCAATGTTATATACAAGTCTTAAAAGATCCCAAAGAAGAAGACAACAATGACATGGATATGCCAAGTGACACCGAATCATGTATGTCTTCTTCCACCGAAACCGAGGAAGAGGAACAACGTAAACCCATTCTTGTCTTTTTTGATTTAGAATGCATGCAAGGACCTGAGTGTCACATTCCTAATTTATGCGTCGCGCTTTGTGACGATGAAACCGATTATCATACATGGTATGGAGAGGATTGTGTAGAACAGTTCATTGACTTTTTACTTCAATTAAGTGATGATGGACAACAACCCTTAACTTGCATTGCTCACAATTTCAAAGGCTATGATTCCTATCCCATTATTGATGTCTTAAACACCAAACGACTCGACTTTCAACAACTTCGTCAAGGAAGCAAAGTATTAAATTTAACATTTGGCATTCGCATCAACATGATTGACTCAGCGTCCTTTTTTGCCATGCCTTTACGTAAATTACTCAAGACATTTGGCATTCAAGGAGCCAAAAAAGGTTTCTTTCCTCATTTATTCAACATTCCCGGAACCAATCAAGCTTACGTGGGACCCATGCCTGACAAACATTATTACATGCCTGAAGTCATGAAACCCGGAGATGATTTGGAGGAATTTGAACAATGGTATCAAGAACAAATAGATCATCATGTTGAATTTAATTTTCATGAAGATCTCATTGCTTATTGCAAATCAGATGTGTACGTCTTACAACAAGCTTGTTTAAAATTCAAACATGATTTTGAAGACAAGATGCATTTCTGCCCTTTTTCCCGAGTGACCATTGCCTCAGCTTGCAATACAGCCCTACGAATGCATTTTTTAAAAGGCAATACCATTGGTGTAGAACCTTTACAAGGATGGCGAAGAAACATCAATCATTCTAATGTCAGTTTAGAATGGCTTTTGTGGTGTCAACACAGTTGTCGAAAAACAATTCAACATGCACGTAATGTGGGTGAATATCGCATCCCAAGAACACGATATTCCGTAGATGGTTTCATTCCTAATGGAAACCGAGGCACATGTTACGAATTTAACGGTTGTTGGTGTCATGGCTGTCCCAAATGCTATCCAGATCGTACACAGCCTCACCCTCGTCTGTTAGGACGTTCTATGCAAGATGTTTACAATCTAACTCTCAAAAAAGAACAACATTTAAAAGAACTCGGCTACCAAGTCATTACCATGTGGGAATGTACTTGGGCCAAAATGAAACAAGATCATGAAGGGATTAAAACATTTGTTCAATCATTAGACTTAAAACCACCACTCAATCCAAGAGATGCTTTCTATGGAGGTCGAACCAATGCGGCTTGTCTCTATGCAACAGCCAACAATCCAGAAGACCCTATTCTCTACAGAGATTTCAAAAGTGTCTATCCATGGGTGAACAAAAATGGAGAATATCCCTTAGGGCACCCTCAGATTCATTACAACCTAAGCCACTTAAACATTGGAGCTTTTTTTGGTGTAGCTTGTGTCACCATCTTACCACCTGACAAACTTTTATTTCCTGTTTTACCAATGCGTTATGATGGCCGACTCATTTTTCCACTCTGTCATACATGTGTTGAAGAAAACCTAAACAAACCCATGCTACAACGAGTTGCTCATTGTCATCACACTCCAAATCAACGACAACTCACAGGAACTTGGTGCACTCCTGAAATTGAAGCAGCCATTGCTCATGGATACACGTTGAAAAAAATTCATGAAGTGTGGGATTTTCCTGACCGGGATCATGGTGTGTTCAAAGACTATGTCAACATGTGGCTCAAAATCAAAGAAGAAGCCAGCGGCTATCCTAAATGGTGCAAAACTCAAGAAGACAAAGAGAAACACATTCAAAACTTTTATGACAAAGAAGGCATCCGACTTGATCCAGACAAGATTGAAAAAAATGAAGGCCTTCGTGCTCTTGCCAAACTCATGCTCAACAGCATGTGGGGAAAATTTGGACAACAAAACAACAAAAAACAAGTTCGACATTTCACATCCAGTCAAGATCTCGTTCAATTTCTTGACACTCAACCACATGACATCTCCTACATTTCTCTTCTGGATGAAAACAAAGTAGAAGTTCATTACAAACTAGACACCGAAGATGTCATGCCGCAACTAACAACTAACGTCTTCATCGCTGCTTTCACAACGATGTGGGCACGCCTACGTCTCCTTCGTGCCTTAGATTATCTTCAAGAGAGAACACTCTATTATGACACAGACTCTGTTATCCATCGAGGCAAAGACATTGAACCACCACTAGGTGATGCTCTCGGTGATTTCACCAATGAACTCGGACCCGATGAATTCATCACAGAATTCTGCTCAGGTGGTCCCAAAAACTATGGCTACACAACCAACGAAGATCACACCGAATGCAAAGTCAAAGGATTCTCTCTTAATGCTCAAGGAGCTGCTCAACTCAATTATCAAGTTCTTCGAAACAACACATTACAAGAACTCCAAGAACCTCTTCAGGATCCAAGAAAAACAGCCATCAAACAAGATTACACCATTGAACAAAATGCAAAAAAGTACAAACTTCTCACTAAAGAACAAACCAAACTCTATCAACTTGTTTACTGCAAACGCGTCGTAGACCCTCAAACATTCATGACTTATCCATACGGTTATTTTCAACTCAATGAACAAGATTTGCAAAATGCGGAACTCCTTCTAAGCAATGACTCAGACTCTGAATCTGACAATTCATCATCCGTTTCATCGGATGTCAGAGACGCAGCCAACATTCTCATGAACCTTTCCAATCGTTCCTCGTCTCCAGAATTACCCCCAACTCCTGGCAAATTTCTTGAATAAAATGAATCGCGGCCGCCATTTTGAACACATTAGGTAGTGAATAAATTATGTATGACCTAACTCGTCACATGTCTTGTTTGATGTCTCACTCCGCCATCTTGAATTCATTACACCCAACCTACTTTATATGCGCGACGCCATCTTGAATTCATTAAAACCGCGTCATATCCCCGTAAACAACTACTTCTGTTATGTGTATCACTGAGGCAATCAGAAAATTCTTTAATACCCTCAGAACTAAAGAAACCTGTTCAATACAGCTATATAAAAATGTGGCAATTTTGCAAGAACACAACTTTCCAACTCATGTTTAAAGAAAAGCAACAATATAATAATATTTTTTCAAGATGACACAATGTTTAAGTTTGATTTTTAACTGTATAATATAATAATTGTCAAATAAAATAGTATCCCTGAAAAAAGTAACAATCATATTTTATAGCAGTAAAAAAAATAGGAAATTCTTCTGGTCTGTTCTTTCACCCTACTTCATTTATCTAACAATAGTGTTGTGAATCTTGAACCAAATTCATGAACCCTGAGGGGGACTGTGAGTGAGGTGAGACTGGCCCATTATTTGATTAGACTGATCATTCATTCCAAGTTCAAAAAGAATGTCGCTTATGCTCTTCTCTGCTGTCAGTCTGGTCCTTCTGTCAAAGCTCACTAACTTTTCAGATACATACTTTGAAAAGTGGCATTGAGTAACCCCTGCTTGGGCATTCAAACTATCTTTAAGAACCCATATACAAGCTGATTTGAGTTCTGTTTTGCTTGATGCAGGGCACCTCTTTGCCACTGCATGGGATGTTTTTGAAGATTTCCAACAACGGACAAGAGCTTCATCTTTTTCCATTTCTGGACCTGCGTCTTCACTTATTGAGTCAAAGGACTCTGGAGAGGAATTTCTTTGGTGATCTGGAAAATTGTCTTTGCTTTTTCCTTCTTGCATCACAGGTACAAGAAACAGCAGACTGTCCCAATAGATCCAGTTTGTCTATCTACCTCCGTGTCAGACCATCTTCTTGATTTCCCCATTCGCACGTTTTCAACAGCTGCCTTGCTTTTTCTATTTGCGGAGAGATTGCTAGTGCTATCTTCACCGAGTGATTGAAAACTTTCCTCATAAACAGTGAATCATTGCCATGGATACAGATACCGGCAAGTGAGCTTAGTGGGCATACGTGCATTGTGACTGCTCATGCTTTGTTTCAAGCAGGAAATGATCGCAATCAACGAGCCCAATGGATACGCAATGATCGCGCTATTAAACGACGCGATACTGCTGCTTTAGAATTATTAAATCAAGCTCAATTACAACCTGGAACTTTTGGACTTGATGAATTAAACGCCATGGCCAACACACCTATGTTGTCTGACTTTACTTTAATAATGATTGATGCAGAACGCTCTTACGCTCCATTTACTTTTGGTCGTGGTTCAAAGCATATAGCCATTTTGTATGATGATCATCATTATGATACAGTCAATTCATTACCTGCTCTGTATGGAACTGACGAATTTTGTCATGTGTGTTACAAACCTTATGGAAAACAAGGACATCATCATTGTCCAAAAAACCGAGGAAATTATTGCAGTTCTTGTCGAAAATCCGGTTGTGCGGAACATGCAGACGCTTATGCAAAAAAACAAAGTCCCGACCATCATTGCAAAGATTGCAATCGTTTCTTTTATGGACCCACTTGTCTCTTGAATCACACCAAATACAGTTTGAATGGTCGTCCTATCACCAAGAAACGTTTAAGTGTTTGCAAAACATGTGCGCGATGCGCAACCTGCCATGTCTTTCTACGCACCACTAGACAAATTCAAAAACATAAATGTGGTTGGACTTTTTGCAAAAACTGTAAACAATCCGTTTTGGTTGATCAACATCAATGTTATATACAAGTCTTAAAAGATCCCAAAGAAGAAGACAACAATGACATGGATATGCCAAGTGACACCGAATCATGTATGTCTTCTTCCACCGAAACCGAGGAAGAGGAACAACGTAAACCCATTCTTGTCTTTTTTGATTTAGAATGCATGCAAGGACCTGAGTGTCACATTCCTAATTTATGCGTTGCGCTTTGTGACGATGAAACCGATTATCATACATGGTATGGAGAGGATTGTGTAGAACAGTTCATTGACTTTTTACTTCAATTAAGTGATGATGGACAACAACCCTTAACTTGCATTGCTCACAATTTCAAAGGCTATGATTCCTATCCCATTATTGATGTCTTAAACACCAAACGACTCGACTTTCAACAACTTCGTCAAGGAAGCAGAGTATTAAATTTAACATTTGGCATTCGCATCAACATGATTGACTCAGCGTCCTTTTTTGCCATGCCTTTACGTAAATTACCCAAGACATTTGGCATTCAAGGAGCCAAAAAAGGTTTCTTTCCTCATTTATTCAACATTCCCGGAACCAATCAAGCTTACGTGGGACCCATGCCTGACAAACATTATTACATGCCTGAAGTCATGAAACCCGGAGATGATTTGGAGGAATTTGAACAATGGTATCAAGAACAAATAGATCATCATGTTGAATTTAATTTTCATGAAGATCTCATTGCTTATTGCAAATCAGATGTGTACGTCTTACAACAAGCTTGTTTAAAATTCAAACATGATTTTGAAGACAAGATGCATTTCTGCCCTTTTTCCCGAGTGACCATTGCCTCAGCTTGCAATACAGCCCTACGAATGCATTTTTTAAAAGGCAATACCATTGGTGTAGAACCTTTACAAGGATGGCGAAGAAACATCAATCATTCTAATGTCAGTTTAGAATGGCTTTTGTGGTGTCAACACAGTTGTCGAAAAACAATTCAACATGCACGTAATGTGGGTGAATATCGCATCCCAAGAACACGATATTCCGTAGATGGTTTCATTCCTAATGGAAACCGAGGCACATGTTACGAATTTAACGGTTGTTGGTGTCATGGCTGTCCCAAATGCTATCCAGATCGTACACAGCCTCACCCTCGTCTGTTAGGACGTTCTATGCAAGATGTTTACAATCTAACTCTCAAAAAAGAACAACATTTAAAAGAACTCGGCTACCAAGTCATTACCATGTGGGAATGTACTTGGGCCAAAATGAAACAAGATCATGAAGGGATTAAAACATTTGTTCAATCATTAGACTTAAAACCACCACTCAATCCAAGAGATGCTTTCTATGGAGGTCGAACCAATGCGGCTTGTCTCTATGCAACAGCCAACAATCCAGAAGACCCTATTCTCTACAGAGATTTCAAAAGTGTCTATCCATGGGTGAACAAAAATGGAGAATATCCCTTAGGGCACCCTCAGATTCATTACAACCTAAGCCACTTAAACATTGGAGCTTTTTTTGGTGTAGCTTGTGTCACCATCTTACCACCTGACAAACTTTTATTTCCTGTTTTACCAATGCGTTATGATGGCCGACTCATTTTTCCACTCTGTCATACATGTGTTGAAGAAAACCTAAACAAACCCATGCTACAACGAGTTGCTCATTGTCATCACACTCCAAATCAACGACAACTCACAGGAACTTGGTGCACTCCTGAAATTGAAGCAGCCATTGCTCATGGATACACGTTGAAAAAAATTCATGAAGTGTGGGATTTTCCTGACCGGGATCATGGTGTGTTCAAAGACTATGTCAACATGTGGCTCAAAATCAAAGAAGAAGCCAGTGGCTATCCTAAATGGTGCAAAACTCAAGAAGACAAAGAGAAACACATTCAAAACTTTTATGACAAAGAAGGCATCCGACTTGATCCAGACAAGATTGAAAAAAATGAAGGCCTTCGTGCTCTTGCCAAACTCATGCTCAACAGCATGTGGGGAAAATTTGGACAACAAAACAACAAAAAACAAGTTCGACATTTCACATCCAGTCAAGATCTCGTTCAATTTCTTGACACTCAACCACATGACATCTCCTACATTTCTCTTCTGGATGAAAACAAAGTAGAAGTTCATTACAAACTAGACACCGAAGATGTCATGCCGCAACTAACAACTAACGTCTTCATCGCTGCTTTCACAACGATGTGGGCACGCCTACGTCTCCTTCGTGCCTTAGATTATCTTCAAGAGAGAACACTCTATTATGACACAGACTCTGTTATCCATCGAGGCAAAGACATTGAACCACCACTAGGTGATGCTCTCGGTGATTTCACCAATGAACTCGGACCCGATGAATTCATCACAGAATTCTGCTCAGGTGGTCCCAAAAACTATGGCTACACAACCAACCAAGATCACACCGAATGCAAAGTCAAAGGATTCTCTCTTAATGCTCAAGGAGCTGCTCAACTCAATTATCAAGTTCTTCGAAACAACACATTACAAGAACTCCAAGAACCTCTTCAGGATCCAAGAAAAACAGCCATCAAACAAGATTACACCATTGAACAAAATGCAAAAAAGTACAAACTTCTCACTAAAGAACAAACCAAACTCTATCAACTTGTTTACTGCAAACGCGTCGTAGACCCTCAAACATTCATGACTTATCCATACGGTTATTTTCAACTCAATGAACAAGATTTGCAAAATGCGGAACTCCTTCTAAGCAATGACTCAGACTCTGAATCTGACAATTCATCATCCGTTTCATCGGATGTCAGAGACGCAGCCAACATTCTCATGAACCTTTCCAATCGTTCCTCGTCTCCAGAATTACCCCCAACTCCTGGCAAATTTCTTGAATAAAATGAATCGCGGCCGCCATTTTGAACACATTAGGTAGTGAATAAATTATGTATGACCTAACTCGTCACATGTCTTGTTTGATGTCTCACTCCGCCATCTTGAATTCATTACACCCAACCTACTTTATATGCGCGACGCCATCTTGAATTCATTAAAACCGCGTCATATCCCCGTAAACAACTACTTCTGTTATGTGTATCACTGAGGCAATCAGAAAATTCTTTAATACCCTCAGAACTAAAGAAACCTGTTCAATACAGCTATATAAAAATGTGGCAATTTTGCAAGAACACAACTTTCCAACTCATGTTTAAAGAAAAGCAACAATATAATAATATTTTTTCAAGATGACACAATGTTTAAGTTTGATTTTTAACTGTATAATATAATAATTGTCAAATAAAATAGTATCCCTGAAAAAAGTAACAATCATATTTTATAGCAGTAAAAAAAATAGGAAATTCTTCTGGTCTGTTCTTTCACCCTACTTCATTTATCTAACAATAGTGTTGTGAATCTTGAACCAAATTCATGAACCCTGAGGGGGACTGTGAGTGAGGTGAGACTGGCCCATTATTTGATTAGACTGATCATTCATTCCAAGTTCAAAAAGAATGTCGCTTATGCTCTTCTCTGCTGTCAGTCTGGTCCTTCTGTCAAAGCTCACTAACTTTTCAGATACATACTTTGAAAAGTGGCATTGAGTAACCCCTGCTTGGGCATTCAAACTATCTTTAAGAACCCATATACAAGCTGATTTGAGTTCTGTTTTGCTTGATGCAGGGCACCTCTTTGCCACTGCATGGGATGTTTTTGAAGATTTCCAACAACGGACAAGAGCTTCATCTTTTTCCATTTCTGGACCTGCGTCTTCACTTATTGAGTCAAAGGACTCTGGAGAGGAATTTCTTTGGTGATCTGGAAAATTGTCTTTGCTTTTTCCTTCTTGCATCACAGGTACAAGAAACAGCAGACTGTCCCAATAGATCCAGTTTGTCTATCTACCTCCGTGTCAGACCATCTTCTTGATTTCCCCATTCGCACGTTTTCAACAGCTGCCTTGCTTTTTCTATTTGCGGAGAGATTGCTAGTGCTATCTTCACCGAGTGATTGAAAACTTTCCTCATAAACAGTGAATCATTGCCATGGATACAGATACCGGCAAGTGAGCTTAGTGGGCATACGTGCATTGTGACTGCTCATGCTTTGTTTCAAGCAGGAAATGATCGCAATCAACGAGCCCAATGGATACGCAATGATCGCGCTATTAAACGACGCGATACTGCTGCTTTAGAATTATTAAATCAAGCTCAATTACAACCTGGAACTTTTGGACTTGATGAATTAAACGCCATGGCCAACACACCTATGTTGTCTGACTTTACTTTAATAATGATTGATGCAGAACGCTCTTACGCTCCATTTACTTTTGGTCGTGGTTCAAAGCATATAGCCATTTTGTATGATGATCATCATTATGATACAGTCAATTCATTACCTGCTCTGTATGGAACTGACGAATTTTGTTATGTGTGTTACAAACCTTATGGAAAACAAGGACATCATCATTGTCCAAAAAACCGAGGAAATTATTGCAGTTCTTGTCGAAAATCCGGTTGTGCGGAACATGCAGACGCTTATGCAAAAAAACAAAGTCCCGAACATCATTGCAAAGATTGCAATCGTTTCTTTTATGGACCCACTTGTCTCTTGAATCACACCAAATACAGTTTGAATGGTCGTCCTATCACCAAGAAACGTTTAAGTGTTTCCAAAACATGTGCGCGATGTGCAACCTGCCATGTCTTTCTACGCACCACTAGACAAATTCAAAAACATAAATGTGGTTGGACTTTTTGCAAAAACTGTAAACAATCCGTTTTGGTTGATCAACATCAATGTTATATACAAGTCTTAAAAGATCCCAAAGAAGAAGACAACAATGACATGGATATGCCAAGTGACACCGAATCATGTATGTCTTCTTCCACCGAAACCGAGGAAGAGGAACAACGTAAACCCATTCTTGTCTTTTTTGATTTAGAATGCATGCAAGGACCTGAGTGTCACATTCCTAATTTATGCGTCGCGCTTTGTGACGATGAAACCGATTATCATACATGGTATGGAGAGGATTGTGTAGAACAGTTCATTGACTTTTTACTTCAATTAAGTGATGATGGACAACAACCCTTAACTTGCATTGCTCACAATTTCAAAGGCTATGATTCCTATCCCATTATTGATGTCTTAAACACCAAACGACTCGACTTTCAACAACTTCGTCAAGGAAGCAAAGTATTAAATTTAACATTTGGCATTCGCATCAACATGATTGACTCAGCGTCCTTTTTTGCCATGCCTTTACGTAAATTACCCAAGACATTTGGCATTCAAGGAGCCAAAAAAGGTTTCTTTCCTCATTTATTCAACATTCCCGGAACCAATCAAGCTTACGTGGGACCCATGCCTGACAAACATTATTACATGCCTGAAGTCATGAAACCCGGAGATGATTTGGAGGAATTTGAACAATGGTATCAAGAACAAATAGATCATCATGTTGAATTTAATTTTCATGAAGATCTCATTGCTTATTGCAAATCAGATGTGTACGTCTTACAACAAGCTTGTTTAAAATTCAAACATGATTTTGAAGACAAGATGCATTTCTGCCCTTTTTCCCGAGTGACCATTGCCTCAGCTTGCAATACAGCCCTACGAATGCATTTTTTAAAAGGCAATACCATTGGTGTAGAACCTTTACAAGGATGGCGAAGAAACATCAATCATTCTAATGTCAGTTTAGAATGGCTTTTGTGGTGTCAACACAGTTGTCGAAAAACAATTCAACATGCACGTAATGTGGGTGAATATCGCATCCCAAGAACACGATATTCCGTAGATGGTTTCATTCCTAATGGAAACCGAGGCACATGTTACGAATTTAACGGTTGTTGGTGTCATGGCTGTCCCAAATGCTATCCAGATCGTACACAGCCTCACCCTCGTCTGTTAGGACGTTCTATGCAAGATGTTTACAATCTAACTCTCAAAAAAGAACAACATTTAAAAGAACTCGGCTACCAAGTCATTACCATGTGGGAATGTACTTGGGCCAAAATGAAACAAGATCATGAAGGGATTAAAACATTTGTTCAATCATTAGACTTAAAACCACCACTCAATCCAAGAGATGCTTTCTATGGAGGTCGAACCAATGCGGCTTGTCTCTATGCAACAGCCAACAATCCAGAAGACCCTATTCTCTACAGAGATTTCAAAAGTGTCTATCCATGGGTGAACAAAAATGGAGAATATCCCTTAGGGCACCCTCAGATTCATTACAACCTAAGCCACTTAAACATTGGAGCTTTTTTTGGTGTAGCTTGTGTCACCATCTTACCACCTGACAAACTTTTATTTCCTGTTTTACCAATGCGTTATGATGGCCGACTCATTTTTCCACTCTGTCATACATGTGTTGAAGAAAACCTAAACAAACCCATGCTACAACGAGTTGCTCATTGTCATCACACTCCAAATCAACGACAACTCACAGGAACTTGGTGCACTCCTGAAATTGAAGCAGCCATTGCTCATGGATACACGTTGAAAAAAATTCATGAAGTGTGGGATTTTCCTGACCGGGATCATGGTGTGTTCAAAGACTATGTCAACATGTGGCTCAAAATCAAAGAAGAAGCCAGCGGCTATCCTAAATGGTGCAAAACTCAAGAAGACAAAGAGAAACACATTCAAAACTTTTATGACAAAGAAGGCATCCGACTTGATCCAGACAAGATTGAAAAAAATGAAGGCCTTCGTGCTCTTGCCAAACTCATGCTCAACAGCATGTGGGGAAAATTTGGACAACAAAACAACAAAAAACAAGTTCGACATTTCACATCCAGTCAAGATCTCGTTCAATTTCTTGACACTCAACCACATGACATCTCCTACATTTCTCTTTTGGATGGAAACAAAGTAGAAGTTCATTACAAACTAGACACCGAAGATGTCATGCCGCAACTAACAACTAACGTCTTCATCGCTGCTTTCACAACGATGTGGGCACGCCTACGTCTCCTTCGTGCCTTAGATTATCTTCAAGAGAGAACACTCTATTATGACACAGACTCTGTTATCCATCGAGGCAAAGACATTGAACCACCACTAGGTGATGCTCTCGGTGATTTCACCAATGAACTCGGACCCGATGAATTCATCACAGAATTCTGCTCAGGTGGTCCCAAAAACTATGGCTACACAACCAACGAAGATCACACCGAATGCAAAGTCAAAGGATTCTCTCTTAATGCTCAAGGAGCTGCTCAACTCAATTATCAAGTTCTTCGAAACAACACATTACAAGAACTCCAAGAACCTCTTCAGGATCCAAGAAAAACAGCCATCAAACAAGATTACACCATTGAACAAAATGCAAAAAAGTACAAACTTCTCACTAAAGAACAAACCAAACTCTATCAACTTGTTTACTGCAAACGCGTCGTAGACCCTCAAACATTCATGACTTATCCATACGGTTATTTTCAACTCAATGAACAAGATTTGCAAAATGCGGAACTCCTTCTAAGCAATGACTCAGACTCTGAATCTGACAATTCATCATCCGTTTCATCGGATGTCAGAGACGCAGCCAACATTCTCATGAACCTTTCCAATCGTTCCTCGTCTCCAGAATTACCCCCAACTCCTGGCAAATTTCTTGAATAAAATGAATCGCGGCCGCCATTTTGAACACATTAGGTAGTGAATAAATTATGTATGACCTAACTCGTCACATGTCTTGTTTGATGTCTCACTCCGCCATCTTGAATTCATTACACCCAACCTACTTTATATGCGCGACGCCATCTTGAATTCATTAAAACCGCGTCATATCCCCGTAAACAACTACTTCTGTTATGTGTATCACTGAGGCAATCAGAAAATTCTTTAATACCCTCAGAACTAAAGAAACCTGTTCAATACAGCTATATAAAAATGTGGCAATTTTGCAAGAACACAACTTTCCAACTCATGTTTAAAGAAAAGCAACAATATAATAATATTTTTTCAAGATGACACAATGTTTAAGTTTGATTTTTAACTGTATAATATAATAATTGTCAAATAAAATAGTATCCCTGAAAAAAGTAACAATCATATTTTATAGCAGTAAAAAAAATAGGAAATTCTTCTGGTCTGTTCTTTCACCCTACTTCATTTATCTAACAATAGTGTTGTGAATCTTGAACCAAATTCATGAACCCTGAGGGGGACTGTGAGTGAGGTGAGACTGGCCCATTATTTGATTAGACTGATCATTCATTCCAAGTTCAAAAAGAATGTCGCTTATGCTCTTCTCTGCTGTCAGTCTGGTCCTTCTGTCAAAGCTCACTAACTTTTCAGATACATACTTTGAAAAGTGGCATTGAGTAACCCCTGCTTGGGCATTCAAACTATCTTTAAGAACCCATATACAAGCTGATTTGAGTTCTGTTTTGCTTGATGCAGGGCACCTCTTTGCCACTGCATGGGATGTTTTTGAAGATTTCCAACAACGGACAAGAGCTTCATCTTTTTCCATTTCTGGACCTGCGTCTTCACTTATTGAGTCAAAGGACTCTGGAGAGGAATTTCTTTGGTGATCTGGAAAATTGTCTTTGCTTTTTCCTTCTTGCATCACAGGTACAAGAAACAGCAGACTGTCCCAATAGATCCAGTTTGTCTATCTACCTCCGTGTCAGACCATCTTCTTGATTTCCCCATTCGCACGTTTTCAACAGCTGCCTTGCTTTTTCTATTTGCGGAGAGATTGCTAGTGCTATCTTCACCGAGTGATTGAAAACTTTCCTCATAAACAGTGAATCATTGCCATGGATACAGATACCGGCAAGTGAGCTTAGTGGGCATACGTGCGTTTAACAATGTTGACCATGGTGGCAAAACAAATTCAATATTTTTGTTCACACCTGAGAACAAAAGAAATGTTGGATGATGTTGAAGACAATGTTTGATGGAAATCAACTACATCATCCAACTGTTACAAATAACAGAATGGCTTTTGCAATGTGACCAATTTCCATCTTGCTGTTTTTTTTTTAGTTTTTTCCCTTACCTGACTGTTTCCGAATCACTTCTTCGTTCATTAAATAGAGGCAAAATATGTCTTCTTTAGTGGTACATGGTCTTTCGTCATATAGATAAAGTTATTTTCCAATTTTCCTATACCTAAGGTATGCTTATTGTGGTGTAAAATTCTAAATGGTCTTCAGGATCCACTTTGTTTAATCAATGACAAATGTAATAAGGACGGTGAAATCCTTTGTTGGTTAACTAACAACTTTCACTCTACAACCAAGTTGACCAGCATCAACCAAAACCATCACATTTCTCAACAAGAGGCAAAAGATTCTTGGACTCCAATATCCCAGATATACACTGAATATATGCCAAATGCGACTTTGTACACCCATTTCTCCTCATGTTACCCTGCAAAATGTAAGAAGGGTTTTATCAAAGGAGAAGCATTGTGCCAACTCAGAACCACATGTAATTCTGTGTATGGGTCAACCCCATACTGCTGGAATGTTCATTCAACCACTCTTACATGTAGTCTCTTACACACGGGAGAATTGCTCACTGACTTCTTAGTTTTTGTAGACTGAATCTCTGCAGTTTTTAGTATGAATGTGATGGCAGGGCAGCAGACTATATTTTTAACAATGCAGTTTTTATTACAAATGTAGCAGGAGGGTAGCAGGGAATATTTTTACCACTCATGTATCACATACAATCTGCTCGCCCTGTAAGAAGTTCTCCCACTAAAAAGATCAGTTTCTTTGTTCTGCAAAGATATATGATTTTCCATTGCATTCTGTTTCTGTACAAACTGGCTACATGACCATGGCTATGTAATTTACGGAGCCGCAAAAGTAAACATTTTATCAAAACATGGTGAACAAGTTGCTGAAGAAGTGAAGATTGAAGGGCACTCACAAAGCGACCACCAAGCTCAATGTAAATATGCCTCAAAGGTTTGATTAGTTCCACTATACTACGGTTTTCCTATGAACTGGACAGTTAAAATGCCATCTAAACAACTAGGGTTTACTCTTTCCAATTTTGCCAAAGAATCTTTCCACAAGCAACTTCTCATTTTCAGCCTTATCCTTTTCCCTGAAGTGCAACATTTCTGGACTAGTTCATTTAACTTTGTACAGAGCTCTTCTTGGTTCTTTACCATGTGCTCTGCAGTTTTATCAGTTTCTATAATGTATGTTCTGTACATTTTAAAATAATTCATACACTTATATAGCGCCTTAACAAAAGCTCTAAGGCACTTAACAATCCATACAAAGTACAAACTTAAAAATAAAATTCAAGACACAGTAGAATAAGATAAAAGCCAAAGAGTCAATCAGAACAAAAATGTCTTTTAAAAAGATATGTTTTAAGACTATTTTTAACACTTGTGGCTTGCTTGATGTGCTCTGGAACATTATTCCATAGCTTTGGGGCACAAACTGAAAAGGCGTGATGGCCATATGACTTTAAACAGTGGCAGCGGAATCAGTGAAAGGTTTAAATTTGATGAGCGCAATGATCTTCCAGGTGTATACCGGTGAAGTAGCTCACAAACATAATTAGGGGCTAAATTGCTCATGGCTTTAAACGTGAGAAATAAAATTTGAAAAATAATTCGTTGCTGAATTGGGAGCCAATGAAGGTCTTTCAACAAGGGTATCATGTGGTCGAACTTGCGACCACACAAGACAAGTCGAGATGCACAATTCTGAACATGTTGTATGCGCTGAATAAGGAAATTTGGAACGCCAAATAACAAGGAAGTGCAATGATCTAGCCTGGGCGTGAACTAAGCATACAGTATTTTCTACTGATAAAAAATTCCTTAGTCAAGAGGTACTGTGGATGTGAAAAATCGCCGACTGTAACAGACAGAAAGGAAATAGAAGGTAGATGTTGAAGACTGATAATTAAAAGTTCTGTCTTATCGCCATTCAGCTGTTACATGACGTCCAAGACACAAGGTCATGGATACAAGCCTCAATATTGGAAACCATAAACAAACAGTTTGGTGTAGCAGAAACAAAGGAAAAATAAATTTGCAAGTCATCTGCATAAAAATGAAATTCATTTTGTGCTCCCTAATAATATCCCCAAGTGGAGATGTATATAACTAATATAATATTGGGCCGAGGACAGATCCCTGCGGCACACCATACACAATATCACCCAATGAGGGATAAGCCCCATTGACTATAACAGATTAACTTCAATTTGACAAAGAGGACTTGAACCAGGAAAGTGCTTTATCTCTGATGTTAAAACGATTTTCCAGTCTGTAGAGTAAAACTGAATGATCTACAGTGTCAAATACAGCAGACAAGTCTAGTAGCAACAGGACAACGGTTCGCCGATTATCCAGAGCCATTAAAATGTCATCCTGCACTTTGAGGAGGGCGGTCTTGGTGCTGTGCTTTTTCTTATAGGCAGATTGGAAAACTTCTCCCAAGTGGTTGTCATCAATGTAACTCATAAGCTGAACAGCTACCGCCCTTTCAATCATTTTCAAAATAAACGGTAGGTTAAACTCAGGTCTGTACTTCTTATACTCTTCAGTATTTAAGCTTGCTTTTCCTGAGTAAAGGAGTAATCACAGCATTTTTCAGGACAGCAGGCATGAACGCATCAGCTAAAGAACAGTTAACAATCTTGGTAATGACTTGTAACAAGACTGGCAAGCAACCACTGAAAACAGAGGTTGGAACTAGATCCAAAGCACAACATTTAATCTTGGATAATTTAATCAGCAAAGACATGTCATGAATTGAAATAGGCTGGAAACTTGTAATCTCACATTGATAAGAAACAGAAGAGGCGAAGGAGACATGATATCCAATTGCAATTCTTCATGGATAAGTCAAATCCTATTGACAAAGAAAGAGTTCAATTGATCAGCAAGCTTGAGCTAGCAGTCGGATAGCAAACCAAGGGGTTTCCTGCACAATAAATTATTCATGGCTTGAAAGAGAATCTGTTGATTTCCCCGATTACCTTCAATTATTGATGCAAAGTTAGTTTCCTTTGGAAATTGAATCATGTCATTCACAATCGGACATTGATTCCGATATAAGTCATTGTTAGCTTGAAATGTCTTAATATTACAGTTTGTCGATCGATGAACGAAGCTTTGTAAACAATGCATGATGTGCTCGTTCGAAATGTTTGTTTTCATGGGGACCGCCGCATTCCATAACAATGTTATTACGCACGAAGGTATTGCGATTTATTACAGACATGTTTTCTTCGAAAATCTGCCTTTCACAAACACCTTCCATGATTCAAATATTAAATTAAAGGGTAATTAAAATCGCGCACGAGCGTCAAGCCACTGTACTTACAGATTTTTTGCCATGGCGCACGACGCGATTCCTGTAGCGCGTGAAGCGATTCCTGTAGCGCGCGACGTGATTTGCGCCGCGCGCGACGGTGGTAACTTACTTTTGGGCGGTACTGTAGTTGTGACTCCTTGTAAAAAGCCACTTGCTCTTTGCCTGATTGATTTCCTTGGTCAACCATGGAGCAGGAGGATGCAGGGTAACAGTACATTCTTCAATAGGGGCATGACAGTCGAGCAGTGACTGGAGAGTAAAATTGAAACTCTTTATTAACACAGATGAATTCACTAAATCTGAGTCATCCAGGTCAGAGCAAAACGGCCCCATGTCAATGACGAGAGTATGGCGAGGCAATAATTTTCTTGTCAGAACATGTTCCTTAGAATGGTGGTGAGATATTGCAGGTTAAAAACAGAGAAATCGGAAACCAGTCTCCTTGCTCCTGGTAATCACCAGATCAAGGGTATGACCATTAACATGTGTAACCACATCGACATGTTGAAGAAGGTTAAAAGATTGCAATGTACTCAAAAAACGTTGAGAAATACTATCTGGACTGTCAACGTCAAAATTGAAGTCACCGACCAGAAGGAAATAGCCACTGCTAGTCATAATATAATCCAAAAATAATGATACACAAGTCCCACATGGGTGCTACAAAACAACCAAGCCAAAATAAAAACCAGTACCCCGGAGAGTTGGGAAATATGTCAACTTTAAAACAGTCACGAACGAGAACCCCACTGCTGCCTCCAACAGACACAGTCCTTGGTATATGATGGAAGGCATAACCTGCTGGAGTGATGTTGTGAACAAAATTTGAATCATAATCATCGTCTCCAGTCAACACATGATCCACAATAAAGACCTATTACAAATTGACCAGGCATTAAACAAAATTTCAAAGAAGCAGCAACAGATTTTGAAATCAATGATTCGGCGCAAATACAGATAAGGTTGTTGCGATGAACTCCAGCTTGGCCATGCAAACCACAATTTACAAATCTAGAGCGAGAAGGCCCAACTGCATGAATTTCGAGCGATTTTGATGACTGCCTCTAAGTCCACGGAAATGAAAGATACCATTTAATTTTTATGTTGGCACAACATCTTTAAGGCAAATGAGAGTTAACTTGCCTGCAACAAATCCTCAGCAAAGCATCGCTAGAGTAAACAATTGATCGCGAATTTGTGCCTTCGCCATTGTGAACAACATGGCCATGTGGGTGAGTAAGACGGAGTTCGTTACAGCGATGAAAAACATAGCAAGGACCTGGATTAAGCGCACTGTCTCCAGAAATAGTGATGTCAACAGTGAGATTCTTAGCAGGCAAGTAAAGGCAGATTTTTCATGGTTGGCCCATTTGAATACGGGGCGAAAAGAATGCAGATGATAAATCCGTAGTTTTCCAGTTTAATTAGTGCGAATTGAGCGATGAAGATAAACCAGAAAGAAATCACAAATTTGGTTTCATCTGTGATGAAAGACAATAAGAGAAGACATATACTTTCTATCAATCAAATAAGTGCTTGATTCAATTGAACGAAGAAGCCCTCAGGCAGCAATAAGTAAAACATACCAGGACCCACAAAAACAGGCTGGAAGTCAAATTGGTGCATGTTACAGATTTATCATAAGCCTGCACTTACGCCATGTGAGGTGGTAGCCAGAATAAACCTGGGGCTCAATCCTCCCTTGACTTTTCCCAAAATTTACATCTTTCCATTTCCACCCAAGCATTGGTTCTGAGGATAACAGTACAACTGCTCGTATTAACTCTAAATGCAACATAATTTTGACCAAAAACAGGTTTGCTTCTTTTTAGTTAACTACAAATTCGGAAATTTGAGATCACTTGCTCATGGCATTTCATTCTACATACACATATATAGATCAATGATCGATACCCCTTATCAGGGTAAAGAAAGCTCCAGGTTTTGAGTATTGCCCAGCAACAGTCGTTTTGTGAATTATCACGATAGATTATTTATGGCTCCCATAAGAAAAGGAATGACAAAATTGGTTAGGTGGAAGGTGTGACCATGAAGATCAACAGAATGACAACTTCCTCTGGTTTGATTAATGACACAAAGATCATGCTTCGGTAAATCCGTAGCTTCTGAACAAAAACCTATTTTGATGCAAAATTCCTGAAATCTGTATTTCCAGTTCTGGCTTAAGGAAACTTACAGTACATAGTAATCTCTTCCCGTTAATACACACTATTTTGAGACAATAACACCACTGGAAAGGCTACTTAAAGACAACAGGGTGGAACTTTATCTGGTTTGTGCTGGAACAAAGGAATCATAGAAATACAGCAAACTTTTTGGTGTGTGTAGAATAATGCATTGTGATAGAAAAGAAACGTTGTCAAGTTTGACATAAGTCTAGAACAAGATTTAATCCATTTTTTTCAGTAATACCTACTTGATGAATAATCTTCACAGTTCATCGCATTGTGATATTTATGCAATTTATTATGTTTCTCACATGAAACACCCCCAGTATATTGCAGCGTTTAATTTTATGGGCAATCAGTATGCCACCTTTGTGACAGAGTTAATAAGGGGGTTTAAACTGCCACTTTTGCATGTATACATGTATAAATTAACTGTGTGTCTTAACAGCTTGAGATGTAGTACTAAGTAGTTCAGATCCATGAAAAGGTTGACTATTTCATAACTTACATGTATGTATTTAAAAGTTAAAGAAAGAAATGCTGTGACATGTACATGTAAATGCCTCTGTTAGTAATTTACTTGAAACTGTTACACCTTTCATCTTTGCATGCATGACATCCTTATTTTGAGGAAAAAATATTTTTCAAAAGGTCGTGTTCACCCATGAACGAAACAAGCATAAAACAAAGAAAGATGGCTTAAGTGACAATAAAGGAAGCACTGATAGACAATAATTATTGTTATGAATATTTTTTGTAAATTAAAAAAAATTAAGTTCTGTTCCACTACTGATATTTGGGAAAACAAAATGGGAAGTGGAAGAAAACACAGTTATAATGATTTTGCAAAACCAAACCTGAAAGTGAGTCAAATTTGGGAAACCCATACAACACAAGTGAAGGTGTGGTCTTGGAGCACACGTTGGTGTGTTTGGAAATGCTCATAAAATTGTGTTAGGATAACACTACAAGAGGAGAGAATTTACCCAGACCTTTTAATGCGGTACTGTTTTCAAGACAAGAAAACGTGTGGTTATTTACGAAAGTCACACAAGAAAAGCGGTCCAAGTTTGACTCTTACTCCAAGTTTTCAGTAGTTTGTAAGACAATCACTTGGTACATGTATTAAATATTCACTGAAATAACCTGTTCACAATTAAAAGGCTGCATCAAGCACACAACTCTAGAATGTCAGTTCTCTTAAATGCTGTCCAATCACTGTTGCCCCTACAAACGGATTAATTCCGCATTGTTATTGACTGCGGTCAGTGGTCATTATGGCTCAGATGACATTTTCTTACCTCCATAGTTTTGCTGTATTTTCTTGAATTCCACCCTTTACCGGAACGAAAAATTGACTGGAACTGTTTTCCTGAAGCTTCATCATGTGGTTATGCTTCCTCTAACTTCCTCAGAGAAAACATTTCACCGATATACCAACCTCAACAGCTAGCGAGGCAGATCTGTCATCTTGCTTCTACTCAACGTGCAAGGAAATATCATGCCTCCAGGATTCCCTACTATGCTACTTGTACCTCAGACAGTACTTTTCACCAAGCTCATCTCCTTACAAGTGGCAATGCCCAACTTAATCCAGAACTCCCCAAGGTGCTCTGTTTGCATGAAGATCATTGCTAGAAATCACAGAGCCCTGAGTTGCAATCAGTGTGAACTTTGGTGTCACATGAAATGCGGTAACATGAAACCGATCCAATATAAACACTTTCAACAAAAGGAGCAATTCAATTGGATTTGTCCGGTATGTCTTTTATCTGTATTAGCTTTCACCAAAGCATCAATTTCGACTGATGAAGATGTTTATGAGGAGATAACTCAATAAACACCAACATTCACGGAATGAATCGAAATATCCCAAGCTTTTATAGTGAGCACTACACCAAACTCAAAGGTCACAGTTTAAAAATTGCTCATCTCAATGTTAGAAGCCTGATTAGGAAAACCAGCAAGATTAAACTAATGTTATCAAAAAGAAACCTTGACATCCTTGCAATTACAGAAACACATCAAGACGACGAAACACTGACGAGGGAAGTCATGATAACTGGATAAAAAGTAGCCAGGCTGGAAAGGAAGGGTCAAGAAGGCGGTGGCTGTATAATATATTACTCAGATAGCTTGCACATACACGAGAGAGACAATCTCAAAATGGACATTGAAGCAATCTGGATTGATGTCACTATAAAATGCTCAGAATCCTTGGCAGCTTTCCCCTTCACAATGTCATTAAAGACCCCACAAGAACACCCACAACTACTTCTACCCAACTTGACCTCCTTATCACCATTGATACATCTATGTAAGATAATAACATCAGGGACATTTGACCCAGGCCTACATGTATCCGGCCACTGCCTCATTTATGGCATCATAAATCTACAACGCAATGGGACACCCCCGAAATACATCCTTGCAAAAAATTATAAGCAAGTTAATATTGAAAAACTAAAACATGCATTTACTACTGCCCCATGGTCTGCAATCGAGGCATTTGGCGACTCTGATGACATCACATTGGCATGGGAAAATGGCATGGCATCGGTTTAAGTCCGAACAAAACAAACCTCCTTAGACGTATCAAGACTATCAACCCTAACAAAGCCTCCGGCCTAGACATAACTGCCCTCCAAGACCTACATCTCATTGGTGAGGCCTCAGCAGGAGGCCTCTTCGCTGTCTTTAGACTCCACTGTTCCATCCTAATGGAAAGTATCCAGAATGCTCACTACTCACAAGAAGGGAAACAAAACAGACAGAGGAACAATCGTGGTCAAAAGTTGTTGGGAAGGTTGCAGGCATCAGTTCACTTCACACCTAATTTGATTTTTCTAACTATTGGCTGAAGTATTTGGGAAATACCATGATCTTGTGGCCCCCCTCCCCCATATTCAATGTTGGAGTTCTTCAAGTAAAAAAAGACACAATTTTTGCCCTGGAAAATCCAACATTGAAAAGGGGGAGGGGGGGGTTTCTGTAAAAGGAAGCTACCTTCCCAACACTTTTGTCCATGATTGTCTGAAAACAACAGTTTTTGGTGTATGACACAAAATTTACGGAAGATATGCAGTTGTTATTCTCCATAATTACAGTTCGATAGATTATCTTTATGGTTGATGTTTTTGGCCACCATTCTCAGAACATGGAATTTGCTTCATCCACCTATATGCTCAGTCCGAGGAAGGGTTTTCCATGACACAATATTGTGGTACAACAATGCGCATTGAAAGTCCTTTCTCTGTAAAATTCCCATTCTGTTTCATGAAGTTCACCACTTAAAAAGGCATTGCAGCATAAATTTGGTATCTAGAGGTACAACTCCTGCAAAATATACAAAATATATAGAAGACAATTGACCTGTTAATGATCGACATATTGTTCTTTGCGTTACTCCCACAATGGTAATACAGCAAAGGTTTTTTTGCCTAATTCAAACCTCACCAAGACATGTAAACCATGTGTTTGGAACTGAAAATTCGTTGTTGTACTACTTTTTTCCCATTTTATTAAGTAAATGCATTTTTAGATGGCCTTCAGGTGATGTATTGAGAGAGAATGGCCACCTATTGACGTACAATGAACACATGCATGCATATTGATTTCCCGATAACACAGTTACAGTCGCATATGTAAGGCTCTAAAGTCTGAGAGTTTCATGAGTATGAAGTTCCTTAGAGTTTGACATCACAAGAAGCAAAGTATAAAACGTTGCTAATCAAAACAAACAAGAAATGTTGCATTTGTATGTCATGCAGTGTAAAAAGTTACATCTTGTTAATTCATCTTCTTATGTAAATAAATGAATACAAAATGGTGTTTCACATAATACTCCACAAGTATATGGGAATTTTCAAGGCCAGTGTGGTACGTTTCAATACAACTTGAATGGTTATGGATAGAATTCAATACTGCGACGTAACTGATTGTGAATTTGTCCCTTGGAATAAAGAAATTCCTTCATTTTGAACAGTACTCCCTTCTACTGTGGAAACTTAAAAGATTAATTGAGTAATAAGTTCTCATTTATATTTGTTTGATGGAGTACTGTGTAATTTTACCTAGGCTTTTTAATATTTGTATATATGTACACGTAGAGAGTTATTATTTTTTCAATTGATTGTAACGCGCCGGCGATCATACTTTAATGTAGCCGGCGCGATAGAAATGATTAAAATTATTATTATTATTATTATTATTATTAGGTTGCACACAGGAAGCAAACTGTACAGGTTCTGATCATGCACTCTGGTATAATCACTAAATAGAAGGCCTTTGATTGCTCAAGGAATGTCTTGGACGGGTAAAATAAC
>OX421449.1:22352811-22367811 GCA_949126865.1 Montipora capitata | reverse complement strand
TCAACCCCGCCGATTACCTATCGCAGCACCCAACCAAGCATGCAGCAGAGACAAGCCGACAGCAGAAAGTGGCCGAGGAGTACGTCAGTTACCTTGCAACTACCTCAACTCCCAAAGCCTTGAAGATACAAGACACTGAGGAAGCCACTCAGAGCGACGCAACTCTGAAAGCTGTAGTAGAGGCTATCGCGAAAGGCAACTGGCACCTCGTAGTCAAACATCGCTGTGTCGATGTCGAAGAGTTTCGCCTCCTAGAACGAGTAAAGGACGAACTAACCGTGAGTTCGTCTGGCCATCTAATTCTACGCGGAACCCGTTTAGTCATCCCGAAAAGTCTGCATGAACATGTGGTCAACCTTGAGCACTAAGGCCACCAAGGACTCGTGAAAACGAAGTCACTATTGCGTGAGAAAGTTTGGTTTCCAAACATCGACAGGCTGGTAGAAGTCAAGGTCAAGTCGTGTGACGCATGTTTGGTTACTTCTCTTCAGTGCAAGAGAGAACCCTTACTAATGTCGCCACTCCCAGCAGCGCCGTGGAAGGAAGTTAGTGTGGACTTTGCAGAACAAGGAGTACCTCCTTCTGATCACTGACTATTACTCCAGGTCCCCTGTGGTGAGATAGTTAAATCTACCGCAGCGACAACAACCATACCGAAGCTTGACAAGGTGTTCTCAGAGTCCCAGACGTTATAAGGTCTGATAACGGCCTTCCGTTCAACAGCAAGGAGTTTGCGGCATTTGCAAACGACCTCGGTTTCAAGCATCGAAAGGTAACTCCAAAGTGGGCAAGAGCGAACGGGGAGGTCGAAAGGTTTGTACGCACCGTGAAGAAAGTCATCAAGACAGCAAAAGTGGAGCACAAGAACTACAGGCAGGAGCTGAACAGGCTGCTGAGAAACTACCGCGCTACATCTCACAGCACCACAAGGATTGCTCCTGCAACTGCACTATTTGGCAGGTCTATGAAAACGAAGCTACCCGAGTTGACGACAGCCTTCTCAGACCCTGAGATCCGAGAGCGTGATCAAACAGCGAAAGCGAAGATGAAGGAGCACGCAGACAACAAGCGGTACGTAAAGCCGTCAAACGCGAAAGAAGGCGACACGGTACTCGTTAAGAGAGATGACTCAAAGAAGAAAAATGACACACCATATGACCCAAGACCGCACGTTATTGTAGAGAAAAAGGGATCTATGTTCACTGCCGAAAATGATGATGGCATCCAGGTTACGAGGAACTCTTCGTTCTTCAAAAGCATGCCCACAGCGAAGGAAGAGAATGCCACTACCGAGAAGCAAGGAGGCTCCAGTGATGTTGCAGCACCGATGCAGTCCGATCCTGCACCGTTAAAGCGCTACCCGCAGCATACACGAACACGCCCGGTCAAGTTGGATGATTTTGTTTGCGACTGATAGCATATTTGGTGTGAACTTGCTAAGTCCTTGTTAGGCTTTTAGGACTGAACTGTTTTGGTTTATTTACACTGTATTTTGCTTGTTTTCATTACCCGTGACGTGGATTTGCTCCAAAGAGGGGAGAGATGTAATATTAGTAGTGAGAAGTTATTGCTGTTTATGCTATTACTCCTCATTATGTCTACACACGTACTGCTGCAGATCATTTTTCTCAGTCTAGGTTCCAGACCCCTAATGTTTACGATATATATATAGTTTTCAAAAATTGTAACGGTCACTTTTGAAAATGTGTGTTGACTAGCATACGAAACGTCAAGTTTTATAAAAATGCGTTGGAATACAATGTTTATCACCGCTGTTTGTGTTATTCTCTTAATCAAGCTACGATGGCCTAAGAACAAGAGTTTATATGAGATGTAATGTTGTTACCTAATTTGGCGATACATTGTACTAATGTAAGGACCCGGATGTTAGAGCACGTGGCCGGACAGTAAGAGAGTTAGTTTTGTTAAGCACGATATGAACAACGTTTCGATCAACTCCTGACTCCTAGTTTGACAACATCGTTACACGATCAATCTGCGATCAGGCTCCATTTTCGTATCGAAGGGACAACGAAAATAGAGCCTGACAACCTCGTTCCCAAGGTCTGCTCAGCTTTCAACATGGCGGCGGGTCGGAGACAACTCATTCTCGACACTGCTATTACGATAATCATATAGTATCAACCGGCTTTGAATAGACCCTTTGAATATATAATTATCATTATTTCATGACACTGATGGTTGGAAAAGAATTCGGGGATTTGAATATTTTTCTTTAAAATTTAACCCAAATATTCGGACTCGAGACTGGAACGTACGATCATTAGCGTACCTGTCACCGCTCCTAATCACTAAACCACTGAGTCACCGCTTGCTTCGTCAAAATCGTTAAACACAATAATCTAATTTATTTGTCATAAGACCGGGATGTAAAAGTGCACTAACACTCGCTAACAAATTATTTTATGCAACTAACGAAAAAGGCCAGGCCACACTTAAAACAAAGCTAACCATTTTGAAATCAGCGCTTAGGCTTAATCATTGAACTATAGTGATCCTATTCTAGATGCCGGGCAACAAATAACAAATATTAAGAAATCTTTGTGGCCTGGTCATCGTGGTCTAGTGGATAGAAGCTCCGTGTTCAAATCCTGTCCAGTGTATATGGCATGTAATTATAATTACAGTCGAACCTGTATATAACGTCCACCCTCGGAACTTGAGGAACTGTCCGGGTGGCCGCTTTATACAGGATCATTAAATATGCTCGCTAGGCGTGGTCTAATGCCAATTTAATGGCGTATCATACAAAAACACTTCATGCATGGAAACAGTAGGACAATCGACACTCTTTGAAGCGATCAATACTTTAAACAAAGTTGCAAACTTGTAAACTTAACGGTATAATATACGTAACACTGTGTAAAGGTATGGTGCAATAAATTGCCCTTTACTCTTCTGCGGTACACAGTGGTGTATTTCTATGACTTACAGATCATAACAAAAGATCTCATTCCGTCATTTCATAGTCGTTACGTTCAATGTGCAGTTATAACGGAAATGTTGCTAATTAAAGGTAAGACAATGTACAATACTGTACAAGTTTAAGTCATAGAGTAAGAATTACGGCGACTTATAAAGTCAAACACGTACGCCTGGCGTTTCGGCATTTGAAACTTGTGTCTGTAGAGCAAGTTGTTAACTGTCGACACTGCTTTATAGTGATGATGAATCGCATTTTAAACACAATAAAATACCGCATAAAGTGAGTTCTGTTCAAGGGTGGCCACTTAATACAGGTAAAAATAACAAAGAAAGACCCTGCTACAGGGTGGCCGCGGCCGCTTAATAGAGGTGGCCGCCTAATACAGGTAACAAATACAGCGTTTGTATGAGCGAAAAATCGGGACTTTGAAAACTGGCCGCTTAATAGAGGGTGGCCACTTAACACAGGGCCGTTATATACAGGTTCGACTGTACTCAATATTCATCGCTGGGTGATATTACATTATTTATTCGACTAAGCGCCCAGGAAGCTTATTTAGTTTTTGGACTTTCGAGGTGGTAACTTATTCGAGGCTGGCCGCTTATTAAATATTCACCATTTTCAGTAAGTAAAAAGTTTATTTTGTAACAAAACATGACAAAATATTGAAGCATATAAATTGTAACTG
The DNA here is from genome assembly GCA_949126865.1 of Montipora capitata. Taxonomy (NCBI): domain Eukaryota; kingdom Metazoa; phylum Cnidaria; class Anthozoa; order Scleractinia; family Acroporidae; genus Montipora; species Montipora capitata. The sequence continues at coordinate 22,364,176 of OX421449.1, read as the reverse complement.
TTCATTGTTCAGTTTACATATGCCAAGGACTAACAACTCATTGTTCGGTGTTCGCAGAAGTCTCTTTAGCTATCATAATTCTCAATGAACTTCAATGTCATCGTCGCTCAGCTCAGTAAGTCAACTTTCTGGAGCTGCTTCCTCGACATCCGACAGTTATACGTCAGCAAATGGGTAAGTCGTGCGAGAAGCTGTTAGGGCTTGCTGGATGGATACCAGGCGATCTTGTCCTGCATGACAAGGTTGACCCTCCCCTAGGTAATGAATCTGATCATCTTCAGATCCGCCAGGAGACACAGTAAGCAAGCAGCTTCTGAAAGAACGGATAATTAACTCTCTGTCTAGAGTTTCCCAGGCCTCAAGAACCCACATGACGATTTCATGACGAGGGAGACCACGCATGTTTCCTGCAGCTGTAAATGAATGAATTCTGTCATCCACTCAGGAGTACCCAACGGAGCCGCTCTGCAAAATACCCGCTCTACAAGGCAGAATTAATTGCGCTGGCTGGGAAATTGAACATTCGCTACTTAACTTGCTGGAAAGTCTTTATAAACATCACGCTTGCTGGGAAATTACGTTGCAACACGGGTTCTGGCTAGATAAAAAGATCTCTAGTTTGTAGAGTTTGGTTTTCTCGTGGTAACCGTACTATAAAAAAATATATCTATCTTCGCACTGTTGAATAGTTCCTCGTTTTCCAGGGATAGTAGAGCGAGCGAAACATGCAATTAATAGCGATGTTTCTCGTGACGTCACCTATTGTTATTAATATGCCAACCAGAACCCAATTGGCTGTTGAAACAATGACTTCTTTTGTTCCTTGGTTGGCAAATTTGAATATCAAAAGAAATGTGACGTCAATGTTTGTAAACAAGAAATATCGCAATTGAGTGTGAAAATCAAGCCACGCGAGAAAGACTAAACGCGATCTCGCGCAAATAGCTTTGAAATCGCCCTAATTGAGTATTTTGCCAGTACAATATTTTGTGCTATCCATGGTGCTAATTATTGACTGGGGTTTGTCAATGTTAAGTTATGCAATAAAGCAAGGCATACCATGCTGTGAATTCCTGCGAAATAGTTTCAACACACTAATTTGAGCGCACAGCACCGCTGACGGTCTCGTATTGTTTGCCTAAACGTCTTGTTTGCTCGGTTTCGCTTTCGGTTTACATTAATCTTATTTTAAGATAAAAACTAGCGATAAAATTTTTCGACGTTTCGATCTCGCTGAGATCATTTTCAAGTTTTTTTATTTATAATAATAAAAAATACAAAAAATAAAAATAAAAATAAAAATAAAAAAACTTGAAAATGATCTCAGCGAGATCGAAACGTCGAAAAATTTTATCGCTAGTTTTTATCTTAAAATGTATTTCGAAGAAACTACTTATTAGGATTAATCTTATTGTAGCTTGGAAGAAACCTCCTGCTTGTTTGGTTTTTTGTCTAGTTAGCGCCTTCTGGCCACTGATCGATCCGTATCTGTGAAGTCAGCTAAAAGTTAAGGTAAGCAAAATGTTGCGTTTTTTTGTCTGATATATTCAGTTTAGGAAACGCCTCTGGAAATGTTTTTTCCAAACAGTTCTCTGCCGATAGAAGACTCATAGTCTTTCCGTTGAATAATGCACAACATTAGCAGAACATATTCAAATCTTATTTCATGTGTCCAGCCTGTATGTTTGTAATTGGGTAAGCTGGAATTTTCCGTTGGAACTATTTGACAATTGTCTCTATTTTAATATAATGAACATGTCTCATTTAGCCTAAGGTTTTGCTTCATGGAGGACAAGAAGCTAAAAAATTGTTACGTTGTTTTAGGGGAAGAAATCCAAAACTAAGGTTTGTTTAAATGCACTCTCCCTTTAGATCCTATAGATGGAGGCGGCGGGAAACGTCGTTCAATAGGCCATTTCCGAGTTCAAGTCTGCCTCCTCTTCAAAGCGAGTCTAAGTGCGAAGTTTTTCTTATGAAAATTAGTTTTCATTCATATGTAAAGTAAAACTAATTACCATCACAAAAACGTCGCACTTAGACTCGCTTTGAAGAGAAGACAGACATGAACTCGGAAATGGCCTATTGCGGTCATTTTGAAGGCGTTGAGCTACTGGCCAGATATCATTTTGATCTTTGAAGATCGCAAACGGTAAGAGAATTTTATGTTTGTTCTTCTTACGCGTACTAGACCGAATTTTCCATCGAAATCGAGAGTCTATTTTCACTGTTACATCCCGGTGCGGGGGGCTACGGGGGTACTGCCATATATGGGCTATATAGGTATGTGCTGCTGTGAAGGGTATGGTTTTCAAGCAGTTTACTCTAGCATGGGGTATATAAATCAGAGCGTTTGGGTCTAGAATAGGGTATCATTTTTCACGAAACTGACCAGTTGGTTAAAGATTTTATTTAGACTAAGAAAACCAGGAATTGCTACTCAAAGATATAAAAAAATGAAATCGGCAAGTTTAAATTTTCACGACTCAGCCTCAACAGCGTTGATAGACGACTATCATAAAACGCTACTGGATATTATTAACTGTCAAAAATCGGGATTCAGACGGAAATCGGTGGTATTAATACTGGTTAAAATTAAACAATTTATTGTATTGATAATGGGTACGTACGTGCTTGGCATTGCGGGACAAGTATAAATAAATACTTTTTTAATAAAGAAGCGATTGTGGTATAAGGTTTTGTTTTGGCTTTGTTTTAGACTGTGCTAGTGACCTCAGTTTCTGGAAAAGAGCTACTCTAGGATAGGAGTGATTTGGGGAGTTTACTCTAGTATAGGGTAGCAAAATCCAGCTGAAACTAGCTCTGGTATAGGCTAAGGGTTCCAGGGTCCCAGCGGCACATCCCCACCCAGAAATTCCTAAAGTACCCCCCCCCCCCCCGGGTGTTACATAAGGCTAGAGCAACTTTTCGCCTTGAAATGAGGCATTTCAACGCTCACTGAGGTTGGCTGTGCCGTGAATTGTATTTGAGATCGCCACGTAGCCATGTAGCTGAACTGAGGGATAAAGAGCAATTGTTCGTTTACCCTAATTTAAAGTTTAAAGTTAAAGTCATCTTAAGTTGTCCCTCTGATCTCGGGAATTTTGGAATTTAGTTTTCGGTTTTCTTTCTTGTGTTTTCTGATCCGGGTCGGTTCGAGTTGATCCGACGTGGAGTGGCGGTCCGAGTCAGTTGATCCGGTCCGACTTTTGTATCTGCCTCTGCAAAAGGACAACGAGGACTCCTTTCATGCAATGTCACGTTTTATAAACGTTTCCGTTTATGACTTCGCGGATCTGCCACACTGATTGTTTATTGTTCCGAGCGCTCTGGATATGATCTTTCACTGATTTCTGACAACCGTACAATTTAAAAAAAATGCACTGAAGCAACATCTCCGGGCCATTTGGGGCAGCGCAAGCAATGTTTTCAAGGTTTGGGTTACGTTAGGAAATTAAAGTCGCTATTTTACTTTGTTGGCCCTATTCGCAATAGCGTAAGACTTCTTTATTTTGACAAAGATTCTGTCATCACCAACGCTCAAATGCGGATGGTCTGTCGCGTCTTCACAAAGTTCCGGATGAAGTATTTTTTCAAAAACACTGCCGACAAAAGACAAAAACTGGACAAAGTATTGAAGTGTTTTTTTTGTCAATAATCTGTTGTAGAGGAATATTTCTTTTTCTCAGAGTAAGGTTGAGAGAAAGATCGCTCATTTTGACCAACTGCAAAGTACAAATTTGTTTAGTTGGGATGTAAGCTTACAAAAAAAAATTGACAGGAAACAAATTTCGGTTTTCGTTTTGAAATTGTAAGAAAATTCTAAATTTGTCCGCTAGTGGACAGGCCCTTAACGTACTTTTTTCTGACAAGAGATTTGTTGCAAGCATTTCCTCAGAATGACAGACGAACAAGGCTGACCACGACAACGATTGTCTCAAGACGTACGTACGTACGTTGCTGTGAAACTTTGTACCAGTTCTGGTGTGAAGCTTTTGCGGTGATTGTCTGACGACACACGACCATGGCTTTTGCTGTGAAACTCAGTCATGTCCAATATACATATTATTTTCTCATGTGATCTAGCTGGGTACAGGGCAATTCCGATTGTCGATTGGTACTAATAGAAAATGATGTCATTCTAATGGTTCTATTGGTGCAAAACAAGTTCGCTTTTAGACCAAGTAATAGCGCGCTATTATGATTATGTATATTCCTCGTTCTATGAGACAACCACGCAAACCAAGTTCGCTTTTACACCAAGTAACAGCGCGCTATAATTATTATGAATATACCTCGTTCTATAAGCCAACCACACAAAGCAAGTTCGCTTTTACACCAAGTAAAAGGACCGAATAGTTATTATGAATATTCCCCGTTCTATAAGCCAAGCCTAAAAAGGCTTTTACACCAAGTAAAAGCGCGCTATTATTATTATGAATATACCTCGTCCGATAAGCCAAGCACGCAAAACAAGTTCCCCTTTACACCAAGTAATAGCGCGCTATAATTATTGTGAATGTACCTCGTCCTATAAGCCAAGCACGCAAAACAAGTTGGCCTTTACACCAAGTAATAGCGCGCTATAATTATTATTTATATTCCTCGCTTTATAAGCCAACCACGCAAAACAAGTAAGGGTTATTTTTACGCAACGAGCGGATGTGTGATGAATAAATTCACATGGGCGAGGTTTCACAACTGTGGCGTAAAATAGTGGTAAACAATTCTCATGTTTTCAATTTGAGAAACTGTTCAGTAGTATTTAAAGTGTAATAACAGACGATGTAAAATAAATGTCACGTTGTTGAAGTAAAGTTGTGGTCTTGTTTGTCAGTGCGTTAAACGCGATGCATGTGGATAGCCTACGAAGGGAATATCTCTGTAATATTCTGTAATATTTCCCTAGGGGATTATCAATTCAAATATTCCCCTAGGTTGTAAGATATAAGCCAACCACACAAAATAAGTTCCCTTTTACACCAAGTAAAACCACGCAATACTTATTATGTGTATATTAGCGCAATGTCTTTATAGACATGGAAGTGTTTAAAGCAAAACAAGTGTTCAATGAAGGGTTTCCAAAAATGGTGGTTATATCATGCTGTTGATTATATCCTTTTGTTGTATCTGGTGGCTCTAAAAGAACCGTTTTATATTCAAGTGACTGAAGTCACTTATCACTGTTGTTGTGGGGTTTGTCGTGGTAACCCACTGAGGTACAATAGTTTACTATAATCAATGTCGTAGTAAAACCATTGCTGCCTTTCCTGTCAACGTTGTCGTTGACAAATTGTATTTGGCAGGCTCTCTTTTCGGCTGTAGCTTGCGATGAGGCCCAGGACTGAGCGAGCAGAATCCATCTACTGATGATTTCAGGATTGCAGCCGTTGCCGTGGAAAAACAGCAAAAGTTTGAATGTCTCCTTATCACCCATTGGTTTCTTCCAGAACATTAAGGGAATATCGTTAGGCCACGATTTTTCTGGAAAAAAGGCGTCGCCGTTGAGCACTCGGAATAACTGTTTTCTTTCTTCTACGACTTCTTTCCGAGATAGCAGTCGTATTTCTTCTCGGTATAAGGATATCATAGCCATCTTCCAACTGATCGTGTAACCGTGAACTGAGAGCACGCCAAGAATTAGGAGATTCATAAACACGCGTCGTTATGTGAGCAACATTTCATTTCACTGTTCATTTAATTTTTCGATTTTTTATTGCTCTTATTGTCTTATTACTCTTTGTAAGGGCTATCCGCTTTTCTCACTTTTTCGGTATTCTTTGTTATTCCGGAAATGAAGACACCTTTTTACTGGATAAGGCGTGATGGCACAATAGGGACCCAGCAGTTCGAGTGACTTTGTTCATCTCTATTACAAATAACGGACGTTGTCATTTCGCTGGCTTGATATCGGTTAAGTCTATACCTGCGCGATTTTCCAAACGTCTGTAAAGTAATGGCTGCCCGTATGCAAAGATTGGACGTTGATTTGCAAAAATGTCACGACAACGATCTGGATTGGACATTGTTGCCACAGAACCTAAAAAAAGTAAGTACTCTTCTTTTTTCGAAATTTTACATTAATTATCCATAACAGCAATTGCCCTGTACCCAGCCACACCACATGATAAAATGAACTAAGTCCCCTTAATGAGATGCATGCTCACCAGTAGAACCATTGGAATGACATCATTTTCTAGTGGTACCAATCGGACCAATGGTACCAATGGTCCATCGGAATTGCCCTGTACCCAGCCATACCACATTACAAAATGAACTGCATGTTCACCAGTAGAACCATTGGAGTGACATAATTTTCTAGTGGTACCAATCGGACCATTGGAACCAATGGTCCATCGGAATTGCCCTGTACCCAGCTACACCACATGTCAAAATGAACTAAGTCCCCTTAATGAGATGCATGTTCACCAGTAGAACCATTGGAACGACATCATTTTCTAGTTGTACCAATCGTACCAATGAAGACTCTTCTTATCAGTACCAACACCAATGGAGTCTATTTGTGAGTATTGGACAACCCTCGTGAAACTTTTGCGGTGATTGTCTGACGACACACGACCATGGCTTTTGCTGTGAAACATTGCACCAGTTCTGGTGTGAAAATTTTGCCGTGATTGTCTGACCATATACGACCATGGCTGACTGGCATTCTTGGCATGTTATTACCTTCTCATTATTACTTCTTGCGAAAGATGTTAATTGACTGTGCATTTTTGGCATGCGATTACCGCCCCATCGTCAGCATCGTTACGTTTCGCGAAAAGGAGAGAATATAACGGGCGTTAGGTCAAAACAAAGTCTTTGTTTTGACCTAACGCCCGTTATATTTAAATTGCGAATTGTCCATTACAGTTTAACCTTGATAATGGGGTCATGTCTGACTCCGAAACGTCCGATATTGTTGTTAGTTTTTATTCTTAATATTTTAGTTGTAGAAAGAACTTTCCAAGTGAGCCACATCAGATTATGAGTCAACAGTGGGTTGTTTTACCAAACGTCCGCCGATAATTTGGCTGTCAAAAAGGCGAGAAATGTCTAAAACCGCTCCTATAGCTATCAATGCCCGGAAAGTCGACAGTTAACGACTTGCTCTACAAAGAAAAGGTTTAAGTGCCGAAGCGCCAGACGTACATGTCCGACTTTTTTAAGACTTCGTAATCCTACCCTATTACTACTTTAACTTGAACAGTTTTGTTGTATATTAGGCTACTTTTAATTAGAAACATTTCCGTTATTTATACACATTGAACAACTATGAAATGATGGAATCAGATATTTTGTTGTTAACTGTTAGTCATAGAGATACAGTACAGTAACTGTATACCGTAGAAGATTAGATGATGTTACGTTTATTATACCGTTAAGATACAAGTTGGCACTGAACTTTGTTTAAAGACAGTAGATCGCTTGAAAGGGTGTTGATTGTTCTATGGTTTCCTTGCATGAAGTGTATTTGTATGATACGAAGCAACAGCAGCATGAGTTGTTGCAAAATAACTAATAAAGCATGAATACCTAGCCTTGTAATAACGAACCTAATCGTGCTTAAAACAAAGATCACATACATACAAACTAAAGATTCTAGGAAGGTGCCAATTGTGTCTAAAAGAAATAAAATATGCAGCAAAAGATAAAAAAAGACGTTTGGAAACATACGCGTGGGAATTTGTTTCGCCACATCCATTTCTGTTAAGTCTGAATTGAAATGATTCGTTATCTATGTTGATGACATCATTTCGTTCGCCATGACTTTTAAAAAATGTTTCCACGTAATATTTTCGCACTTTAGAATCTCCATCAGCTCCCAGCCCGATAACTATGATATCGTTACGCCCACCCCATAATATAACGTGGTTAATCCAGTGTCCCACGAGTGCATGGTCTTGTCCTTTTTACACAGGTGCAACAGCTAAGACAAACGCAGGAATGTGTTCCTGTAAGGGTGTTAACATAAATGCGTTGGCTTGCTTTGCTTTTTCGAAATCTTTGTTATTCACTATATCGATAATCTCCTGAGCTGTTGAAACAACCACTTCATCTTCCGTTGCCAACCCGACAATGCGATCTCCCCACACTCTTAAGGTAGGAATAATTGCTGTTGCGTCTACTGCCAGAGCAAACACTCCAGGATAACAAATTGTTCGATAGAAATGTGCTGCCCGTTCTAATGTGCGCTCTTGTAATGTCGTTGGTATAGCATAGTCGGACCTTGCACTGCGTTACATGGTCTGAAGACTGGTTCCCCTCAACTTCTCTGTAACAATCTTGGTAAGAGCTGGACCTCCATAGTCTAAAATTGTTGCGAAAAGCGATTTTGTCTCATCATTCCAACGCTTGATATTTTTTGCTTGGTTTTCAACTATGTTTTTCAAAATCGATGCAAGTATAGAACAGTCGTCACTTGGATTATCCAACAGAGACGCTACTTTGACTGCAATGTCAGGAACAAACCGGTTTACATCTCTTTTTGTGACAAGCGTTTTAATTCCTCTATAACCATATCCTTAATTTTAAACTGATCCTGAAGTTCGCAGATTTTGCCAATATAAACTTCATGAAGGGCGTACTCCTCAACCGTGTGCTGAAGCAAGGATTGGACAGTTATACTTATTGCCATGCTTGGGGTTGTGTTTGTCATATCCAAAAGGTTCTTGCAGAAACGCATAGATTTTTCTTCTAACTCAGACATACTCATCCTCAGCTCGCCTACCACAACAGATATCGAATTGGTTGTCGAGACGGAAGATGCAAACAATACTTCTTTCACAGACTTCATCATTTGTATTTCTCGTTCTCCAAACTTAAGGTTATTTTCAATTACGGGAATATTAGATTGTTGCCATTCTTCTTATCTAGCTCGCTTTGCGGACGAAACAGATGCGGTACTTCTGCCACAATAGATCTCCCCAGCCTGGAGCCAAATTCTCTTTCTGTTTGATCTTTTGTTTCAGATACAATCTGATAAATAAGAACAATCAGATAGTAAAATTTCAATAGAAGTGACAGCCCTTCATTTTGTCAACACACTTCAAGCACTCATATGTTGTACAATAAACTTTTTTCTTCAAATACAATAACTTTTTGTCTTCATGTAAAGTGAATTGATGTTTTCAGTATTGTATTATTTGCCTACCCTAGCTTACTCACCTTGTCGATATTTTCTTCTGCCATTAGAGATGGTAATAGTGAGGACTGTAAAGAGCTGGAAGGAACACTTGAAACACTACTTGAGGCTGTACTGCTCTGAACACCAGAAATTATTCCTTTTGATTTCCAAGTAAAGAAATCCGTCATCAATTTAGAACCTGTGGACAAAATGTTTGCAGCAATTATCATATCAGAAATTGACTACACACTCTGACCAATCACCTACTTAACTTTTTGAAACCCTTCTTTGAAGCTAGAGTTACGCAACCCTCTTCCCCAGTCCTAAACCTGACCTTCTCCGAAACCCCTTCTCTCCAACCAGGGAAAACAATTGCGTTTGTACATACCTTATCAATGCCTTGTTAATGTATAAGAAAGAATGGTTCTAAGTAAAACTTACTCCAATATATTTTTTCAGTCTCTCTATTCGGCCTAATTAGCCAATGTGCCTCCAATCACAACGTCAAACCGTTGTTGTGATTGAACTTTTGATTACTAATTATATCACGGTATTACGTAACTAAAACAAATCCTATCACAGCTTCATGTCCAAAACGCGTCTGTTTCACGTCAATATGCCAAGTTGGATATCACTACAATCAAATTCCTTCGTAACCCGGCCACAGTCGTTTGTCAGGCTATTGGTACGTTTTCCGTCGCTAGAATTCAGGGCTGTGAAACAATTCTTTGTTTTGGAAATGGCTGAAGGAGAGGGCATGTTAAAGGTGATCCAGGTACTTTGTTCCTCGAATCATTGCATGCATTATAAATATTAATACTAGTGGGTTTCTGTTGTAAAGTTCACAGTTCTAATTCCCACCCAAGAGGCTGATGCGTTTCAAGAATTCATCAGTGCACACAGTGGACAATTTGCTGTTGGTAAGTTAGTACCATCGGTTTATTGGAGTCACCAACTTCATATTTTGCCTTATTATAGCTTTTCATCTACAGATCCTGAAGCCGAGACTGTAGAGTCTGTTGGTGAACCCGGAGACGAAACACCCTCGAAACCAGTTGAAATTGCGGGAGAATCCGCACGTGGTTTCAAAAGAACCAAGTGTCAGTTTCTCTTTTCGCCAAACAGATCAATCGATCGCAAGGGACGACTTTCAAATTGCTCAATAAGCCACTCGTATCAATGCCAAAAGGAGCCGGGAGAGAGCCCGGGTTTCAATGGTGAAATTTCTTAACTCCCCCTCACAACAAGCGACGCTTATGAACGCGAGAAAAGGTATTTTTATGCTACAAATACAATGCAATTTTAAAATTCGTGAATGAATCAAGTGCAATTGAATTACGTTATTAATTTTAACAGCAAGGAACAAACCAAGCTCCACTGACAGCCAACCGGCGGAAACCATTGGTGTCAAGCCGAAATCCCGAAAATGCTTTGATAAAGCCGAACTAGCAGCTTTGGATACTGTTTTCAAGGCATCAAGTGGCCTCCCATCAAGGGCAACTATGGAGAGTCTTTCGAATTCCCTTGGTCTCGAATACGACGTGGTAGGACTTACCTTTAGGTCTGACTGCTTTTACGTTGTTGTCATCATCTAAGAACCATCCTGTCCTTATTTGATGCAACTTTTCTCTTGTGTGCAGTTTAAGAACCTAAATAGCGTTCGAGTTTTTCCCACATTTCAGGGAAACACCACAAGCCTGACATGTCAAACTTGTCTCAAAATTATCATTAAAGGAAATCGCTTTTAAGCCTAATGACTTGAGCTCCTAGTTCACCGTTGAGACTTTCGTATGAGGTGCACAAAGTGCCTTAGAAAGAAATGAAAATAGAATGAGGAAGAACACAAGCTCAGACATGATGGTCGGTTGGTGGTCTTCAACGGATTTTCAACTGGAAATGAAATAAAAATTTCCCCGAGCTGTTATGTGTCCCATTTCTGAGGGGTATTGTTAACCGGGTGTTAAGTGCCAAGATCCTGCATGCAGAATCGTTTGCAGGAATCGTTTGCAGGCACCCCTAATTTTGCCTATGATAAAGTATAATATGCCTTCCTGTAATGTTTTGGTTTCGCGGTAGCTTATATCCGTTTCTTTAGTACAATATGTTCAGTTTTAGTTGCTTCAAGTGTAAGAATTTTTTTTCAAATCAATCATTACCACAGGAAACTCAAACAATGATTTCTATTCAACGGGATATCAAACTGGTTCCAAAACCACCGCCGTCTACGAAACGATGGCAGTT
>OX421449.1:22335311-22340311 GCA_949126865.1 Montipora capitata | reverse complement strand
GATTTTATTACTTTGTTTGAGGGATTACAGAATACTCCCGTACTCTTGCCAGCTCAGCGTCAAGGAGTTGCTCAACAGCTATACATGCATTTGGAGGAACACAACAATTCTTAATTGTTATATTAAATTTTGTACGTGTTTATTCCATTCCCTTGATGTACGTGTACATGTAGTAGCTCTTTTGGTAGGGCAAGGGTGATCTAGTTCAGAGGTCATAGGCCATGGCTCCCACATTAGTTTTTCTCTGTCTTTGTGTGGATTAGTTTCCAGAACTGAAGTGAATGCTTAAATATTAATTAAAAATAAAAACTAAAGTGAATTACACACGAGGGGGAGTTGGGAGAATTCAAGACAGTTGTGCAAACCCGAGACGCAGTCGAGATTATGCATATTGAGAATTCTCCTAACTCCCCAGAGTGTTTAGATGAGGCTATGAAAAAAGTCCTCTATTGCTTTTATAAAATATTTTTCAAAGATAATTTGACAAATGAAGGAAAATTCTGGCCTTTTTTACTTTTGATTGAAACGGATTTTCTTGATACACGCCAATATTTCCTACCACCCAATCAAAACACCCGTTGACAACACATAACTAATCAAAATATGTGTGATGTCCACAGCCATGTTCCATACTCTTATCTAAACACAGCTATTGACCAATGAGAGTGCGCGTACTATCCTAATTATTTTATAAATAATAACGGAACTCTGATAGTTATTAAATTATAATGCTTCAATTATTGTTTGTTGATAGTTTGATTCAGGGAAGTTGATAGGAAAGCATCTTGACTATCTTATGAAGTGAATTATGAAGTCTAACAAGTACTGTTAATTTTTCATGGGGTGAGTTTAAAAAATGCTGACTTGTTTGAATTTGGTTTTTATTTATTACGATGTATTTCAGTAAATCCGACCTGCTTTTGAAGCAAAACATTTTTTATTCCAACTCTAGAATACCTGGGCCTGGTTGTTTGAAAGCCGATTAACTGAATCAAGGATTTGTGTAAACTTTTGTTTCGTGTTTTCAACTTAAATTTGGTGAAAGTTTTGCTTCCTTTTTTTTGTTTCTCAAGATTGACTTGTAATGTAAAGTTTTGCCAAATATCAGCATTGAACAGCATTTGGGAGTAGAGAAATAAACTCCTTGGTTAACTTTTAATCTGGGGTTACCGTATGCAACAGTGCAAAAAAAAGTCAAGTAAGTACAGACCAAAATATTGAGTAAAATGTTGAATCCACAATGACTACAAATATTGAGAAAACTGTACCTCTTATGCTCAAAATAGCTAGTAAAGGGTGCCCATCCGTGAGTTAAATATACTGTACCTAACGAGTAAATCCTACTCCATGCACTGAGTAAAAGTGTTAAACAAAATGAATCCACATTGACTCGTCATCTTGAGTAAACTGGCAATAAACTCATAACATGAGTAAACTGTACTCAAAAGACTGTGTAAAACAAACTCGGGAGAATTGTTTCAGGTTTTACTCTTTTGTTGAGTAGAGAATGCAACTCATTATAGCAAAATATAGAAATATCAGAAAGTCTGTCATAAATGTGTATCTTGTAGAACAATTACAACAGTGACACAGAAAACACTAAAATGCCATAACACTCAAAATTTATCCAGTTGCTTTGGAAAACGTTTTGATTTAAATAATGGTAATACTTAAATTCAACTAACTATATGCAGGGCAAAAATAAAATAGTCCTTTTTTTCTTGGAACAGTGTTCCATTCTTGAGCTACAGACACTGTCAAAGGGCATTTCAGTAAGCCTTAATGAAGCTCCAACTGTAAAGAGCATTTTAAATGAACTATATTTTCACAGGAGAAATTGAAAATTTTATGGCTTGCCCTTTTTTCTGCAAACTGACAATTAAATTTTCATTAGCAAAAGTTATATCAGTGATGATGGAAGTTTCTTACCATTATTGTCTTAAAATGCATTTCTACAGGTAAAAATGTATGTATTTAATTAATGAAGGTGGATAATTGTGTGTAAAAACAAAATAAGAGGCTAAGAGCAAAAGTGTTGCCTTCCCTGTATACATGTATAAGGTTTCCCTCCAAAGTACAGAGCAGCTTCCTTTTTTACCGCCAATTACATGTACATTTTTTCAGGGGCATTACAGGTAAGTGTTCCCTCTATAACTACACTGTAGAAATAGCTGACACTAATAGTGGGCACTGTCTATGTTCTTATCTGATTATAATACAATGGAAACTTGTTAATCGCATGAATCTTTTGCCACAACATGATTACCCAATCTGCGAGGTGATAGTTGTGAGAACATTTAATCCATGACACTGTTTAGAGCATCATAATTGAAACAATCTGAAACAAATGAGGGCAAGTGCAGTGGTTACGGCATCATTACATTGTACTTGAGAACATTTTGTGGGCAAGCACTATTGCAACGTCATCATTACTTAAGAACATTTTGCATGGTTGGTCAAAGGTCATTTTGAGGTTTTCAGTGAGCATGTTGCCCTTTGATGATGTTGGGGCTTTGGCATCTGAACATGGCATGCGGCTTACTGGCTCTAAATATAAGGATATGCTCACTGATTTTCTCAAGTACAAGCCCTTCCCTGCATCACATCGCCAGAACTCGGGGACATTTCGAGCCCGCGAACTATTTTCAGCGGTATATCGAATTTCACCTGGGAACAAGGAAATTCAATATGGCAGCGATCACAGCTCGATCTGCGAAGAAGCGTGTGTCATACCATGAATTGCACAGCTTGAGCACCATATATATTTTATTTGATGGAAATAATAGGAAAAGAAGACTTGCAAATAAATCGTTGGGATTTATCAAGGCAGGGAGAATTGTTGCGAGCAGGGAGGACGTAGAGGCAAGTGCAGCTTGAATCTCTTAAAGCAATTTGTTTATAATAGAGTGTTAGAATGTTAATTCAAAGTTTATCTGTGTTACATTTTTAAGGGAACCAAATACTTCATTAAGTGGAAAGGCTTCAGCTCATTAAAGAATAATACTTGGGAGCCTGAAGAACACCTTTCCCAACTTTTGCTGAGGTAATAAGTTTTTTTTAGCTTATTGTTACTGTAAATAATGCATTGATCTATTTGGCCAACTCTCATGACTTCCCTGGTACAGTACACGGGAAGAATATGAAGATTACATACCAGTAATAAATAATTTGATATTGTAACAATCACTTTTATGGTTATTCTAAAACAAACGTCCTCAGCTTATACTGATCATTCTGGCTGCTATCAAATTACTCGCTGTTCGTTTTGACTATTCTTGTTTTTCTTGTCTCAATGTTTTCTTCTGGAAAGTCAAACATTTAATATCATTCAGGTTCTTTGAGTCTCCAAAACCACCCATTGACACTGTCCAAGACTGTGTGGACAGACTATGAGTTTCCTATGATGCACCATGATGTGTGAATTTCCATACAACTTCTGCTTTTTGTAGATAACTTTTTGCTCTGCATTTACAACTTTGTTGTTGGGTTTACGACTTGCCGCTTTATTAATTTCACTTCTTACAACATATGTACAAGTTGTTTGTGAAATGAATTACTTTTCGTCCCAAACATTCAACTTTTGACATGTGTGCATACAACTTGTTTTCCGATATACTGCGTGTTGCTCGGGTCTTGCATTTACAGTAGTTTGTACAACTCATCTTTGAAATATCCAATTTAGCACTGCGAGCGTAATGATTTGGAGAATGTACAACTTCTGCTCATTGTTGTCCAACTTGTTATTGATTGAAAAAATCACGTATTGATTTGGTTTCTGTGAGACCCAACATTCTTTGTGAGACTTGTTTTTTTTGCAGTTCCTTTAAAAAAGAAAATGGCGGCTGATGCTGATTGGATGCCCTTCCATCTTTGCTGTGTGAAATGGAACGACGTCGTTTAACAGATAATATTGATACACATGTATGTGCGGATTGCTTGCAAGGAGTGGGGAGGACTTTGTAGTTTTGTTGAGAGTGTGTGGGTAATTGCTCGCCGCTTTGCAAAGCAACGGAATTAACCTTGACAGCTTTAATTCAGGAAACGCAGGAGTTGATTGGCCGTGCGGAGGGCCATGCTTTTTTACTTTCCCGCAAGACAAGAATTTATTGGGTAACTCACTGAGGTCACCTGTAAGGTCTGAATGAGGAATTGACGTAAAGTCCTGCCTTCGAAACAGTGCGAATGGGATGCCAGGAAGATTGGTGTACAAGATAATGGAGTTTTTAGAAGTGTAGAGTTTTATACATGGCGGAAAGTGCAATGTTTGTTTCTGTATCAGAAAGAATGTTAAAGAGACAGCGTCAAGAAATGGATTGGCCTATGGGAGAACAAGAATTCAGTGACATCAACTGTGACATTGATGATCTTGCACCCATGCCTGAGTCACAATGGACAAACGGAAAACAATGTTCAGGTACCACTGTCAGCTTTAACACTTTTCCCCATGCAACTGGAAATGCTGACATTATTCAGTCACTTTTTTTCACCTTCTAAGTACAGAAACACATGGTAATTCCTTGGTAAGTTAACTTTCCTTTTCTGACCACTCATATCTTGAACTGGCAACATGAATGTAAAAAAATCTTTTCCAATGCCTTGATTGCCCCTGTAACTAATAGCGGAGCTCCGTGTGCGCCGAGCACCATAATTAAGAAAATATGGTATCCCATCGATGTGAGAAGTTTTGGTTTTATAGCACATCCACCCCTCCATGTATGCCAATGTGATCAGTATCATGCTACAGTTAATTTACAGCATACATCTTTGATATTGCATATCCATGTTTTGATCAATTGTCACCTGTCAAAACAAAGTATTTGCTGACCAGTATCACATGACCATATCGTGGGCTCAAGCTTACAGCTCATCAAGGTCAGCTTTTTTTTTTTTAAGCTAACCGCTGACCAGGTACTGTTTTTCAATTGGATTGCAAGCTCAACCCAGGTTAACTCACCTAAACATAAGCAAGGGTTCATTTTTCGCGCGCTTTCTCTGGCATG
>OX421449.1:22302811-22332811 GCA_949126865.1 Montipora capitata | reverse complement strand
GGAAAGCATAGATGGCCCTGGCGACGAGGTTGTTGAAAACAAACTATGTTGTTGTAATGTTGATGAGTCATGTTCAGGAAAAAATCATGTCATCCAAACTAGGAACAGGTTTTACACCCTTCCAAGAATGATGTGATTCCTTTTCAATGAATGAATTTCTTTCGAATGACGTGAATATTATTGGTAAACTAGTGTTTGAAAGATAACTGAAGAATTAAAAAACACTCAAGTAATTTGGAAATTAATGTTAACTTTATTCATTTAATCATTCTGAAGTGAGGTGTATGAAACTGATGAAAGTATGTATTTAAAGTTAATTAATATGAAAAATGAGAATTATTGTCATTGAACAGAATTTTCCTTTTCATGTGTTAGAATCCAGGAAAATGCACTTCCAGGGGTCTCTTTTTCAGACCCCCTAGAGCTTCAGGCCATGTGGGCCTTCACTATGTGCCTATGTAAAGAAATGCTATGGGTGACACCTTTAAAGAAACAGTGGCCTTTGTTAAAAAACTGCCTTCCTTGAAGTCTCAAGGTTCTTTTGGCTACAGTTGCAGTTTTTTTTTTGGGGGGGGGGGGGGGGTGGGGTGTGGAGGGGGCTCAAATTCTTGCGTACCTACCATTGTGTCGGGATGCATATGTCCGCCATGTTTGATTCTTGTAGCGTCACTTTTGCCAACTACAGTTCATGCAGCTTCCGTTGGTATAGCCTGCGTAGCTGGCGGTATTGTTGGTGCGACTGAGGCAATATAAACAAGCCAACAATGGGGAAGAGTTCTGTGAAATACTGTCTGCCCGAAAACTAGGGTTATTTTAATATCACCCACTTCGAATTCCCAATATGAACAGCCAACCAGAGTAAAGCTGTAATGCAAAACAAAGTTGTATCTGGATTGAATTTTGCTCTGTCACTATCTCTGGGTATCTAAAAGAGAGCATTTAAATTTGGAATGAGATGTGCCAAGTAATTTTTTCTTGTTTTTACTGGAAACCTTTCAGGGCCAGGAACAGAAAATATCTTTGGTGCATGCATCTTCATCTTCTGGTAAAGCTTCTGGCTGACTACAGTTCAGTTAAAAATACTCAACCCCTTGAGGAGTTGTTTGCAAGTACAGCATTCTTGGTGTTAAATTCTGGCACTGATTCTCTCGTCCTCTCTTGCCAAAAAAAAAGGCCAAGGTAAAACCAGGCCTTCCTCTGTAGCTGTTCAGGACTTTTGCTCTCAGCCAGTACAAGCTTGCTGCTAACAGTTTCTTCATACGCTCTTTGGAAATAGTTTTCTTGTGGACTACACCAACAATTTTCCTATCTTCCGAGTTCTTTTACAGATTTGTCTAAAACTTTGTTTGCTTCGGAAAAAGCAGGGTTGGAGATTATTGAAAAGGTCTTTTTATACAGCTCAGACCGAAGAAAAAGAGGTCAGTGGCTTCTCTTATTGACTTTATTGAACTTTACAGCTATATCAACGCTAAGCTCTCAAAGTCTTAAAAATGAGCCCATGTTCTGTGAAACTTGAGAAAGCAAACAATAGTCGGTCGGTCTCTCCGCTCTTCTTCCTTCCAATGCAATGTGCTCTCTCGAAACTTCATACAGTAGCTGATCAGATTGCTAGAGAACTGCAAAACATCATATTACAAAAATAAGATCGAAGGTGCAGATCGTAACAGACTATTCTGCCTTGTTAACAGCCTGTTCAAGACCAGCAAAAACATACTACCAACACATAACTCCCGAGAAGTTCTCGCCGATGAATTTAAGGACGTTCGCGCCAATTGTTTCTGCGCATCCTTACTGCGCACGCAAATTCACACGCCACGTCATACACGAGCGCGCGCGCTAAGTAATAAAATAAGAGATGATACAATTATCTCCACGTTGTCCAAAAATGAACAAAAAATCCATGTGGGAAGTTAAAAAAATTTCAAGATTTCTGCTCACGGGACATCAAATCCTGCCATCTTGCGGCTGCAAGGCGCGTGAAACTGTGGTCGCTAAATGCGAACTTGATCTTTAAAGAACCTCACCAGTTGACTAAATTCACTTAGTAAGTCCACTTAAACAATATTCGGCAGAGAAGATTTCACTTCAAAGATTTAATTGCAATATATTTGGGTTTACAGACACTGGCCTTATTCGCTAACGAAGCCCGATTTTGTCCCATTTTGGGTGTTTTTCCGGGCATGATCTATCCAAAACGAAGTTGGTGACCCCCCATTTTTTTTACATTTCTGACATAACTAATTCATCATCTTACAATGGTAAAAGTTTCAGAAAAAAATCAATGTTGAAAAAATTTCGCGCGAACGTCCTTAATACGTAGTTCATCAACAAGATCCGAAGTATACGCAATGAAATTGAAAAGCTACATCCAGCTAGTCAAACGAAAGAAACCATGCCTGCAATCTTGCCATTAACTCAACTCAGTGAGTTCAACTTACCTGACAACAATGCAACTGAGAAAGTTATCAGGTCTATGCCATCGAAAACATGTTCTCTGGACCCTATACCGACTCATGTGGTTAAGAACCATCTTAATCTACTACCTGCTATACAATCTATAATAATATCATCTCTGTCTAGCGGTACACTCCCGACTCAGCTGAAGATCTCACAGGTCAAACCAAAGCTCAAAAAGAATGATCTGGACAAAAATTTATACTCAAACTATCGACCTATAGAATTAAATTTAAGATTTTGTTAACGGTATACACCAGGCTTTGAATGGTCTGGCACCGGATTACTTATCTACACTTATAGATGTTCGTCGACCTACCCGCTCTCTTCGATCGTCTGACAAGTTACTGCTTAATGTTCCAAAGATAAATACAGTTACTTATGGCCAACAGGCCTTCTCATACGTAGCCGCAACACTCTGGAACTCTATACCGGACAATATTAGAAACTCTGTAACAGTTGAAATATTTAAAACCAGACTCAAAACATTTCTTTGCAAAGAAGCATATAATTCATCTAATTGAACTTTTCTTTAAATTATGATTTACTTCCTTATAATATGTATATATGTACATAATATTTTTGTAAACGCATCGAGATTTTTAGATGCGTAATAAGCAAGTACATTATTATTATTATTATTATTATTATTATTATTATTATTATTATTATTATATCTGCAAGTTTCTTCATCTTGTTCTTTTTTCCCTATTCGTCTTCTGTAGCTCCTTGTTCAAAGTGTTTGGAAACACCATTCCTTTGTGAATAATTTTTACTTTTTCATTGATGGATTTCCCTTCAGGATGTCCTCCTGTTTTAGTGTGCTCGCAACGGCTGTTTCCACTCAAGAAATGTGGTCAACAATGCCTTCTACTCTCACAAACTTAATTATCCTCTGGAAAACAAATATTGCTACCAGAACTATTGCTACCGCTTGGTCTGGATTTACTTTCTTTGAAACAAAAACCACAAACAAATTATTTTAAACCAATTCTGATTTATCTCCCTCTTTTGCTGAGAATTGTTGTCAAAAGAAAAAATTTTTTTTTACTTTAATAAAACAAAAATGACCTGTGTATGGGATCAGAATCTCTTTAGAGAGCCAAATCTCTTTGGTTTTCTTGACCCCTTTGAAAAATGTCGTAAATGTTATGTATGTAAACAGACATTACGTCAGCAGTGACTGTTGCTATAATTGCTTTTCAAGACTCAAGTTCACCTCAATAAGGTTGACATCTGAATCAACAGTTGATTCAGATGTCTACATGGTTGGAGTGGACAGCATCAGAGTGAGAAGTATGCATTAGAGAATTGAAAATTTAAACCTGAATGCAACACATTAAAGTAAACTGCTCATCTACATAAGCTGATTATTTATTACAGGTCAACTGATATTAAAAGGTTGTCATCTTGCCCAATACTGTTCAGGGGATTCAACAACAAGGGCCAGTTCACAGTGGTGGACTCTTTACGACTTTATACTCCTGTGCATGCGCTTGGTCAAATGAGATTGCCTAATAACTGTTGCCTGTTTTTGTAAACTCTTAATGGATCAGTGGGGCTTCAGAAAAAATCGTTCAACTGAGGGTCTCTTGCTTCATGTGACAAAAACTTGGAAGTAAGCTCTGGATCAAGGTCTGTTAGTGGGAGTACTATTTGTTGACTTCCGCAAGGCTTTTGACTCTGTTAACCATTCAATCCTGTTGGAGAAACTGAAAGCCACTGGAATATCGGGTTCTCTGTTTTCTTGGCTTGCCAACTATTTGTCTAACTGAAATCAGTTTGTCCAGATTTCTTTCCAGAAATCTGCTCTTCAACCTGTGAAGTATGGAGTGCCCCAAGGGTCCATCCTGGGGCCTAGATTGTTGTCAATACAGTATGTTAATGACTTGCCAGAATTTATATCTTCTGGTGACCTCTATATGTTTGCTGATGACACCACAGTTTATACCATTGGTAAGGATACAGATATGGCCATCTCTTCACTTCAATGTATTCTATCTCAGCTACACATATGGTGCACAGCCAACTGACTAATTGGTCATGAATCAAAGACTGCCCTCTGCCAGCTTTAAGGTATAGCACCAAGACCATCGAGCTCAAGTCTTCATCTAAGTGTCTTGGCTTAACTATTGACAATAAGTTATCTTGGCAGGATCATATTAGGAATGTCTGTAATTTAACAAGAAATTGGCTGTTCTGAAACGAATCAAATTCCTGCCTCAGTCCACCTTGGAATCTATATATTTTAACTCAATTATTCCTATTGTTCTATATAATATTGTTATTTGGGGCTCTTAGTCGGGTGGCTAAGTGCAGAAAATTGACTGGATCTATACAGAGCGGACAAAAGCACCAAATTTGGCACACAGCTGTCTTAGAACATTTTTAATCTGAACATTTTTAAGACCAGTGCCCAACTGAATCTTTTTACCTTTGCTGGTGCAGCAAAGAAATTAAATATGACCAAAATTGACATTGCCTGGTTACCAAGCATATTAGGGAAAATGTGGTTTCAGGCAAAAGGATTATTGAAAGCTTGTCAAAACTACTTACACGCAAGAAAAATAAGTCAAGCAGCGTTGATGCCACATTTGATATTTATTTTCAGTAAACAAATGAAGTTCCATGATGCTTTGCAAGCCTGATTGGGAGCAATTTTTTCTAATCGCTATGTTACTTAGGCATACAAAACCAATAAAATTCTGTTTTTTGACATGATGCCAACAAGCTCTAGATTTTTACTCACTCTCTGACTGGTTTAAACTCCAATTCGAGCAAATGAAAACATTAGAGTGCTTGTCATGCTATAATTGTTTCTGGGTTGCATAGACCTACAAGTGAAGTTAAAGCTCACAAACTGTTCACCTAATGCGGACCTAGTTAAACACCAAAAAGTCAGAACCTTAGACTAAGTGCTGCATCACTCCCTTTTTCCTTGTCGCACGTTTCAGTTTAGTAATTTGTGAGGCTAACTCCAAAGGTAGCGTAAAAAGTTCACATTTCATTGAGGTTCAGACTGACTCAGGTGTATTGAACATCACTGCTGGTCGGGGGTACATTTGCATTTGCAGAGCCGTGTGCACTGCAAGCACACATTTACATCGAGTTCATTCCTGTTTGCATGAACACTTGATCAACTCTTGACAAGCCTTTGCGACCTCTGGAATGGTTATCCAAACTGTTTTCCACGTGTCCCCAATCTTCTTCCATCCAAATCGATCGGGATAAGGAGTATTATTATTATTTTTTAAATTTATTTTTAATGACACTAGATTTTACAATACTGAACAGTACAATACACTACAATACATTACTTACAATACTGTTTACTTACACTAATAACAATACAATGTATCACTTACGGCTAATTGCATACATTACTTACGGTACTTACAATACTAGTTATTTATTTGATCAATTATAACTACGTTAAATAGCAATTCAATAATTTCAAAAGAACACAAAAAAAGAATAACACTTGAGGAGGTTTGTTAACAATATTTGTGCTTGACTATCTTAAATTAAATTCTCAATTTTCCATTGCATTTTTATCTTATTTATAAATTCTAAGTTAAGATTTTTCTCGTTAATTTTGCAAATATATATGTACCTTTTTATTAGTAAGATAAGCAGATCCAGTCGGTGTCGTAGGTCATTACTGATAGCAGGAGGGGGATAATTCTGAAGTAAAATTTCGTCAACCGATAAATTTATGTGAGTGTTATTCGAAGCATTGAACCACGATAAGATTTCTTGATAGAATTGAACACTCATAGGGCACTCCAAAAAGGTGTGCTCTATTGAATCAGGATTTTTACATTGAAAGCATAGGTCATCGTTCCTGATTTTAAATTGCTTGAGCTCCTTATTAGTAACTAAAATTCTGTGAAAAGCCTTATAACCAAATTCTCTTAACTTTTTGTCACTCATCGTTTTGTAAATTTTGTGTAAGATCTGTTTCCAACTAGAATCAAAGTTTGGAAAACATCTACACCATCTTTTAACAGCGGTAGGGTCTGTCCTAATCTTTTCCTGGAATAATTTGTAATAGTCTTTACATTTACATTTAGTTAAAGAAATAGCTTTGTTTTTAGACAGATGAAAAATATCCCATTCCTCAAGTGTATTTCTGTTTGTCACAGCAGTTGCCTGCGCTTTTCTCTTCAAATAATTTGGAATTGCAGCAATAAGTTGGAAATATTTTAAGTAATTTAGTTGCACATTATGTTTCCTTTGCATATTTTCTAGAGACAGAAACTTACCGTCTTTATTTAGTAAATCCTGTACAAAATAAATTCCTTTCTCAAACAAATATTTCCAAAAAGTAGATTTGCTCTCTATTGTAATTTCTTTATTGTTCCAGAGAATAAATTCACTATTGTAAACATCAGGATAACCACTGCGTAATTCCTTGAAATACTCTAACATTTCACTATAAAAAAGAGGCAATTTCTTTTCAAAGTGCTTAGAGTCATAATTGCATTTTAACAGGAATGGTAATCCTCCATATTTGTTAAAATAACTATCAGGGATTGCTTGCCAGGTCTCATTTGTACAATTTAAAAACCTGCCTAGCCAGCTCAAGCGTAGTGATTTTACCACCGTGTGGACATTTGGAAAGTTCACACCACCATGAGAGAATGGTTGATATAATACTGCTCTTTTTACTTTATCTTTCTTATTTTTCCACAAGAATTTAAATTGCACTGTTTTAACCACCGTTTCAGGAAAACTAAGCATGGAAGCCACATAAACTATCTTAGATATGCCTAAAGCCTTAACTAACATTGTGCGACCATACAAAGTTAAATCTCTCGTTTGCCACATATTTAACTTCGTATCCATCTTGTGAATTTTTACAAAAAAATTAAGATTATTATTTCTGTCTTGGTTATATGATAAATTTACCCCTAGTGACTTAATTGGTTCTTGATAGGGTTGGAAACCCAAAGGTTTGGTTTTGTTATTTTTAGCCGAACCAATCCACATTGCTTTAGTTTTTTTCTTATAAAATTTGAGGCCGGAAATTTCATTAAATTTATTTAAAACATTCATGTTTTCTCTGAGTGCGTTTAAGTCCCTAAAATAAGAGTTGTATCGTCTGCGAATTGGCTAATTTTGGCTTCTGCTGATTGCGGTAACTTTATTCCGTGGCAGCTCGTAGATTGCCTTATCTTTTGAGCCAGGATCTCTACACCCAACACGAATAGCAAGGGACTTAGTGGACATCCTTGTCGATAAGGAGTATCCTGGTTACTTGCATCACTTGTTGTCCAGATTCCTGCTTGCAGTGGGCTTGACTTGTGATACATAATGATGACAAGCCGCTCTAGATTATGAGAATGTTCTGAGTCTTCATCAAGCTGCTGGAATGGATGGGTGGATAGGAACTCTAACAATGGTGTCACAGTATGGCTGCAAAGCTCCCATGCTTGCCAGGCCGACCGCTTGCTTTTACCATTAAATGCAGACGTTGTGTTGCAGCCACTAAAAGCATGGAAAACAGGGAGGGAACGTGACTTCTGCTCACCAAGGGCAGCACAAATTTTGTTGATGCTGATGTACTTGAAACTTCTGCCCATTCCAAGTGCAACCCATATATCAACGTTAGCATTGACTGCTTTCAGATCATGAAACTTTCCCACAAGAATCACTACCACGTCCGTATCAACAGTTCTGACAAGAATTGTGCTTGTACCTTCATTGAGAAAAGTATGACGCAGATGAACAACAATTCGTGTATCTACTTCCTTGTGATTACAGTCGGGCATTGAGCTTGCTGATCCACAGGTTATCACTGATTGCCCTAGGAGATACATAAACGTATATTTATAAGATGTTCTAATTATCATTATTTAAACAGATGATACTTGACACCATGTAAAACAGCGTACCTGAAGTTATTGCGAGGCTCTTATCTGCTGGGAATTCAAAGTGATACCTTTTTGGTAAGAAACTGAAACAGCTCTGTCTTGTTTGTAGAATCTCGAAGAAACTGCATCCAATTCAAGAGTTAACTTCACTTGACCTGATACATTCCTTCAGTGCCTGTTCCTCTTTTGTATCTCGTAGACTATTTCAGACTATCTGCAAGGTACTTATCCCACACGACATCTACATGCTCAGAATTTTGCAGTTGGTTAACAAGATGCGGGATGAAAATCGTGTCTGCATAATCATCAAAGGTGACCACACCTGCAGTGGGACGGCAATGCACGGTAACAGCTCCATCACGTATTTTGCAGTTAAAGTGAGTGGGAGGATTCTGTTGTTCACTGCATTCTGGCAGACCACCAAGCAGGTCAGACTTTGCTGTTGGTATGCGAAGGTTGCCAAACTCAGAGAGGGATGGGGGGAAAGACTGCACTTTATGGGAAAAAAATTCTGCTAGATCACTGTCTCTACTTTGCACTGCAATGTATAACTGAGCAAAGAGAGCTACATTATTCTGAAGAACAGAAATCTTTCCCTCTTTAGAAGCTGATTTTGGTTGAGGTCTCCTGAAGAGCGGTAAGTTGTTCTTCTTTATTGGGTCATGGGTGTTATTGCCTGTTTCAGTGCATCCATTCCATGCTTTATCACAGCAGGAGTGGCAGCTTTCTCATAAAAGAGAGGTAGAAGCACTGATAATGAAGGAGGATTTTTTTTCAACTTACTGCTTGCTGGAATGGTATGCTGCCCATACTGTGGTATCTTCTGATGTGAGGTCTTCTTCATTCAGCTTCTGGAGCTCATGTTCTGCCCAGCCTTTTTCTTCTAATTTACAAGCTTCAATCATACCAGTGACATCACGCATTTTACGTTGGGTAACTAACATTGCTGTTGTTGTAAGTTCAGTCGCTGGAACAAGGATGGCACAGTGGGTTAGTGCGCGGCCTTGGTGCAAGAGGTCTTGAGTTTGATTCTCGGATCTCGCATCCTTGTCTCGACTTCTTTCCTTTCTGTGTAGCTAAGTAGCTTTAAATACCCGTAAAACGGAGCACTGATGGAGAGGGGGGAGTAAAATGAGTGCACCGTCAACCTCAGGTTTGCCAGTTGAATTACTGTTACGAGTTTTCAACGTTAAATATGGTTACTTTACTTTACTTTACTTTTAATTGCGTTAATTGGAATTGAATGCTTGTTGGAATCAAAAGGGGGCACTGTGATTGGCGATCGACCACCACCGGGATGAAATTCTGTAGGAAACTGGAAGACAGATATTCCCGTTCCGTGATGTTGCTGTTGTGGAACTTCCATCGACAGGGCCAATTTTCCCGGCTTTTGACCTTGCGCTTGAGCAGGCGGGTTTTGCCCTTTTTGAACCTGAACAGGCGCTAGTGGATTCTGCGCTTGTTGAACTTGTGCTGGCACTGGTGGATCCTGCGCTTGTTGAACTTGTACTGGCGCTGGCGGATTCTGTGCTTGTTGAACTTGCGCTGGCGCTGGAGGGTTCTGGGCTTGTTGAACTTGTGCTGACGCTGGTGGATTCTGCACTTGTTGTGGGAATTGTACAACAGTAGCTCTGGGGTCAGCCATGTTTCTTGATAGTGCCAATTCTCTACTTGCTGGGAAACTTCGTGTCCGTGACGTAAGCAGAAGAGTTCCCCCTTTCCTCCTTTGCGCTGGAAAACTGAGAGACTGCAACTTTCACATATCAATTTGTTACAGGCAGAGGAATCCCCATGTTAAGGCTTCTATGAAGGAGCAAACTGACTACTGCAAGATTAAAGGCAGAGTTGAGAGACCTGACATAGACTTCCTGTTTAGTACCTCTTGAGTTTTCTCACTGTCCTCCTGTCTTATCACAGTGAACAACCTAACAGTTAAGTAAAACAACAAAATGTAAGAATATTACAAACTAAGCATACATAAGGAAATAAATTCATTATACAGACATTCTGAAATGTGGCTGACAGTCTACTGTTGTACAGCTGTACCCAACATCTTTACAATTATTATACCTTAACTGTAACCCACTGAAAACTCGTTGAGTAGGAGTAATCCCCTTCCCCAAAATTCTTATATAAACTTGTACATTTTTCTCTGTTGCAATCACAATTACCAGTGATGCACCATATTGCCATAAGTTGAAATACTGTACATTATACCTTCTGGTGTGTCAGATTCTTTAATAAACTGCAAGAACCACTGCATAGTCTGTTCCTTCTCTTGAGAATCCATCCTCTCATAATCATGTAACTTTACCTTCTTGGTCATAAGTTCTGCATCCACTTGTGCACCCTCAGTGGAAGGGAAAACCTTGGTTACCAGGTCTGGGTTCTTTCTCAACATATCTCCAAGACCCAAACAGTTCATTCCTTTGAACAAAGCTTCCATGGGCAGCACTCTTGTCAAGAGAACTTCAGCTATCATCAAGTATTGAACTGCACCGTCTCTGTTCAGTAACGTGGAGGGGACCCATGTTGTCAGTCCATGGCGAACCAGTAACTCCTCCAACTTATCCTTCTCACTTATGGCTAAATTATCAAGATCATCTTTTCCTAATATATAGATTTAACCAAGCCTGAAAGCGGAGCTCCCGGGTTGTTTATTTTTACTGGCTGTAGGATTAGTGAAAATAAAAGGCTTTGGAACTGTCCGGATATTGCTTAATCATGTAACATTTTCTTCGCTGCCTAACTAGTGAATTCCACGGTTAATTTCACCTGAAAAACCGACTGATTGCATGAATCACGAAGGGATGAGTGTGATATCGGTTTTTCCAGCGCAATCTACTGTCGAATTCACCAGTTAGGCAATTAATTTTTCTTGAATCGCAAGAGTTTTAAAAGAAAACAAGCAAATCCTCAGCAAGCGAACAGAAAAGGGAAGAAGCCATTTCAGAGTCGACTGTCAAACACCAGCGAATAGGAATCACGCCAAAATTAGAAATCACAGACGTACTATAGTTCGTGATGTGACAGATCGTCTTTGTCGGTTCAAGGTCAAACAAGGAGTTTTATTGATGTACTTTATTTATTCCACTTTATTTCTGAAAACGAGATCATTTACAATTCTATGTATTTCATTGAAACACGCCAGCTTGGCTTAGAACCAGAATCGGCTAGAAAGGACAAACTTCAAACAAGATCTCCAACAAATTACCTGTACGTGCTCTAAACAAACTTGTGAAAACACAAGCTGGTGATATTTCTCCTTATACTTTTACAAGAAATCATTGGGATTACCTGTTTAGAACATAAGTGCAAAATTCTTGTCACTGTCGAGGCACATCGAAAAACAGTTAGGCAAGCAGAGTAAAAAAACTTCTTGTTCGCGCGCATTTTAAGGCCAAACAAACCAGCAACAGATCGATTATTTCTGTCCAAAAAGAGTACAGATGATTGTTATTTAATTCCAGTTAACAATAAAAATTCGAGTTTCATTCCTGAACAAAGGAAAAAACGATGAAACCACGTTTTAGAAATATGCTTCCACTTGAAATAACTTATCCGTAGAAATAACAAACGGTTTAGTGTCGAAGAAAAGAATTTGTGGAGTAACTTCTTCCACCAACTTTATAGCTATTACTGGTGTACCGTTTTGTCGTTCTCGTTCTCTTTCTCTCTTCTTTGGTTTCTGTTCTTCTGACATAGCCCGTCCAGGCATCTTGCAACCTTAGTAGATTCGAAATTAAAAATCTTAACACATACCAAAAACTGCAATTCAGAGCAAAAAGCAGCCCTGAACAAATTAAAAATAAACACTCAGCTTTAAGTTTATATCCCTCCAATGCTTGACTTGAATAACTACAGCTATATTCTGCCTAAACCAGTGCAAAATGCAATATATTTTCCAAACCGTACCTGAACACGAAAAGCATCGACTGTCAAGAGCTTTGCTGATGTAGCATGGCTGTGTAGCCGCGTCAAGCCACAGAAAGAGCGCGAAAAATTAAGCCTCGTTCAGGTGTGAGTGTGAGAGTCTGATCTGGCTTGAGCCTGCGATCCAATCAACAACCAGTACCTGGTCAGCGGTCAACTTAAAAAAAAACAGCTGACCTCGATAAGGTCTAACTTGAGCCCACGATATGGTCACGTGATACTGGTCAGCGGATACCTTGTTTTGACAGGTGTCAATTGACCATAACATTGATGTCCAATATCAAAGATGTATGCTGTAAACTAGCTATAGTGTAAACTGGAGTATTGTCTCCTCGATGAGCTGTAAACTTGAGCCTGTGATATGGTTACGTGATACTGGTCACATTGGCATACATGGGGGACGGACGGACATACGTACGTATGTACGGGCGTTCATGACATCATGGCTATAAAACCAAATTTTCTCACATCGATGGGTTACCATATTTTCTTAGCTATGGTGCTCCGCGCCAAAGGCGCGCTCGCAGCTCCGCTATAACCTTAGGCAGATAACGAAACAGGACAGAAATGACAAAATACTTCAAACATCACTACAACCACTGAACTAATGTTATAATTAACTGTCAGCGAATAATATGTCTCAGCTTTGTCATGGCTATTCTTGACTAACAATTTTTGATCTTGTGGAAGTTTAAAGTCAGCTTTTTCTTCCAAATATCAATTCATATGATTATGTGTTGGATCTTTTGTTTCACAATGACTTCTGCAATATGTTAAGTATTGCTACATTGAGAGGATTAAATCTCTTTCTGTTAAACTAGTGACCAAACTGTTGAATGCACCCCTTAATAGTAATTTCTGAATCTCACAGTTATTGCCCTACGTTTTGCATATGCTCCAGGTAGCGTTGCACCTTTGTAATGAGGAGAAGGAGGTGGGGGGGAGGCAAGTTATACCCCCAAGTGAAGAAACTGTAATTGCATGAAACACTGTCCAAATAAAATTTACCTTTTCTTCTAAGAGCATCTGTAAATCAACATCTGGCAAATCTTGTGGTGTTACAAGCTTTCCAGGTTCTTCGATAGAACAAAAAACTAGGTAATTTGTGATTGGAGGAGCCAAGCCAACCAGGCCTTCCCCACCATGAAGAATACTATGGGCGAGAAGCTTTCCTACCATCTGGAAGCAACCACTGGACAATACATCAGCTCCATATACAGGCACCAAATGCCCTTCTTAACCAGTAAATAGCTGGAAATTGTACACTGGATCAACTTTTTTGAGAGATGCCAAACTAACATGGAAGTACTCCTTAGTAGGACCACCCATGTCAGCTCCACAGCTCCAAGTCTGGTCTTTTGTAGATGCACATCAACTGCCTGAGGGTAGGCATCTGCATTCTATTAAACTCAATGCACTGTGTCCCTCTCTCAATCTGGTTTCTGTATTGTTTCAATGCCTCAGTTGCAAAAAGGGGTGGAATGGCTGCAGATCTAATAGCTGTTCAAAAAAATTGCCAAAATGCATTGTATCAAATACAACTCTAGTGATCCCTTGATTATTTGGAAAAGAAATAACCACTTACAATCATCACTGACTACTTCAAAAGTGGGTTTGTTAAAGTTGTCATCCATATCATCATCACAATTCTCAGAGTCTTTAAAGCAAAAAACCAAAGAAATGTTACAGGCGTAAATGGTTAACATATTTTAAACAACCCCCAAAACGTACCTGTAGCCTCTGCAAGTAAGGAAGCAGCCCTTTAAAGGTCACCATCTGCAGCCTCTAAGGCTGCCCTAACATTTTCCTTCTTTGAGTGGAAGAGCTCACACAGCTTCTCTTCATCTTCTGGGGTGATCTGTGGGAAACCAATGCCACAATAAAAATCTTTTACAAATTAATATTAGTGTACCTTGTTGGAAGGACTCAGAATTTTTTGCTACATGGCCTACAACAGCTTTTTTTTCAACACACCCAGCCTTGCTTTCCCCAGAATAATGACAATATCGTTTGTCTTTGATGAAAGGCAAGAATCAACGTAGATGTCTTGCATAACTATGCCCTTTATACCCCGGTTCCTCGATCAGGGCCAGCAGTGTTGTTTTATATACAGTGTACATGCAGCTAGCTGGTTTTATAGTTCTGCTAATTTAAGCCTAGCAAAGGAATTCTTTATCCCTGTCAATAAACTCAAGCAGGATAGATGCATAGGTTTAGTACTTATATGAACTGCTATTAAGAAATGTTAAAATACTGACATGCATTTTCATTGGTAATGTCACACTGGGGTCTCCATTAGTGTTGCCATCTAAAGAAGGACTGCAAATAGAAATTTGGATATGACAACTTACAAACTTACATTTGAGAGTTTATTATTTCATATGGTATTTTTTGACAGGTAGTTAAAAATCTTTCCTCCTTGACTGTAATTCCATTCCTAACACTTGAAGTAAAAAAAGTGTGCTCGTACACTGGATTATGGCAAGCTACGGGTCCTATGCTACCTTAAGTTTGTATTAAACATTAAATTCAGCCACTCACCACTGAAATATTTTCTTGGTTGACAAAAGACATGTCAAGGTTTTGTTGGATAGGCCTTATGTAAATAAGAGCCTGGCCCAAGCCAGCGCCATCTCTGAGAAAAGGGACAGTGTAACCTGAGGAGGGAGGCTCAATAACGAGTATCTCGCTGGGCCGTGCACCACTCCTGAGTAGTTCAAACCCACCACCCTGTTTCAGTTTAGGGTATGTTTCTTCCAGCTTCCCTTTCAAGATCAGCGGGCCGTCTTTGTTCCCAAAGGTTACCTTCCGCCAGAAGGGCTAACTTGTCTCCTTTAGTTGGTGCTACTTGCCCATCTTTGTCCGACAGGCACAGGAAGTCACGTGTCCATATTTCTCTAACTTTATAGTACCCTTGCCTGGATGATCGGCTTCTTTTCGCGGGAGGAAACGATTTTGTTTATGACTTTTTGGTGAAAGATGACGCAGCAGGGCTTGTTGATCGATAGCCAGCAAAAAGTGTCCTAAAATTCTGCAGCAGGCAGTTTTGATTTGAACTGAGCGCGGGATTGGAATTGCTCACCGCTGTTTCACAGGACATTCCTAAAGTTGCAGAATAAGCTGTGCCTTCATTACCCTCAATCTCTTGATCTCCGGCAAGCAGATTCGCTGCTTCTTGTAGAAGACTGACAGCCTTTCCGACGTCTGTTTTGTCATTCACAGACATTCTCCACAATGTTTGCAATTGTTGCGTTTTTCCACCATGTGCAAACAGATCAACACAAACTTTGCGGCATGAGCCTCTGAGTGACCGCTCCTCGAGACCGCTGACATGTGTTTTGCAGCGCTGCGAGTTGAATTGAATTTTGCAAAATTTGGGCGAGCGTATTCTGTCAAATTTGAGTCAACAAATTCTACAAAATCTGATGAGTTGAATTTCGCAAAATTTGGGCGAGCGTATTCTGTCAAATTTGAGTCATCAAATTCTACAAAATCTGACCATTCTATTTTCGCAAAATTTGGCCTCATCATATTTGATAGAAATCAAACAAGTAATTCGCAAAATGCTTGTGTTCAAACTGCAGAATGCACATTTCGCAGAAGTGAGGAGACTAAATAGAAATGACAGCCACTACAACAGAAAGAAAAACACCTACAGAAAAAGAAAATGACATTATGGCGATGATAACCCCTCATAAGTATCGGCATATTTATTGGAATGTGTGTATGTGCATGTTCGTTTTTTTATGTAAATAGAGAGTAAGTATCGCATTGTAAGTAGTGTAAATACTGC
The DNA here is from genome assembly GCA_949126865.1 of Montipora capitata. NCBI lineage: Eukaryota > Metazoa > Cnidaria > Anthozoa > Scleractinia > Acroporidae > Montipora > Montipora capitata. The sequence continues at coordinate 22,316,755 of OX421449.1, read as the reverse complement.
ATTGTAAATACTGTAAGTATGTTAAGCAAATGTAAGAAATTGTAAGTAGTGCTTTGTGTTGATAAGAAAACCAAGAACTAGGTTGAGACGTGAATTTTGAGGAACTGATCTGAAGAAGGAGGAGTGTAGCGATTACATCATTGACTCACGTGATTTAATAATGTACTACCAAAGTAACATGATCATCCAAGATTAGAGATTACAGTGAATTACATCTAAGAGTGAATGCGTACTTGTCTTCCTTTGTCTTACCCGATCACTACACCAGTCTCCTGCGAATTTCAAGGAGGTGACTCACAAGACTCCTTTCAGATTTAAAGTGCCACTATGACGAAAACGTTTGGCTTTCTTTTCGGATTTTTTTAATGTCAATTAAGTCAATATGTTCAAAATAATACAATGCATTTAAATTTGGAACAATAGAAGCGATATAAGTCGGGAAATAGCCGGCCAAAAACCGCTAAAAATCTGTCTGCCATTACTCGGACGGCATTGGAGAAGCCTGCGACTATTTTGTAAGCGGTCTTCACGCAAGACTTGGCTCGTGACGTCATACGTGCATTGCTTCGTGGCGTTTGACAAAGCGAACAAGTCGATCAATGAGTAATGTTGTCATCGTCTTCTTCTTCCAGTTCCTCTGGAAGCGAAACAGAAGAAATTTTTAACGTAGAAACGGTAGAATTGTCCAGCTTCATTCCTTACGAGGAGGATTTGGAGCCGTTAGCGACCGCAGAAGAAGCAGCCGAGCAAGAGGCAAGAATGGCTGAAGAGCTTGAAGAGGAACGCGTGAGCTGTTTTTTAGAATTATAGTTTGCCAACATTTACTTTACCTTTCACTCAAGTCCACAGATAATGCTATGTTAATTTATAAAGTAATTCTAAACAGGTGTTTGCACGACGTGTGCTTTTGTCATTTCTTGCTTGTTGACGATACCATCTCTGTTTACCATTGAAACAGTACTTTTAATTGTCGAGTACCGCTTAGTTGTTATGGATTGATTTCAGGATCTTTATCCCAGTTTTGCTGTGTTTTTGATTTCAGATTTAGTTTGTTTACAGTTCATTTATTTATAATACTGTTTACTTTGATTCTTCAGGTGCACCTGTTCAAATTGCTCGGTTCAGTTGACAACCAAACCAGAAGAGTGCCAGTGCTGCAAAGAAATCGATCGTTGTGGCGAGGTTATGGAAAGTTTTGGTGATTCTGAACAATGCATAACACTCCACCCTGGGTTCCAGGATGTTAATCTTAACCGGTACGTTTTAGAAGTAGCTGCTTTGGGTCTCAAAACAAAATCTGGGAAGACCTACCGAACGTTGTTTGATCAGGGACAGAGATCTGAAGCAGAGTAAGTTTCTTCCCATCTTTTGTCCATGTATAATTATTCTTATCTTTGGAGAATTTAAATGTTCTAGCAACCCAAGCACACTGCCCTTCGTTCTTCTGAGGAGTGGAAATACTGTCATGATAATGGTTTATAATAGAAACCAGCTGAAGAGAAGCTTGTCATATTTGAAAACGCATGTCATACTGTTTGTCATTGTACCCCACGTTTTTGTATGTTTACATATATTGTCATTGTTTGATTTTTTTTCTGCTATTTATCGGAAAGACTTCCACTCAGACCTATTCATTAATTATACATGCTTCACCATCAAACTAACCCTATCTTACACAAAAAAATGAGCATGAATCATAGAGCTTGTGTTTCAAAATGTATACACAATTTATGAGGCTGGGCGAAATTCTTGCCATTTAATCAGCTGACCCTCACCCTTTGGGGTTGAGCAATTAAAGGAATAGAGGGTTTTGGATGGTCGTTCATTACAGTATTGAAATGTGACATGATTATGATGCATGAAGTTCCACATCACATAATACAAAACATACAAAATGTAAATATTCTATAATTAACTTTTTAAATTTTTGTGTTGTAAGGTTTTTTAGGTCAGTGGCATACCGGCAATTTACTAGACTACTCTGGGACTTCACTGGAAGGTCAAGACACTATCCACTTCCATGCTGTGCGTACACAAAGATAAGGAAACAATTTCCAGATGAAAATGGGCAGTACCATGGTTTTGAGGATGATGATGAAGAGACAGTTGATGTCACCAACAAAAAACAAAGGCTCCTTTAGGAGCCACCAAAGGTAATAAAAGTCATGACCAACAATGGGTTATTCCAGAAAAAATCCACACCCCTCCGACGGATGGGGTCGTTTTTTTACCCCCCCTCTCACCTGGATTTCCTGAAGCCCAATAACCCCCTCCTGTCTGGATTTCCAAGACAAAAGACTCCCCCTCCTGCCTGGATTTCCGGGAAAATATTAGGCTTAAATTTAATTTATTTTTAATAGAAAATACGCACAATCACGTATAGAAGATGTTCTTTTTTAATTTCTAAAGCTTTGGCTAAATATAAAAATTCTGTTGTGTGGAACTAACAAAAGAAAGGAGCAAAAATGCTAAAACGGGAACGAGTGTTTATACATTCTTAGCTCATAAAAATCAATTGCCCTTGTTCTTTCTTTGCGCTAAATATGGTCCAAAAGCAAATACAATTAGTAGAGAACATGACTTTTAAATCAAACATGATCAAAATCTTTTGAAAAACGAGTCTAAACTTACTATTAAACTAGTTTTAAAACTTATACACAGTACTTATAGAAAGTTGAAGCGTACGAGCTTTCGGCTCCTTCTCGGAGGCTTGTTCACATATAAATGAAAAAGAAGAATTGTGAACCGGTAAACTGTTAACGGTCACGTGATTTAGCAACATGTGACCACAACAGATTGTCCCAGATGTGGGGGAGCAGGTATCTTCCAGTGTCACGGTTCAAGTCCGGCCTATGAACCCGGATATAGATGGCCTCTTTGATGCCCCGCTCTATCCAACGATCTTCATGGTCTAACACCTCTACTTCAACCTTATGTCCAGGGTAGTCCCTGTGTATGTGCTGTGAGACTTCAGACGAAGCGCTGCTTGGTCTAAGATGCTCCGCGAACCTCGATTTCAAAGTCCGCTCAGTCTCTCCCACATACGAGCTGCCACAGTCCACCCCTTGGCACGTAACCCGATAAATAGGGCCACAAGTGTCTTCTTGTTTCTGTGGGTCTTTCGGAAACGACAACAGTTGTCTGAGGGTATTGTATGGTTTAAATGTAGTGTCCACCCCATGTTGTTTCAATGTGCGTCGTAACTCCTCAGACAGCCCTTTGACGTATGGGATGACGATGGCGGTTCGTCTAATAGGTAGATGGTGTTGGCTTTTTTGAGATTTGTTAGTGCTGTCTGAGTCCTGTAATGCCCATTCCGGGTATCCACAATCTTTGAGGGCTGCCTTGACATGTTCTAGCTCCGCATTGGTGTCCTCAGGGTGGCTTGGAACTGTGTTGGCCCTGTGAAACAGGGTACGGACAACGCTCATCTTATGCTCCAGTGGGTGATTTGACTCCCAGTTGAGGTATTGGTCCGTGTGGGTAGGTTTCCTATACACTTTGATTCTCAGTGAGCCATCATCCTGCCGTACAGTACACCGTGACACTGGAAGATACCTGCTCCCCCACATCTGGGACAATCTGTTGTGGTCATGTGTTGCTAAATCACGTGACCGTTAACAGTTTACCGGTTCACAATTCTTCTTTTTCATTTATATGTGAACAAGCCTCCGAGAAGGAGCCGAAAGCTCGTACGCTTCAACTTTCTATAAGTACTGTGTATAAGTTTTAAAACTAGTTTAATAGTATGTTTTCACCAGTACAGTGTAACATTCATAAAAGTGAGTCTAAACTTGTTTATCATTCAAATTCTTTTATATCTTAAAGACTGGATAATTTGAGTCACATATCCTACCTTCAAGAGCCTGTAGTTCTAATCTGTCGTGAAGAGCTTTCTCAGTCCGACATAGTTTCAAAAAGTCTTTAGGCTTTCGTTAGTAAATCGGAAAGACAAAATGTGTGCTATAAAGAACCTATCCAAGACAAAAGCACTTCAAACAGCTCCCATTCACGAAAACGAAATTTTAACATATATTTTCAACTTTCAACGAATTATTTTAAAACCGGCTACAGATGGCTTTCAGATTTCGACAGATTCATCCAGTGCATGGGTTCTTCACCAGGCTCTTGCAGATTGGGATGCCTATTTGTTTTGCTTTCTCAAACTTGACTTTCTAAATACAAAATGCGAATACAAAGTGCGAGAAGGTGTGAAAGTAAATCAATTGTTTACTTTCTTTACTAGTATCATTACACGAAACAACGGTGGCACGCTGGGTCTGGGTACGAGTAAAAATGTGTCAGGCGTTTCAAACTCTTCGTTGCAATATTGTTGCGACGGCTCTTTCTTTAGTATCTTGTTTGCATTTTCTGCTATAAAAAGACCTGTGAAGGAACTTAGATTATCATTTATGTCAGGTGAGAAATATGTGAACTAAATATTTCTACTATTTTCAGGGTCTGAGAGTGCTAAACTGTCACTGAACTAAACGTTCCAATCGCGTGAACTATCGGTTCAGATGACCCCTGCAGAAGACTTTTTCGAGTTCAACCCCCCCTCCCGCCTGGATTTCCAGGGTCCTTGACCCCCCCTCCCACGAGAATTTCCAGAATCCCATCCGTCAGGGGGGGGGGGGGGTGTGGATTTTTTCTGGAACAGCCCAACAGAACTCTGAGATTATATACATTTTATTGAACTACATGGAGACTCAACTTTCTTGAGTCCCAGATTGAACAGACTATGGGGAAGGCAAACTTGGACAAAATTTAGCTTCTTGTAAATATATTAATAACTGCATATTCTGAGAATAAATTTATGTGCTCGTCCAAAAACAAAACGACAAGGGTGCCACTTTACTGCACATTCAGTTTTCTTTCTATTTGAAAATATCAATGGCACGTGCTCTGAGTACAGTGTATGTCTCAAACATGGAAACTTGAGAAGTGATTTAAGTGGTTCTCAGCACGTGTGTAATTGGCAACATTTGTTAAAAACCTGTCTTAGGTAATTGAGAAGAAAGCCCAATATGAAATATTATTCTATAAATTTTTTGTTCTATTTAAATTCTATTTTCATCCGCATTGTCCCTTTTTGTGACCCCGTAGTGGCTTCCCACATTTTGTACAGTGGGGAGCTCTTCTCGCCCTGACTGTCCTCTCAGTAGTTGGATGAAGCTCCTCCTCTGTCACAACAAATCAAAGAAAAATTGCAGAAATATTAGAAAATTTGTATTGGTGCTCTTGGTAACCACCTGCTTCAAAATGTGTACTTATTATGTAGATGTTTGGGTATGGTAATATATGCCTTGAGGATACATGAAGGCAAAAAAAATACAACTTGTATGCCCAGTTTCTCATTAATCATTATTATAAACATTTTTCCTTTGTAATTATACCTGTACAAGTAGGAGGACAAATTACTGTATCTTTCTCTTTTCTCTGCCTGTATTTTGTTATTGCCTCTTCCTTATTTTCCTTTTCGACCAACATGTATGTGGAGGATCGGGAACTTCTTGCTTTAAATCTTCAGCCAATGACTTTAGTTCTTCCTTCGGGGTGCTAGTAAGTGTTTCATAGATGTCTACAACATAATCTGTGAAAAACATAACACTATGATTTAATTTTTGGTTACTAAAAGGGAGAGTCAGGTTGTACTTAATTGTAGAGTTGAGAATAATAATTATTGATAATTACCATAATTTATTGAGACTTTGGCTTCCCTAACAGTAGCTTCTCCTTCTTTGAATTTGGGGTAATTCACATAAAGACAGATCTTCCTTCATTGTCAGTCTTGCTTCCCCTCTTCAAGTTATAATTAAAATGCAGTGCTGCTAATATTGTTCTGTAAAACACGAGAAAGAGAAAGAAAGCAAACTCCATTCATAATCAGATATTTCAAGACTGAGGATGTGATAGGATGCTGACACTGTACCAACATAATGCAGGTGTGGGGGAAGGGTGCTATGAAGGTATTGTCCGAAAGGGAACCCATACCCATTGGTAGGGATTTCACAATCTGGAGTATAGAAAAGGGTATGGAAAAATGTAATTTCAGTATTAAAAAGGGCCTTTTAAAATATCCAAAACAGACTCTGTTTCATGTGAAAAGATGGTTTCTACTGCAGGCATATGAAAGGGGTGTACAAAAGGGTAAGGGTTTGGACCTCAGGACTGTTGCCACCCTGTATGAAAGGTTTTTTAGTACCGCACTTCCCCCTTCCTTCCATATGCACTTGTTCCTGCTGAGCATTCCAAGATATGAGAAAGCAAGCATCTTTGGGCAAAATTGATTCACCACTGAATGGTAGCCCTCAAGGTGACTGGTCTGCTCTACAGAAGATGCCTTTTGAATAGCCTTAGTGAGGTTTGCCTTTCCTAGTGCGGAGCAAAGCTTCTCATATGCCTCTGATACTATCAAACATAAAGAGAAATCATGTTACCTTGATGTTTTGATGTTTTGGCAACCTTGGGACTGTATAGAATTTATTTAGTTTATAATGTCAGCAACTGACAAAGACATAAAATTCAATCCCCTAAAAGCAGAGTTAATTCTGACAAGTAACCGAGGATTAATGAAAGTGCAACGCAACAAATTTTTTGTACCTTTTGTCATCCACACACTAGGTGTAACTATTTCACCATGGGCACAAGCATTGAATAATCGGTTGGGCAAATTTCTGTGCTTGTTGATAGAGTGATAGTAATGCATGGGATTTTGCCAGTTTTACTTCTCCAAGATGTTCTTGTGTTGATGTGACTGCCCAGTAAAAGTGACGTACACAAGCTTTCCTCCATCTTCCAATGATCTCACATCCTTTTTCCAGTCGTTCAAAGATGGCTGGTTGGGGCTTTCTCTGGCAGAGGCATCGTATACAATTCGTAACGTCATGGTTTCTGCATTTTCACGAACTACTGCCCTGTGTGGTATGTAAAACTCGGTCCCCTTGGGTTCGGCAGGAGCTGATTCGACAATTCCTTCCTCCTTTTGTTCCTGGATTATGGCATCATACTGGTCATAGGTAGAGGTATGTTCGAGTCTTCTTAAGAGCTGGTGCAGTCTTTTAAGGCTGCCAGACTTGTTTGTTGGCAGAAGTGGATGACTTCCTTTCCAGGGGAGACCGGTTTCATAATGTCCGTCCAGATGACGAATCAACTGTTCTTTGAACTTGGAGTAGACCACATCCTGGTCGTTGATTGAAGAGTCGGCAAGGCCAAGAACGTCTAAACGACAGAGCTGTTCGAAATCCACGCTGGTTGCCTGGGTGAGGAGGGTCGTACTGGTTTCGTTTTCGAGACCTGGGGACATTATTGTCCAGCCGAGTGTTGTTTTGTCTGCCACAGGCTGACCTGACAATGCTATCTTTGGAGAAGTGCTAGTCTTGATTCTTGCGTACTCGGAAACACCTAGTACAAGATGGATTGGCAGTTGCGGCTTTGTGTCCTTGTCATCCATGTAAACTCCACGCAGATGTGTGTACCTTTCCATTAACTCTTCATACTTTGGGTTTTCCAGGGTCATAAGCTCAGGTTTGTCGACTTTGGAAACTGTCATGCCCATACTAAAATCACCACTAATACATGTCACATTGACGTCATACATTTCCACTTTGGTTGTCATGGAGCCAAGCATCATTTCGATTCGTTTCGTTTGGATTTCTGCCGGTTTGATGTGCAAGGCGTTGTTTAGCTGAACAGAGGCGTATGAGCTTCCAGCTCCAGTATCCAATAGGGCTGTGGTTTTGACTCCGTTAACGTTAACTAGAACTATGGGATACACCACTTCTAGTTTGTCACGCTGACGGGCTGTCAACAATCCTTCGGACCTTTGAGTACTTTGATCGCTGTCGCAAATTGAGGTGTGGTGTTTCTTGTTACATTTGACATGCCATTTTGCTGCGACAATTTTCAGCTTTGTGGGGGTTGGTGCAATTGAAGCACAACCTCTTTCGAAGCAGAATTGATAGTCTTTCAGCCAAATTAACAACATTGGTGCAGTTAAAGGACTTGTGCTCTGTCGCGTCACAATACACGCAAGATGGCTTGCTTGCACCATTCTTTTGTTGCGTGTTGTACACATGGAATGGGGGCTTATCTCTCTTTCTGTCAACGCGTACTAAAGCTTGAATTCCGGCCCTTGACACATTTCATCGTCGGCTATTTAACAAACTACTTATTGCACGAAATTGATATACCACATGGGTTTCCTATCATCAAATTAAGTCTGCTTAAATCACGCAATCTCCAATGCTAGCGCCAGTCTCCGACACGGTCATTTGCCGTTCGAGTAATGGCGGACAGCGAAAACCGAAAAACTATGTTAAAATAATCATACTTCCCGTGGGAATTTTGAGATAAAAATTGGCATGATACCTATTTAGTACGTCTATTTCCAAAATCTAAAGAAAAAAGGACATGCAAAATTTTCATCGTAGTGGCACTTAAATTTCCTTTCCAAGCCACGACTCCTTGATTACTGAGAGGGGACCCCTTACTGTACATCCAAAAAGCAACTCGAAAGGGGAGTACCCTGTGGATTCAAATGGAACGTCTCTATATGCAAACAGCAAATAAGGAAGGAACTTATCCCAGCTTTCTACTCGCTCTTGGGCAAAATTTTTTAGCATCGCCTTGAGCATGCCATTAAATCTCTCAACCTAAACTGATGTTTTGATCTTTGTGATGCCTATTTGCTCATGTAGTTCAGTCATAAGTTGGCCCACAAAATTAGATCCCTGGTCAGATACTAACTCTTGGGGAATTCCCATCCTACAGAAATATGGGACAAGTGCATCTGCGACGGTTTTGGAGCTAACACTCCTCAAGGGAATGGCCTCAGGATAACAAGTGGCGTAGTCCACAATTGTAAGAATATATTTATAGCCAGTGCTGGACCATGGCAAGTCTCCTACATGTCGATTGCAATCTTTCTGAAAGGTTATGGTACGGGGGCTTAAGGGAGCCCTATTTGACTTCAACTTCCTGGTCACTGACTGACATTGTGGCCAGGTGGCACAGTACTCATGAATGTCGAAGGTGAGACCAGGCCAATAAAAATGGGTTCCTATGCGACTTAACAATTTTGAGGTGCCCATGTGTCCTGAAACATCAAGGGGGTATAGTATGACCAATATGGAGAATTTCGTTTCTGTAAAATTTAGGGATTACAATCTGATCAACAAACCTGACTCCATTGTGTACGTTTTTGTTAAACCCGCGGTGCATGAGTAACCCTCCCTTGAGAAAGAAACTGTCTGTTTTCATGGGTTCCTTGTAAGCAGCTCCATTACGTACCTTTAAGAGAGTCACATCTGATTTCTGGTCTTTTACTAACTGTTCTTTATTTCTATCGACAATATTGAGGGGTTAATGATCCACATGTGTGTCCCAATCTGAGTCATTATCCAACAGCTCAACCGCGTTCTCACATGCTTCCTCACCTACGTCTTTCTCCCCGAAAGGTATTCGCAAGTCGCCTTCCTTAAGACTGTTTTTTTTTAGACTTCCTTTTTCGAGAGATTTTCAAGTGCGAGTGCATTTTCGCGGTCAACTAAACTATCAGCTCTCTGATGGGCCTCTTCAAGCGCCTTTTGTCGCTTTATTAGGACAAAGGCTTCAACACCTTTGGAGTCATTCACAGAAACATTTTTCTCTCTCTGTTTAAGGACATCGTCTCTAGAAAGTGTTTCGCTGAAGGACAATCTACGGAGCAGGCAATCAACAGGAAGTTTTCCCAAAACTCCTACTAATTCTAGATGTTCGCCCTGGTCGCTTTCAAACTTAACCCAGGCTAAAGGGACTATGAGGCGTTCTCCCGATGCAGTTAAGACTGTAATCTCGTCTCCTATAATCTTTCTTTTATTAGGGTCCTCGTACATCCAGAGTCTACGACCATCTCTGCAGGTATCCCACTTCTGACACCAAAAATTATGTTCCGCTAGGTCTCGCAAGATTGCGAGGAGGGAACAGGAAAAAACTAAAAGTAAAACAACGTACTTCACACCCCTTCCCACAAACCCGCAACACAGCATAAAAGAAGCAATAACAGGTTTAAATAAAATATATATAATTAAGCGAAAATGACCTAAAGAACTTAAGGATATACAATTGCAGGATTTAAAACAAGGAAAACGAACTAGCCAAAAAAGAGTTAAATTAGCGTAATAAACCTTAATATACTTAACTACATAAATGATTATCTATTTTCCAATTTAACTTAAACGATAATACTAAATTTACCAATTGCTTTACTCTGATATTTACAGTCAATAAGTTCAGTTCTTTACAAGCAAACCCAGTTCAGTTCTTTACAAAAAAATCCAGCAGTCCAGTTCTCCAACAGACTGACACTGGTTTCCACGTCGACTTCTCTATATCTCAGCGCCTGCTTCTCCTCTGGTTCTTAATTCCTTCTAAGTTCTCGCGTCTCTCTCAATCTGATGGTTTCTTCTCTTTCTTGCCGCTGCTGACAAAGAGAGTTTTGTCTTTGAATTTCCGGCTGGTGCCTGTTATTGACTCGTATCAGTGATACTTTCCTTTTCCAACTTCTTTCGATTGCTCTTTCTCTTTTCTCAACTGCAAAACTTTCTGCCCAACCAACCAAACCGTATCTTAAGGTTACAAGAATTTATACTATTACTGTACATTAATTAAGCTTACAACGTGAGACTTTTTTTTTAATAGAAATGGTACAACAACACTAGTTCATTAACACCGTCATGAAATACGAATACTTACAACACTGAAATATGGAGTAATTAATGTAAAAGTGAGAAAAAGAAATTTCATGACAGAGGGGGATAATTGCAATGATCTAGAGATAAATGTACATGGTGATTCTTTGGAAAATGTGTTACGTGGACTTGTTAGCATCTTGTTTTCTCATCCTGAAGTGCTTGTCAGCAGTAATAAATGCAGGGAAATTTTGCTATTGGATGTGTATAAGAAAAACGTAGTCTGTGTTGTGGTCGACGAAGCGCACTGCTTCGTTGATTGGTTAGTAAATGTTTTTTGGCAATTCATTGATGATTTCATTGATACCTTTTACTGCACCTCGGCTCTCATTGCGCTCAAACATGTCATCAGTTTAGACATATTTGTTCAAAGAGCAATATATTGTCTTTAGTCTGGAATTTTTTTCTTCATTTACGTGTCCTGTACTTGACGTGAATGATATGTGATTTGGTACATGTATTTTACAAAAAATTGCATCATATAATGTGAATTTCACAAGCACTTCACTATCATGACGACTCAGTCTGGTACTTATAGTCTTAAATGTTCTTGGTGTGAGTTTCTGAATGATCAACACATGCAATACACATGGCAAGTTTCTTTTGCCTTAAAGTCACAGGAAACAAAATTCTAAGTATGCACATTGAGCAAATTTTACTACATGTACATGTACTCGCAACATGTAAGTCATTGCAGAAATGACAATATTAATGGCTTTTTGTGCCACAATCGTGTCTGGATTTTTTTTTTTTTGTCGATAGGGGTTATGATTTGAGGCCAGGTTATGGGAAGCTGGATACCATTGCTTCTATATTCCCAAGTACGTTTTTTATTGCTGTGACTGCAACAGCACCAGTGGCATATCAAGATGCAATTATAGAAACGTTTGCCATGCAAAATCCATTGAGAGTTCTTGAGAACCCAAACCGATCCAATATATTTTATGAGATAAAGAGGGACCTCCAGCTATCAAAAAAGAGCAATGAAGAGCAATTTGAAAAACTCATTAATGACTTTGGATGCCAGTTGAAAGAACTGAAGAACAACTTGCTCCTAACCATTATGTACACTTCCCTCCATCTCTGTGGTTTTGGTTACAATTTGCTTGAACAGCAACTTGGTGATGACCAATATTTTCCTCCTGGGTGCAGGCATGTTCCCACTAACAGATTGCTTGCACAATTTTGTTCACATTAAAACAAACAGATAAAGCAGATGAAAATTGTAACCAGTGAAAATTTTGTTCAGAGACTATTACTAGTCACTATTGCATTTGGCATGGGCACAGGCCCACCTTTTGTTAAAAGAGTAATACACAAGAAACAGGAAGGGCAGGAAAAAATGGCAAATTTGCCACAGCAACTATGTACTATAACAGCAACGATATTGCAGCTAATCTGGAAGGGATAGGTGACAGTATGAGGAACCTTTTTGTCGCAGGGAGACAATATTGACGTACTTTAACTTTTCTTTAGAGGGAGATGGCAAACCTCTCCATTTATGTTGTGACATTTGCCTCTTGTCAGACTGCCTGACTAAAGTAACTTGTGATGAAGGAGCAACACTGGTGGACGACTGTTATCATGTTGCACCATTGATTTCTTCAAGACAGAAGGAAGAAATCAGGAAATGCTGAGTTGAGTACAGATAAACTCTTGGCAAGGCCTCCAGATTTGGCTTTGGATGTGCAACAGGTTTTACTGATGATCTAATTGATATGGTTTGTCAGGGAGCTGAGTTATTAGTGTCAAGGGAGGCATTTGCTACTTTGGAAAGACAGACATTATTTTCAAAATTGTTCAAGAAGCTTGTGAATCGCAGTTATAACTCAACCACTTCCCTGTCTTAGCATTAATCAAATCTAACTGTATGACCCTGTGATATTTGATTTGAATAGGCCATTTCACTGTAAAGTTCTCCATTTTCTGGCTAAAATATAGCAAACAGCATACAAAATTGTGTTTGTGTGAGCATTCAGATGTCAAACAGCTAGCTGCTCTTATATCTGAAGAAACTTTGAAAGCATGGTAAAGCAGGTAGCATAGAGAGCCAAGCATTTCTCTGTTAAATTAAAGTTGAGGGAGATAGCTAGACTGAAATTTGTATTTAAGTTTTTAATTTTCCATACATTTGTCTGCACATGTTTCCTGCTAGACTGCATAGAGTTTATTGACAAAATGTATGGAAAACTAAAAATGCGACTACACATTTTCTAGTATCCTCATAAATTTTGTTCCCTCAACGCTTGAAAAATTTATTGTTATCTTGGATGAGTATTCTCAATAATTGAAAAGACCACGTGAATTGCCTTGTCTAAATACTGAAACGGGGGCACCCAATGATAATCGTCTGTAAAATGTGTATTCAGGAGAGTTAATTTATCCTAAGACTTTTGGTTCTACGTTGCCAAAGAGCTCCAGATTTCTTTACTAAAACATCTCCTAAAAGATTAATGAGTGACCAGGAAAATATAGGCCCTTACGTTTTGTGGAAGGGATATTTTTGCAATGTTTGGCACTTGAAAAGGTCATTCTGGCTGTTTTGGATGTGCAAGTGGTTCGGTTTGAAGTTCTTAGAAGGTAACGTTCAGCTAGCAATTTCTGAAACAAATATCATCACCTCAAATTGTCGGAAACTTACTTTGCAGCTCAGATTTCCGAACAGATCAAATTATTCTAGGTAAGAAAACATCTCTTTAGAAAGTCTTTATATATTAAAAGGAGCCTAGAAGTGTCTCTCGTTTGAAGGCTTTCAGCTTAATTTTCTTGTTGGGTGCCCTTGCTGAAAGTAAAAAAGACTGGAGCCTGTGTAGCTGATCTTGTTGATATGTTAAAGAAACAATGGAAAGTGTTCCAGTCTGAATCTTCAGGCAATAGATTTCCTTTATCCAGTCAACTTGCACAATACATTATGTACGATTTACCTTTTTATTTCTCAGTTACTTCTAAATATAACTCATACAGTTGAACCTGTATATAACAGCCTCTGTATTAAGCGGCCAGTTTTCAAAGTCCCAATTTTTCACTCATACAAACGCTGTATTTCTTACCTGTACTAGGCGGCCACCTCTATTAAGTGGCTGCGGCTGCACTGTGGCAGTCCCATGTTTGTCTTCCTTTGTTATTTTTACCTGTATTAAGCGGCCACCCGTTAACAGCCGTATGTCATTTTATGTGGTGTTTTGTGTTTACAATGCAATCCATCATCACTATA
>OX421449.1:22290311-22292811 GCA_949126865.1 Montipora capitata | reverse complement strand
CTGTTCTGGTCACGCAACATATCAAAATGATATGGTTCTCACTCAAAAAGTCTTGAAAACCTCTTTGGTTGTAATAACATAGTCAGACAGTGTTTCTGTACAAGTTTGGGTTCCAAAGATATGAGGGTTGGGAACTTTCCATGGCTGCATGCTGCACTATTTTGTAGTTGAGATTTATTTATTAGAAAGTGTTTTTAGTTACGTTATTTTTGAGACATTTAAAATTCTTGACAACATTTCGTATGCTTGTTACCCCTATAAAGTTGTCTCTTCCAATGAGAGCAAAACAGATAAGTAATAATTACTTGCAACCTGCTTCATTTTGAGACACATTAAGGGGGATGGCACTGACATGTAACTACAGAAAGACAATGGTTGCTAAGGGAACTTTCTAGTCAAAGAACCCTGCCAGAAGATTGCATGGGAGGTTCTGTGAAATAACCTTTTGAATGGAAATCTGACACTTCAATCAGAATGTGCATGTGCAACTAGTCCCAGTCCTCTGCTGTGCATTTCTGTGAAAAACAGGAAACAAAGATAGACATGGTTTTTTCACCGGATGGGAACCATCCCATCATTTTTCATTAACTGAACACATTTGACAGAAAATGGTAACTGTAGAGTAAAAGGGTATTGAGAAGTGATTATTTGAAGGCCTCCATAGCAACAGTTTGGTAGTTAAGAGCCATCCCCTTAAATGAATAAGAACATGTGCACAGTACTGACTTGAAGTGATCTTTTAATTATTGCAAACACACGACTGACAAACCAGCTGCAAAGGAGACTATCAATGAAATGAGCAAGACATCTTCACTTGTTCTAAACAGTGTGTACAGACATTGAGAAACAAATGAAACCACCATACTATTGGTGGAATGCTCTTCTTGTTCCAGGATGTTTAGATACACAAACTTGTTTTTTGATTTGCTTTAGCAAGTTGAAAATGTCACATATGTATTTTACTACTCTTGCTTCTGAGACAGGTTCAATATGTTTTACTGGGTACAGTATGACCAAAACGTTTATTGCTATGCATGCTTGTGATGAATTATAGATACAATGATTGGTGACCACTAAACATCATCAATAAATATTAAAAAGCTTGATAAATATATATGTATTATTTCTTTTAATACATGTCTGTTTTGAAAGTAACAATCTAGGTGTTTTGATTATAAAGTTTTCAATTTCAAGTCAAATTCAACTTCATTCACAACTGGGAATGTTCTTCAAGGACACATGCAAGTTGTTTATCAGTGCAAGTCACATTTTGATGTAAAGTGTTGCTGGCATACATGCATCAAAGCTTGATTATAATTGGTGTTTGAATGCAGGCAGATTATGATGGAAGAGGAGAATGTGTGGAGTATAAAAAATGCTATATGACAAATTCTCTAACAAATAAAAGCTCAGGAAGTATTGAGCAATTATAAGATTTTGTTGCCACACAAGGGCGAAGCAAGACATCAGGGGCCAGTTGGTATTCCCAGGGCCTAGCACTGAAGATTAGCTATTATCAATGTAGTCATGAATACATGTATCTGATTCTTTGCAAACTTGGCAACCATCTGTTTTTCACCAATTGAATGACATATAGTTTTTTGTTGTGTGACATTCTGTCCAAATTACGACAATTTTATGTGTGAGCAATCATTCTTTTGAAGAATTAATAAGAAGTTATTGAGAAGACAGGACTGTGAGATCACAAATGAGGATGACATACAAGGTGACATGAATGTCATGACAGACTTAATCATATTCAATTGCATTGATAGTAATAATCTTAAGCATAATAACAACTATTTACTCTTAAGCGTGAGCACTAATCACCATTAATTCAATAGGGCCCTGTGCTAATGAAATAGAAAAATACATATCCAAATAACACTGGATTCCTGGTCCCCCATGGCATTTTTAAAGCTCTTTTTCCTGACCTTGCCACATATTATCCGCTCATGAAGGCACCTCCTTCACTCATTGTTGCCAGGCTAAATGTCTCCAACTTAACTTCTTGTTGGATTTGTGACTTCATTAACAAATTTATTGAATGGTCTCAAATTTTACTTCACACTTGCTGAAGTTGAGAACCACAATAATTATTGTAAAGGTATCTATTTATTTGAGAACTTTGCTTTTTGAATTGGAGTACATTCTATGCATTAAATTGTCCTCAATGTATAAAGCCCAAAAATTATTTTGACCTTTTAAAAAAATTGTGAATATCTTTAATCGAGCCCAAATCAAAGATGCAAACATAATATGAGGCCAATTCCCAAGAGATAATTGAGCCAGAGATACATCTGGGTAGACACTGCACAGAAATTAATTCTTTTGGAAAAAAATCAATATAACCATACCATGGACTTCAAAAGGATTTTGTGAGAACCTACTGATTAACATGTTAACATATTAACATAATAATGTACATGTAACACAATGGGTAATTACAACCAAATGCCGACTTGAAATCATGGTGCAATCTTTATTTCACATGAATTTC
>OX421449.1:22255311-22277811 GCA_949126865.1 Montipora capitata | reverse complement strand
CTACTTCCGTAAAATCATTTCCAGAGTGGGCTAGTCTCTGGCGCATCTTGTGGTACAAATCGGCCGCCTTTTCCTCCACGCTCGCTTGAAGATTGTTGTTATCTTGCATAAGGTGCGCCAACACGTCTTTTGGTGTTTGCTCCATCTCCTCCGGGTTTACTCCCAGTTTTAACCATGTCTCCGCTCGCATTTGTTTCCGTTTCTTCGTGTTTTTGCTGTCTTGTATCTTTCTCCAAAATTGCCTTATACTTTCGGCAAATGCACATCCGACACGCTCGCGAGCAGATTCCGCTAATCGGTAGCCAAGAGGCAGAACACTTGATTGTAAAAGTTCAAACACTGTGCTCGGTTGCCCACAAACTTCTCTCCATCTCCAAACTGCTTCGCCGTTTAGTTGGAAGTGAAACATTGGACTGTTTTCGTTAACAAAAGGAGGTACAATATTGATCAAAAGCGGGTGAATCGGGTTTTCAAAGAGCTCTGAAAAGAGCTCCCGATCACTTACGTTTTCGCTTGCCTTACTCATTCCCGAGGGGAGGTCATACTCTAGTCTCAAAGCACATCTAACATGCATCCCCCAGGGGTCAGATCTTTTATCCCAAGTGCTTATGCCCCTTTCATTGCCCTAGATGCCCCAGGTCCAGAGGGGTGGTGTTAGGGTTTCAACTGAAAAGTGCCTCATGTACAATTCTTCAGAACATGTTGAAATTTGCTATCACCATTTTCTGGGTTGTGGGGTCATGTTACATTCCACTTTTTAAACTCTTCTCCCCCACTCCACCTCTCCAGATGTTTACCTCAAAGAAGCCAACAAAATTTGCAACCTTTAGTCATTTTTTTGAAGGTAGGGTTAAAAAAAGTTATATAAAAATTAACCCTTCATATTTCATTTCTCAAAGGGTGTTGACAAAAAAAAATGAAGGTTCGTATTCCAGCCAACTTTAGGGGTGGTGCGGATAAAAAATGGAACGTCCTCACAAACCATAGGAGTCAAACAAGGCCTGCTTCCTTGAAATAGGCTTAAGGTTTACCCAGAATTAAGATAAACTTGAATCAGGTTATTATTGTCTTGGAAGTTTAAGACAGTGTTGGGCTTTTATTCCTCCCAAGATCCAGCCATGTAATGGAAAATGACATTTGACTGAAAAATCATAGAAAAGGTAATGAATTTCGTGAATAAAAATTTTAACCCCAGTTTAGCCTTAATCAGTCTTTTAGGAAGCAGGCCAAGGAGCCTAAGATTAACTGTAAAATCACAGTTCCTTTAAACATGCAATGCCTGTTCAGCATACAGCCTGAATTTCAGCTTCTGTATACTTGAAATCCAGCAAGCAGTTGTTTGACCCTTTTAGCCCCAGTATCCACATACAAATTCATCAAACTGATCTCCATACATTTCCTTAATAAGTTGGGAGAATTTAACAAGAGATCATATGATAAGTACTCATAACCTTTTCTCTTGTTTTATAAGAAAATTGATGTTGATCACTCTGATTTTGGATTAAAACCACTGGGCTCAGAAACCTGATTGCAGATTTTGTAAATTTCTATTTGTGGTCTAGGACAGCATTAGTACCTTCACTAATACATGAAGTGCCAAATTTCATAATTTAATTTCTACTACACTTATCACCTATAGAAACACCAGATGTTGATAATGTTGCTTTTGTTGAAGCTCCCTTACACCAACAACCTTGGGAAGTGTGCAATAGTACATGCAATGCTGGCTGTGTGCAGGAACGGTTTTTTTAAGTTTTGTAAGCAGGGTCTTGTCAAGGTTGCTTTACCTAGAGATGTCCGCTTACCAGAATGTCTGTTGAAAGAGCTTCAACTTTACACACTGCAAAAACCAGACCCATATGTGTGAGTAGTACTTACGACTTTCACATTCCCCACAAAGCACTTCCTATTCCTGCACGAAAAATTTCCAAGGGATGACTGTTGGTCGTGAAATTGAAAACAAAATTCATGCAAAACTTTCTGGGGATTAAAAACTGCCTCTTGTGGAATGTGAAAGTCGAAAATCAAAAAAACATTAGAGGTGACACAATAATGTCCCCTAGAACTAGTATTTACTATGAGTGGCAACAGGCAAACTGTAGTCCTATGATGATGAGGATGATAGCAGCCACATATGCTATTACAGCTCTCTGTTTCTTCTCCTGGTATCTACTATGGATGACATTGTCAGTGTTCTCTTCAGGTGGCCTTAGAATGAAGGAAGGAAACCATGCAGACCAAATTTTTAGTGCAACTTTGAAATTTCTTCTTGAATGGAGAACTTCATATTCTTCCTAAGAAATGTTATATTGTTTGGTGAAAAGACAGGCCTCCAAGATTCAAACTGTGTGACTTCAATGTCTTTAAGAAACTCTTCAAAGCATTTCATGACATACAGTCCACAGTCTTTGTCGTTTGTTTGTTTTGGAACAACTGGATAGTGAACGTCTTCCACAACTAGGTTTTTGTTCATTCCACTTGGCTGTTGTTTCTCCTTTCCCACTCATCTTGCAAATATCTCTTCACAGTCCTTTCAAGGGAGCCATGAGTGCCATTCAAAGAATCAAGAATCATGATAGATGTTGTCTTGTCATTGTTCACAATGACTAAAAGCCAGTGCGAGTCCTTGCATATTGGTATGAATAGGTACTTCTTATTAAATATGTCAGTATTTTTGGTCCACCTTCTAATGGCATGAGGGTTGAATTGACTTAATTTTTTGTAGAAGCATGAATTGTAAATAAATATTTGTTTCTTCTTTATGTGATCGAGGTGAGTCTCCGCAGTGAAGAGGAGAAAGAAATCCAGCAGGTCGTCATTTACTTCTTTACCATTCTCAAGACAGATGGCAAAGGTATTCATTAAATCAATTCCACCCAAACTTGTGCGATATGTCATAAGTGGTTGAATTGGAAGTATAAGGCGTTCATCACTTTGTACTGGCTTTCTTTCTTTGATTTGCAATGTCATTGTTTCAAATGAAAGGTCATTTTGATTTAGTACTCTCTCTGAAGTTGCATTTTCGAATAATCTTCTAATGTAATGAAGAAGGCTCATAATAATAATAATAATAATAATAATAATAATATTTAATATTTCTTAGGCGCAAATTAACATGTGAATATGAAAAACAACTGAACTGCCGTGGTCATCGATCATTCCAGTAGAGTCTCGGCCATGAGAATCCATAATATACCACATGTTGTAGCTGTGAGCACAGGCTATAGTATATTCTAGTATTTGAAGGACAACTGCTACTGCCTTGCATTCTTGACAGTTTTCAAATATATCTTCTAATGCAGCCAAATCATCTGCACTCATTGCCTCCTTCTTATCAATTGTACCACCTGTTATGCTCGTTTTGATTGAAAATTGAAATTTGAAACACTGCACATTTGAAGGTAGCTCATCCACGGCTAACTTGGAGTTTACACTATTTACAGATCTTCTTAGGTGGCACAGTTGGAGAAAATGCAATGTGTCCCCAACAATCAAAACATGATCAACGTCACTTCCCCTCCAGGTATCAATTGGCTTTACTGTGGTATATAATAGTGCTGTAAGTGCTATAGCAGAGCGCTGCTGGCCTGGATAATGAAAATCTTCATGCTCTGACTGATGAAACGACCCACTGCATACCATGGATGGTGCCACAATATCATTGATACCCTGAACCTCTTGTGGCAAATTCAGATTTAATGATGGTTTGGTTGTAATTTCTTCTGTCAGAATGGGTAGATACCTTTCTCTTGCTACAGATCCCTGTTTCATTGAATTTTTTTTGGCTGGGCGGCTCTCGTTGTCACTGTCTGTTGATGTGACTTCAAATGAATTGGAGGTTACGAGAGACTGTCTAAATTTGTAACCATTTGGCTTGCTCTTCTTTCTTTTCCTTTTAAGTCCCCTGTCTCCTTTCTTAGTTGTTTTTGTGCTTGATGAAGGTTTTGCCATTGGAAGAATTGAATCCTTGTCAACACTGTTTTCACTAAAAAAATAAAATAAAATAAAAATAAAAACAAAAAAAAAAAACCTCTAACCTAATGTCCTCTACAGGGCATTTTGCTTTCTTTCTACCATGCTTTTGGAAACTTAAATTTTTTCTCTTTTGCTGGCCTCTCTTTCTCAAATTATCTAAGGACTCGCTTTTATTTCCTTCAATCTCATTCGACCAAAGATGAGACTGTCAGTCTCATCTTTGGTAGTGTGCTTGTGCACTCGTCCTCTTTGTGAAACCGTTTGAAACTGAACAGGCTCTCGAAATGAAGAACTTGGCAGCCACATGTCGTCTTCAGGACCATACCCCTTAAACCGGACCTTGTACTCCTCTGAGTGATACTTTCTGTTTAAACGAACATCAAGAATGTTTTCCACTTCGTAAAATACATCATTATTCTCTTCACTGGATTGAAGAACATCGTCATCCAATGGAACAGACTTTTCAGACCATTCTTCTAGATCCATTTGGCTGTCCTCAGATAACACGGTTAGACCATTCTCATTTTTCTTCAGAGTTACTTCACAAATTACTTTTCTCACAGGTAACCATTTGGAAACAAAAACACTCGTCATGAAACCGTATTGATTACATACATATTCACTGTCTTTGTACACTTGCCCTCTTATAAAGCACTTTGATCTTGAACTTGTGCTGATCAATTCCTTGCCCTCTTCAGATGAAATTGAAAGGATGTGAAGGATGAAGAAAGTGCCTCCATTTGCAACTGCAACATCTCCGTACTGTATGACATCATGAGTTTGGTCTATAGGTGCCATGGTTTTATGTAGGTCGTTTGCCACCCAGTGACGTCTACTTCTTTCCTTGGGTATGAGCTCCCTTGGAATAAGAAGTTTCAGAGCTTTGTTGATGTGTATCATTTCACCATTTCTTTCGATGTACCACTTTTGCTTTCCTTGACTGAGATTTTTCTTTGCTTTACAGTGGCTACAATGCTTCCACGTGCATCCTTGACGAAGGTAAGATCTCTAGTATCATATTTAAGCACCCGAAGGAATGTCCTTCGTAAGTGGTCATAATCACCATAAGAAATGCTAGGTAGCAGCCAGAAATATGGTGCTACAAATCTCTCATCCGAAATTCCTAATCCCAAATATTGAATTCCCCTGGCTACAGTTGATTCTGTTGGTGTCATCAGCTGGATGGATGCAGAAAGTGAGAAACCAGCAGAGTCTGTCGAGTGACCAATAAGATTGACCCTCTTCTCTGCACAGTCTTTCCTCACTTTCTGCCAGATTTTTAACAAATGACTTCCACTGTATCCCTTCTTGGGAGTGGGCCACATCAGGTATACCAATGGCTGTGACCTTTCTCCATGAAGGTTACAAAAGTTGTGAACTGCCACTTTTGCAGCTAGTTCCTTGTTGTCAATTAACCCTTGCACTGTTCGTTGTAGTGCAGAGAAATCATCTACATCTCCTGTAAAGAAATAAAATTTAAAGAGTTTGATTTGCTGTGGATGGAAGGGTCAACAAAAGAATAATTTTAGGTTTTCAAATTTATTTGGATTTTTTTGGAATTACGTTGGAAACCATTAATTTTTTAATTCCCAAACTAGAGCCTTGTCTTGCATAACAAAAGAAAATGGCCTACATGTAACAATAAAACTGTACTACTTACAAATCATAAATTGAATTTTCTTGCAGTGCAACTATGTATTTTGGATTTGATTTTGGTTTGACCGTGTGCTCACTTATTTTGCATATGATTTGTAAACATTAATTAGAGCGAAACTCTGAGACTGGGATCTCCACTTAACACTTAACACTTAACAAATTCTGCAATCCTTTTTTCCACTTTCGTGGTCAATTCCCAGCCAGTGTACCCCATTACCTCCCCCCTGCCCCTCGTTCAATGTTGCGCAGCCTTTCGAAATGAAGCCTACCTCCAGGCAAAGACCTTGTTAGATATTGCAAATCACGCCAAATGATAATTATTGCAAAAATGTACTATGAAATATTAGTACATTTCACCTTAATCAACAAAAAACGTTGTCTGGGGGTGGGGGGGAGGGGCTGCTTTTGCCTTGGAGGAGGGGTAAGGGGGTAGATGATGTATTTTGCATACGTAATTTCTGGGTAACGTACAAATCAAGGAGAAAATGTTTGCTACAATGTGTGTTTACTAAAGGAAAAACCATAATGCTCAAATACTGTAGTTTTGCAGCACTTTTCAAATTACCAGGTTATGGAGGTCTCCTTAAACTGATGCCTTCATTTAATGATCAGATCTCCAGTGTTCAAATTTGAAGAATCATTATTTAGACTGGTCATAAAGTACAGGGGGTGAGCTGGAAATATACACAGTCTGGGACACTGTCTTTATGCATCATTTACGAGGTAGGGCAGGGGGGTGGCTGGAAACTATAATAATTAGCAACTACTCACTGAAGTGGAGGTGGCTAGTGATGGTGGATACTTAAATATTCACCACTAACCACCAACACCAAGGTGAATAGTTGTTTTAGTGTATACTAAAACAGTGAGATAACATAGCAGTAAAAGTTGATTCTAATTCAATTACATCTGCAAAGATTGCAACATTTGTGGATGCAAATTCCACGCGAATTGCTCGGAGGTGAATAGCAATGGATTTCAGGAGTTTGAGTAGCCAAGCAGCATGGTATCCACTGTTTTGGTATATACTAATTATTATTATTATCATATTTTATGTAATCTTATATTATTAATTTCCTAGTGAGAGTTCACTTCATTGCATCATAATGCCTAGCACACCAATATCTGTCATGGAAACAAAGTCTTTATGCCAGGCATTGTGAAACAAAAATTAAAGTGTGGGTCTCATAAATCTGGTCTTTTTATAAATGAGTTTTTCTTGCCTCCCCCTCTCACCCTTGTCCCACTCCCTGTATTACATATTTAATTATATATTTCAATAATTATGAACCCGGTCATTGCTTACCTAGTATGTTATTTTTTCTTGGAATTTGCAAGACATCATTGTCCCATTCATCTACATCACCACTCCAAGAATTGCCGATCAGTATTACCTCTCCTTTTTCATTCTGAACTGCCTGAAGAAATCTAATGGAAATTATAAAAGTAAATGAAAATCAGTAACATGAGATGGGGGCAGAAGGCAGGGCGAAAACCATGTACACAGCATTAAAGGCATCAATTTAAAAAAAAAAAAAATTTTCCCAGTCAAAGCATTATGGCTGGAACCTTTAGTAAACAACCACCTCCTGTAAGCTACCACGACCACTTGACAGTTAATGATTTTTCAGTGTTTTTAACCTCTTGTATGCGACCACTTGACACATTCTCTAATCTCTGTGTTCGCTGTGTTTATCTATGCTACTTAGAATATACGAAGAACTTTAGTGACAACATGGAACTACACATGCCGCAACTTAGAGATTGCATGCAATTTAATTATCTTCCATAAAGTAGATGTCTGGACCTCTATTGGAAGAGACCCCTGGTGGTTCGATTCTTGTAAGTGACCATCTCCCGCAAGAGACCACTCAGTCTTTGCCTTTTTGGGTGGTCGCTTATGAGAGGTTCGACCGTATACACATGTATCACAAAAGAAGATGCAAAGATGATTTGGTAAAACGATGGTCCTATTAAGCAGCTTTTATCAGGATAATAATTTATAATAACAGAAGTTCTAATGGCAGAAACTAGGATTGGACAAATGTTGTATGTTTCCCACAAATGGACAAAGTATTAAAATTAATTTTATGAATGCAATATTCACACCTCAATGCCCTTGCCTCATCACTGGCCTCGATAACAGGACCATCCAGATAAAGACATGCGGCTTGGTCTAGCACATCTGAATTATAACCTGGTTCCAAGGTTTCTTTCTTTCTAAACTTGTCACAAGTTGTGCCACAAGGAAGACCAAACAAATCCTGCAATGTTATAATAAATCATTTCACCAAAATGGGAACAATACAGGAGTACATGATAGAATCGCCTCTTTCACCCTTTAACTGTTATCTGATTAGTGATTCTTCTTTTTGGCCTCTATACATTTCACTGTACTTTATTTGGGAGAATTTGGGGTTATATCATAACTAAATCCTTCTAAAGGCCATTTGCATCTGCCTCTTCTTATTACCTGTCTGCTGGACAATGTATTTTGTATGTATTTAATGTATTTAAGGGTAGAGTTGCTTTTTGCTGTGAAGTCGTAAAGTCACAGTTGTGCTATGATAGCTTAATCATGTAGAGAAATATGACTAAGTCCTGTACAAGCAGCCCACTTATTCTCAGATAAACTTTAACTACTTGGACAGAGCAGACATACCTTTGTAAGCCGGTAGTTGCATTCTCCAAGCCTTATCTTGTGCATTTTGCCAATTGTTTTGATTAATGGGATGTACTGATGATTAACTGTCCCTGTAAGTTTGCCAACCAGATTTGTGAGTATTGCTGTCTGCACAGGTCTTGTCTCATGAACGTCTTGCTTGAAAAATGTGAGAAGGTCAATTACAAGTTTCTCCTGGTATCCATGCTTGCAGCTTTCATGCAGCATTTCCTCCCAGCTTTGGACACTTCTTTCCCTTTTCTTCAGTGCAGAGACTGCTCTTGATGCATTCTTGTTCTCATGACTGAGAGAATGGATAGTTGCTTTGACTTCAGTCTTCTTTGCATAGTCATGCCGAGGTGCCTGCAGTGTTTTTCAGTTTTGCTTCTGAGCGCATGTTAAACAGATCAACCAGATAATGCTCTTGCTTGTGGCAGTTGTCACAGGTAAATGGATGTTTAGGGTGTCCATTTGGTTTTGCAGTGCATGGTGGATCAAGACTTTTTATGGTGCCAGTTATCTTTTGTTTTATTCCATCTTGGATGATTTCTCTGTTTAACAGTAAATACACTGCCCTGCCTGGCCTTCTTTCAGAAAGTCTTTGTGCTTCTTCGGGATGCTTTGCTTTCCACCCACTCCATGATACACAATTTCCATGCCCCTGTTCTAAATAACAATGGTACTTTCCCTTTTCTCTTTGTCTTTCAAACTGCAATTTGGGTGAAATTCTGCGTATCATCACATCCTCTTTAAAGCTCTCCACAACTTGTTTGTTTTGGTAAAACCCTAGACACTGAGTCACTCTACTGTCACGTTCTATGATCTTCAATGCCTCAAAGATGGTTCTCTGCTTTGAAGCAGAAGTGTCTTCTATACACAGAGAAAAGTCTTCCTTACTAGAGCCAGTAAAGAATGATGCAGCCATCTGGTGTACCTTTGTCTTCTGATGATCAATAGCCTGTGCGACACCATCAAAGCGGTGATGATTAGCCTTGGACAGTTTATTGAACATGCCTCGCTTGACACAAAGAGCTTCGTAATGAGGACATATCGTACATTTAGTAGAGACTCTTGTTCTATTCCTTGGGGATTGGCTACATACTGCAATGAACTGTGGCATTA
This sequence comes from Montipora capitata, assembly GCA_949126865.1. NCBI lineage: Eukaryota > Metazoa > Cnidaria > Anthozoa > Scleractinia > Acroporidae > Montipora > Montipora capitata. The sequence continues at coordinate 22,268,396 of OX421449.1, read as the reverse complement.
CATCGTTGACAAAGGTAAAGGTGGGTAACTCATTGGCAGCCTTCTTGCAGACTATGATTGGTGGGAAGGCTACAGTAAGAAAAACTCTCACACAATTACTCAAGTGGCTGTTGGCATACGATGAATCTTTGTATATCTGTAATCTTTCTTCAGTGCTTCTTCTTGATGATGGAAATTGCAACAACTCCTCTAGATACTCCTTAAAGCTGGACACACCAAGCTCCTCTGGTCCTAACTCTTTCACTGTAAAGTTGTTCCAGCTTCTTGATTTTAAAAATGCTTTGTTGCAATAGCATTGCGCTGCAGCAGAGACTGGAACTGATTTTTGGAATTCATTGTCAGTGTCTTGTACAGGATATGTAGGAGCCAATGATTGGAATTCATCCTCAAGGTCTTGTACAGGATCTGCTGGAGCCGATGTGTGGACTTCATTGTCAGGGTCTTGTAAAGGATCTGCTGGAGCTGATGTGTGGAATTCATCGTTAGTGTTTTCTACAGGATCTGTTGGAGCCAATGTTTGGAATTCATCGTTAGTGTTTTGTACAGGATCTGCTGAAGCTATTGTTTGGAATTCATCTTCAGGGTCTTGAACAGGATCTGCTGGAGCTGATGTGTGGACTTCATTGTTAGGGTCTTGTACAGGATCTGCTGGAGCCGACGTTTGGAATTCATTGTTAGTATTTTGTACAGGATCTGCTGGAGCCAATGTTTGGAATTCATTGGCAGGGTGTTGTACAGGATCTGCTGGAGCCGCCGTTTGGAATTCATTGTCAGGGTTTCGTACAGGATCTGTTAGAGCCAATGTTTGGAAATGATCTGTATTGTTTTGTACAGGATCTGCTGGAGCCAATGTTTGGAATTCATTGTCAGGGTCTCGTACAGGATCTGCTGGAGCCGACGTTTGGAATTCATCGTTAGTGTTTAGTACAGGATCTGCAGGAGCCGGTGTTTGGAATTCATTGTCAGGGTTTCGTAGAGGATCTGCTGGAGCCGCCGTTTGGAATTCCTTGTCAGGGTTTCGTACAGGATCTGTTGGAGCCAATGTTTGGAAATGATCTGTATTGTTTTGTACAGGATCTGCTGGAGCCAATGTTTGGAAATGATCTGTAGTGTTTTCTACAGGATCTGCTGAAGCCAATGTTTGGAATTCATCTTCAGGGTTTTGAACAGGATCTGCTGGTGCCAGTCTTATGTAAGATCTTCGAATGATGCCTTTTATTATTTTCTTGCCCTTTGTCAACTTGACATTTTTGAAAGAGGGGTGTTTTCCAAACACGTGACGGCCAAGGCATTCGAAGAACACCCTTTGGTTTGAGGTGTTCTTTTCGATATCAAAGTGGTTAGCTGCTTCATCAAAGAGTTCTGATTTCAAGACTCCATCACCCCTCTTTAAAGACTCCTCATATTGAGCATCAAGCCACTCTTTTATCTCATGTGGACGAATCTTTGAGAAATTCTTTTTAGGGCCTAAAAAAAAGAATAAGAGTTATACTAAAAAGTTCTCTCATTCTAAGTGGGCTTTATCACAAGTCATATCGGAGCTTAATTTTAAATGCAATGAGCATTACGATATGTGGAAGTAACCAACTTGGGACTAATTTCTTTATGCAAACTGATGATCAAGGATAGAATTAATTGACTTCTAATGAAATTAATAAGATTTGAATCTTTCTAGAACATTTTCTATAACATTGAAGGGCTCCAAACAAAAACAGCCCGAGTTCCTCTCCTTTCCTTTTTTGGAGGAAACTTATTAATTTTTTGTGCAATTAAGCTCTTCAAGTACTTTGTACATATTTCTTAATTACCTCCTCCAGAAACTGGGCCTTCCACTAATGCCAAACATATGATTGGGCACTTGAAGTCAGCCAACGTCTGATCTTTTGTTACCTTTAATAGACAAATATTATTAACAAAGTTAACTTATGAAGAGATTGTAATTTGCAGCTGATGTAAACCAAATCGGGATTAAACCTTATCACACCATATAAGTGGCCCCTATACCTGTACTTAACTGTAAAATTTTTACTTTTTAAGGCTTTCATTTGAGGAAGAGAAAAAAAATAAGCATTCAAGTATAAAGAAACTTTCTTCATTGGTCAGGTATATAAAAAAAGCTCAGTTTAATCGGTGTTAAGGCTTAGTAAAGGGGTTGTGTCACAGCAGTCCAGTTAATTTTGGTTAATTTTGCCAATTACTTGCCCTCAATCACTATGAAACTTAAAGTAAGCAAAGAAATCACATGTAAATGACAAAATCAGAGATCCAAGACAAACAAATGTGTCTCCTGAGCATTATTTTTGAAGTTGCAAGCAGCAGAGATCAACTTTGAAAAACTGTTTGGCTGAACTGTTTTCAAAAACCCTAATTTCAACCCGTTTCGATCTTCTTCAGTTTTGCCCATCCGTGGCATCTGTTGTTTTTGTTATGTTACTTTGACCTTGCTTTATTTCCGTTTCTCTTAATTTAACGGGCATTTTGTGTGTAATTGTGTGTTGAATTTCGTGACAAGCTCCTTTAAAGCAACATTATCATAATGATTACATAAAGACATTTAAAATGCCTGCTGCAATTTTAAGTAGCATTCATGTTATTGTGAATCCTTAAGACATAAAGTGTAGAACATACCTGAGTGCTGCAATAAAAAATCCTTTGATTCTGTACTGGTATCTGACAGAGATCTGCTAGCTTTTGCTTAAGCTCGTTTATAGTACTCGTACATGGCAGATCAATAACCAAGCTTCTGTAACCATGATACACCAGCACAGAGAGGCTGTAAAAGACAAAGATGTCACTGATGCACTATTGTGTTGGTGGATATGATGATAAACTTAAGCAGACTAATGACCACATGTATTCTCAGGGGGCTATTTACCTCAGACTTCTACCATGGCACTACAATGAGACACAATACCAAAACAATATCGTGTACTATTAGAGCTACATATTATGCAAAGACAACTTGAATCTCCTGGAAGACAGTTGACAATATGGAATAAAGCGCTTTATTATATAAACACCAATGAAATACCAAGTGAGCTTTCGTGCAAAGACATGATATCTTCACACATGAAAATAACATGTTATCTTCATACGTGAAAAGATCACTGTTATGGTTACATATAAAAATCGCGCCTTTCGATACATTTTGTGAAATATTCAGTATTTTATTGATGTTTATATAATAAACAGAATATTACATACGAAAGTTCTCTTCTCGTGTTGAAAAAAATTCACTTGTTCACTGCGTTCACTCGTGAAATGTTCTTCAACACTCGAAGAGAAATTTTGTATCCCCGCACGGCCATGTAATATCCTCTGTGTTACTGCACTACCACACATACGCAATGTGTGCCTATTTTTTCTAAAAATGACAGGAATTTTTTTCTTTTTGACAAATGATTAATAGGCTGGTAGCCAGGTTTTTAACCTCAGAAAAATATCTGTTTCGTTGTATGAACGTGTGAGCCGAAGTGCCTGTGCTGGCATGACTTTGCCTGGAGCGCTGCAGTTCAATTCCATCTAACTTTAGTCCCTTCTGTTTTTGAGTAACACGTACTACAGGCAACCCAGTGTACGCTCATGGAGCGTCTAGTTTTTAGAATATTGTGATGATTTTCTCAGCGACCATATTAAGTTTCACCGAAAAAACGGTCACATCAATTAATGTCACATGGAGGAAACTTGGAAAAATGCTATCAGGTTGAAAATGTTCGCAGAGGTTTTGCCAGATAAAGTTAAACAATAATAACATTTGACATTGGATTTTTGCAACTTTACTTGAAAACCATGTAGGAGTAAACTTGCATCACTTACCCCTCGTCTTCAGGTGCAGACATAAAGTAAGCCTCCCCGTTTAACTCTGTTGAAAGTTGTGCTTAAATTTTTTTCTCTTTTGTTTGTTAACCTACAAACCCAGAAAAAAAAAAATTATTTCAGTAACATTATCATGATCATTATTATTTTAATTATTATAGTCCTTATAAAAGGTACAAAACAGTAGGAGGAATCAAATGAGCAATCCAATTGCTGACTGCTTCAAGTATCATACGAATTAAATGTTTCATTTAAAAAGGGGGACTTTGACCTTAACCAGCGAAGTGGTTGTCGTCTGCTATCCTATTGAATCCTGTTGTCAAGAAAATAAACACCAGACTCCAAAAGCAATTCATGTTAAGGTAATTGGCCATTGGCAGCTTCAAATAATCAGCAAATGTTGGTTCTCTTTGGACAAAAAGGCTCTTAGTTTGAGTCAAAACTAGTTTTTCAAGGCTATGGTCACATTGGATAACCAGACCAATGCTAATTTCATTACATGATCATCATTAATCTAACTTTATATTACCCTTAAGTATTGTTTGTATAAACATCCAAGAGCTTTTCAGCTTTTCCACATTTTGTAAAATTCCGAATAACTTACCAGGCACATAGATGTAATTTAATATGCATAATGTTTATCTTCTTTGGTCATTTTCTTAAATTATTTTGTCGTCACTTTGTTAAATGTAGTACCTGTACCAGGTATTTCATATTTAAAACACTAGCTTTGTGATGTATTCTCCCACCTTATAAGAAATTGACCCTAGTTTCATGGCCAATGTAACTTGTAATGTGTTTGTATCAGTACTAGAGATGTGGATCAACAACCTGCACCTTCTATCACTGGAGCCCATATGTACCCCAACCAGATCCCTTTTTGTTTCATACCTTTTTCTTACCATGATGTTTCCTATTAGAAACGTGATACTAATCAAGAATGTTACCCAATTTCATGAAACAATATTTTAGCAATCCAACACATTTCATGTCCACAATATGTATTAACGTACATGTTCATGTGCTCTCACTGAAGACAATTAATTTGAAAAACATTTCACTCGTATCCCAAAAACGTTTCCTTGCTGCTACCACCCTTAGGTTTTTTCCCTGACTAGACCATCATTTTTGTACCTGTGGCAACTATAATCAGTGCAATTTAAAGTACAGAACACATACCTGATTCTCTTCAACAATGCAATATCTAACAAAGACAGTCAGTCACACATAACGAGGCAATATTGGTTTAACATGATACAACGCATTTAACCAACTTCTGAAATTTTATTTAGCTCATCAAATTAACTATCAAGTGCCCCACACATAGAGCTGAAATTTCAGCCAAATCCATTATAAACATTTTTTTATACGCCACTGTATGTCACTTGAAAGTAAGGGCAAACTTTCTTCCAGGAAGTGATGCGGGAACTTCTGTGACACATAATGGTTTAACACAAGGAGAAAAGAATTCTCAGCCAAACGTTCCACTGTTAAAAATTTTTATATGCCACTGTATGTCACTTGAAAGTAACAGCAAACTTTCTTCCAGGAAGTGATGCGGGCACTTCTGTGACACATAATGGTTTAACACAAGGAAAAAAGAATTCTCAGGCAAATGTTCCACTTTAAGAATTTTTATGCCACTGTATGTCACTTGAAAGTAACGGCAAACTTTCTTCCAGGAAGTGATGCGGGAACTTCTGTGACACATAATGGTTGAACAAAAAGGAAATAGAATTCACAGGCAAATGTTCCACTTTAAGCATTTTTATGCCACTGTATGTCACTTGAAAGTAACGGCAAACTTTCTTCCAGGAAGTGATGCGGGAACTTCTGAGACACATAATGGTTGAACAAAAAGGAAATAGAATTCTCAGCCAAATGTTCCACTTTAAGAATTTTTATGCCACTGTATGTCACTTGAAAGTAACGGCAAACTTTCTTCCAGGAAGTGATGCAGGAACTTCTGTGACACACAATGGTTTAACAAAATGAAAACAGAATTCTCAGCCAAATGTCTCACTTTTACGAATTTTTATATGCCACTGCATGTCACTTGAAAGTAACGGCAAACTTTCTTCCAGGAAGTGATGTGGGAACTTCTGTGACACATAATCCCAAGGACAGACAATGTTAATTTTAACAAAAGGATTGGATACGCGTAGATCCTTGATTACTACCGGTTTTGCTTTAAATTTACATATCCTGAAAATTTTCTTAGGTAAATGCCAACGAGCAAGCCGAGTGAAGACAATCTGCTTGCGAGGCGGCCAGCTTTAATGCCACCCGAAGTATTGAAGCAGGCAGAAAAATTAGTACAATTCTCGATCGTGCTGTGAAAAGTGTAATGTAAGGTGTAGATTCCCTGGAGATTTTAGTAGAGTTAGATTTCACGTGTAGTTTCGCGTGACTTTTGCTGACCTTTGGTGTAAACAAACCTTCAATGTTGGGACATCATCGTTCTCTGCCACACTACTGTACTTGTACGAACTACAACGCACTGTTTCAAGTTCGCGCTAAGCTATAAATGTTATTTCCCTTTCACTGTTTGAAACTCAACAAGTTTAAGGTTCAAAAATGTCTAAGGAGAAGAATAAGAGCGATTTTAAGGCCAACAGCATGGCATAAGTGTAGGAACGAGGAGTGCTTGTGGTGGAAATTCTCGCCTAAGCAGCTGAAATGGTTTTATAAACATTGGAAGTAAAACCGGTGATGTAGGCAAATTCTTTTTTTTTCGTTGGCACTTAGCGAAAGCTACACCTAGTGTAGGCTCTGTGTAAAGAGTGCAGTTGCCATTTTGTCCTTTTCGCACCTTTGCTTCCAATAAACATAGAAAATGCGCAGTACGCATTAGAGGAGGAGTGAAATACGAGCACCCCTTAAAACGACTGGGTGGGAGGCTAGGCAAATTCATGCCTGTTGCGCTCTTTGCTTTTAAGATGAGCTGATTGCTTTGTACTGCATAGTGCTACCACTGATTTGTGTTTTCATTCGAAACCCGAGTACAACACGATCGTTAAACAATGCAGTTTGCATTGTTCTCACTAGCGAATATTCTTACGAAAGTTTTACAATTTTGTCTTTTGATTTGCAGGGCACGTGGAATCGTCGCTTTCTTTACCTCTAGTTAACTTAAAATCAATTTCCCACGCGATTTTACATGTAAGGTTTGCTAACTCGGTTTCAAGTCACTTGAAACTGTCAGGGAAAATTCCAGTTGTGATTCTCGTCACTGAAAATGTTCTGGACACTTCTTCTCTCAAAGATATGAAAAATTCACCTCTACGATCTAAGGAAATATGAAATCTTTCAGCTGTCAGCGGTCATTAGCACCATAACCCCACGACGGTCTTGTGAGGGCCACAAGTCAGCTGACAAGTTTACCAGTTCCTAACCAATAATGTAATATGCCAACCTCTAATAAAGTTATCAATTCAGTGTCAATTCATTCACGCATTCAAATTAATATCGCTCTTCCAGCTCTTTTTTCGGAAACCCTTACCATTGAGTCCTACGCAGTTTGCTCACGCTATTCTGTTACCTTTCTCAGGCAGCGAAGAATTTTGCCCAAGCAAGCAGATTCACAAGATTCAGTTGAAGATTTCCGGCTGTCTTTAGCCCTATCCGCACTAGCGAAAAACTTGTTTATTTAGACAAATTTTCTGCCATCACCAGCGTTTTATTAGTGCGGATGGTTTGTCGCGACTTAATAAATTTTGGCCGAAGCGGACGAACTCTACAAACTGGTTCAAACGCACCGCTGAGAAAATTTGTCCCGGGTGAAGTACGCCAATGGAACGATATTTCAGTCGTCATGTTTTCTTTCTCGTTCCCACGAGGTGGAAGAGGCATGCAACAAGTATCAGAATTTCTCTTTGCTACATTATCCCACCAAATCGTTGTTTTTGGCACGTTCGAAATATAAATGAAGTGCAATACCAGAGCTCCAATGTTCAAGTGTTGACAGAATTTGACGGCTATTTGACCTTTTTAATGCGGATACCGCAAAAGGGAGAAAAATTGTAGCGACAACATTTGTCCCCGGATCTTTTCACAGGAAATTGAAATTTTGTCTGCTAGTGCGGATAGGCCCTTTGCTGTCAGGACGACGTTCCACTGACTGGTCATCATGTGACAGTCGACTGGCCAAAAGACAAGAGCATACAGCTGATATGCATGTTTGTTGTCAAAAACTTTGTCACCTAACATTTGATGGATGCGTAAAGATGAAATTGCATATGTCTAGTTTATGTTCACGAGGATTCTTACTGGACCTCAGTTTGCCGTTATTTCTTCAATAATGTCGTTTTTAACTGAATTATCTAGACCCTTTTTTTTTTAGAGCTGGCTACTGACACTGTGGACACTAAGCTCATTGGTTTATACGCGTGGTTCTCGACTGGGCAAATGTTATGGTCACGAACCCGGTCTGTTTCCTCTCCTCTGTGATTTTTTTTACCTCTTCTGAAGCGTTCAGTTTTTTGCAGGGGCTAAACAACCTTTAATCATGAAGGTTTTCGTTCGTATACCAACTGGTCTACTGAGTATTCTCCGAAATTCAGTTAAATTGTGAATTGTGACAGTTGAGTTTTGTCACGCCGGACCTGTCAGGGGCACCTGACGTGGGTTTCCTCCTGAACCAGAGTTCTTTTCAGTCTTTTAGATCTCAAGAAATGCATTCTAAGCGTTGCTTCAAAATTTGTATCTGTTCGGTAATCCTAGGGGAACTTGAGTCTTTTCGAAATGACTAGGACTTTAGTGTTATGATGCAATTGAACGTTTTACGAAACAGAAAGGGAGAATTTTTCTCATTCCTCCATCGCATTCTATTGTGGGTTTCCTTCTTCTACGAAAATTAGCAAGGAGTAAACTATGACTTTCAGTGTGAAAGTGAGTGCTGGCATGGAAACTGGGAGCAGTGACTGGTATTTTTTTTTAAACAGCTGCAAATATTTGAAGCAAGAGGATACAGGAAATGTGCATGAAAGTTTTAAAGGAGCGAAAAAAGGTGTGCATATGTTTAGCCTGTGTGGCAGGCGTTCTGGACGTTACTATTTTATAAGCAAAGGCATGTCAGTTCATTCTTTGAATTTAAACTTCAGTTCTTCTGAACCTCTTACATTCGACAAACGAGTCAAATTGTTCTTCAACGTCTTCAACCATTGAGCCTAGAGAAAATCAGTTCTCGAGATAGACCGCGAGCAGTCATCCTTCTTTCCTCGAGCAACGCACGACGGGTGAAATTATCATTTTATGCAAATCGAGGCGTGTCACGCAATCGCGCGCTCTACATGTCAAAAAAAAATTAGAGACTACTCGCAGTCTATTCTCGAGCAAGACAATAAATTTAAATTGTCATTTGCTAAACTACGCCCAGCATTTCTCAAAAGGTAACTCTTTTGCTAAAAGTGCCCAGAAATTTCAAAGACTGAACTGAACTGATGTCGGGTTGAATGATGACCCAGGCTCAAAGATTCCCTTCCAAGTGACGTCATCACGGGTATCAATACCCCGGATAATCGACTGCGCATGCGTCCGATCTTGCATCCCACAAATTTAGATGTTTTTCGCTTATATGAAGAATAGGCTACTGCCTCACCAAGGCTCGCCTGCAAATATGAAAAATTTAAACTTCCGAAAATCCTAGGGAATTTTTTAGACAAGCTTCGAAAATTGTAACTAAACTCACTGAATGGAACACTCATCTAGAATTTTTTTGCCATATTCAAGCAATAGAAAATTCTAGACAATATTCCACTGATATTCGTTTCTCGGAACAGATATTTTACAGAAAACAGTCGTTGGGTGCCCTTGGCCTATGGAGTACGAGTAGTCACTCGAGCGGGGGTTAGGGTTAGGGTTAGCGAGCGAGGGACACGCAAGCGCTCGTGACAATTACGCCACACGAGAAAAGGCGAAGATTTGTGGCTGGGAGGAGAGAGTGAGAAAAAAATGATTTTTCTGACTCTTAGTCTCTCTTCAGCTGTCTCTTAAGTGTTCAGAGTGTCAGTGAGAGTGTTTTTGATGGAAAGAGCTTTCACGCCTGTCATGCAGGCTTTTAAAAAGCATTCATCCTGATACAAAACACAAACCACAATCTTTTGGAAATACAGTTTATTTTGTTTATTGACTAGCACACTAGCTGAGAATCGAGACCAATACAGCTAAGCAATAAGCTGAATAATGTACATCGCTACAAACTGTACAAAAAGGGTGGAGAAGGTGAGTAAACCAGGAAACTGAGTAAACGACAAGCTCCGAACGCACGTCAGTGGCGCGTCTTAGTCGCAATGTCCCTTTTCTGTCTCAGAGCTTAGCATGGCAGAAGCTACAACTACAATACTCGTCAAAAATCTTGAAACACTTGTGTCTGTTTCCCCTTCCCAATGTTGATTTGGGTATCACAGTGGTCTCAGTGCTTCAAAACACCCGTGGCTCAACATTGGGGAGGGAGAAGGCACATTTCAGGGGGAAAAACAGTGTGAAGTAGAAATCTCAGGATTTTTCCAGAAAATTCGAGAGAAACGGTGTCTGTTTCAACGATTTGTGACGAGTATTGTAGGTCCAACATGGCTAAAACAGAGCGATATGAAGCCTGATCTTCGACACGGCAACTATTGTTACCTTGGCTACAGCTGAATCCAGGGTGAGTCCTCTCATATATGGGTTACATAGGTGTGTGCCGCTGGAAAGGGTATGATTTTTGAGGTTAACAGTCCTTTTAGGGTGTCATGTTTGCCCTTGGCATTGTGTTTCCGATGTGATCCTTACTGTGTCCTTAGATAGGGTGCCTAAATGTTATCAGCTAAAATAGCAAGGCAAAAATGTCCAGCTAAAAGAAAAGCAAATGACCTGTTAAGTTCTATGCTTGATGCTTAACGTCCAGTGTTACGCAGACAATATAAAGTAGTTAACCAGTGGTTAACCCGTTCACACAATTCTTATCTTTGTTTAAATAGGGTATCAATTTTCGTACGTTTCATCCTTGTAATCCTTACGTTGCAAGACCCTTTGTGGCACACGTATCAGTGACATGCATCCGAAATAACCGGAGTAACCCTTCCCCCGGGAGCAGAAGGCACGGGGCGTGTTGTTAATCACTCGGGAAATTTTGGTTCCACACCATTTTACAGATAATTGTGGGACTAAACTTGCTCCTTTGGTAATTACTCGCTTCCTTTTGAATTAACTTAAGAGTTCAGCTTATGCCACTTTTTGGTCAGGCAAGACCATGGTTACGGTTCTCCACACCAACCTAAGGCTCAGTTGTCAGACATTCGGAAATTTCGGAAATTTGGAAGTTACAGCATAATCATGGACTCCATTTCCTAGAGAAGAACAGAAAGAAGGGAAGCTCGTAATCAAAAGTGTTTGGAAGGTTACCCAAGTTAAAACAATTTTTTGCTTCTTTTCCCTCTCCCCAGGGACAATGTCGTACAAAACTAAACATGTTTGTGTCCGAAATTCAGGCAATTGTCAGCTGAATTGTTCTGTCATATATACAGTTAAGCCCTCTTTTAACGGACACCTCTATAACACTCTCTCTGACCTCTCTAAGAGGTACAACGGACACCGGCTTCAAAAACCGTAAACACGGGACAATTGAGGAGCGCCTTTTTAGGGAAAATACTTCAAAATGGAAGGGAAATGTAGGTGCTGACTATGACAGCAATTTGACAAAGTAAAATTTCGTATTACATAACGTAAATACATCAGATACATGACTTCTAGTTTGTAGGTTTAATTTTGCTCAAGTAAACGATTTGAAACAGGTGTGTTGGCTTTTGTCACGTTACGTCGACTCTATAAGCAGGACACCTCTAAGACGGACAATCGAGGCTGGTCCCGACGGTGTCCGTCTCAAGGTTGATTTCCACTAACGCGTTTTTGACTTCGCACATTAACGTACGTAAATTTTAATCACGTAAATAAAATAAGAGAAATGATAAAAAGTGCTGAGCTTAAACGATAAGTTGAGCGAAGTTCAACTTTTACGCTTACGAGTGACCTTCCATGCATTGCTTCTATTTTGTTTCCGAACGTAGATTTTACGCACATAAATTAAATAGAAGCGAGATAAAAAGTGCTGCCCTTAAACAAGAAGTTGAGGGAGGTTCAACTTTTACGCTTACCGGCGACCTTTCATGCATTGCCTCAGTATACTGTCTATTTAAATTGCGAACATAAATTTTACGCAATTACCGGCACGTTACGCGAAACTGGAAATCCACCCTAAGAGAGACTGTACTCCAACATTAAATAGAGGGAACGGGGGGTATTTAGCAAAAGGGAAAAATTTTTTTTTTTTTTTTTTTTTACATAATTAACATGAACTGCATAAACTGCGGCAATGATGCTGTATAGTTGTACAATTTTCCCAACTAATTTTGTGTGTTGTCTGGAAATATTGGGCATGGCCATGGGTGAAAAAAAGGTGATGACTTTCTTTGTTATTTTTATTTTTTTATATAGTCTTTATTGAATATACAAGTATAAAGTACATACCTATATTGGCATGTATTTAAAATACAGTCTATTAATAAAACTAGCTTTAAAACGTTCTGTAGTAGCTTATTCAAATCCCTAGTGTTTTCGCATAAACAAATTCTTTTCCTAAGATTTTCGAAAATAATTTACAACTTCTAGAACTTTCGCCAAAATTTGCTTGAGAATTTTAGTTTAGAAAACGTCCCCTAAGATTTTCGTCCACAAAAAGTACTGAAAGGTAATCTAAAGTTTTCACACAGACCTTTCACGATTGCTAGAATTTTCGGACAAGGCAAAAAAGCCACCTAGAAAATTCTACATACATCAAGTTCCCCTAGAACATCCGAACAGATAAATATTTCGTAGAACAGCTCCAAACTCACTAACCGAGCTTCTAATACATTGGCAAAACCATTTTAGGTCATTCTAAGGGATTTGGAGACATTGGGTCGTTGGGTGCCCCTGATTGGTGTACATTAGTGTACTGTAAAAAAGTGTGAGACCATGTGCCCCATTTTAGGGCAGGCCATCCGCCCTTCTTGTGATTTTGTTTATTTTGTGATTATTAATTTTGTTAATAATATTTTTTCAAGTATTCTTTGGTTTTAGTTCTCACGTGTAGCTGGAACAAGGTAACTTCACTGGTCAACAAGCACATTCATATTCAACAAAAAAGGTTAACAGACTAGACTATTATAATATTAAATTACATTTGCCAGAAAGTGTAGAACAGTCAGACCCTACACAAAATATATTTTTAGCTCTACATAAGCATAAAAAAG
>OX421449.1:22250311-22252811 GCA_949126865.1 Montipora capitata | reverse complement strand
GAACATTTTTAGGACAGGTGCCCAACTGAATCTTTTTTCCCTTTGCTGGTGCAGCAAATAAATTTAATATAACCAAAATTGACGTTCCCAGTTAAAATTTAAATTAAAATTTAAAATAATTAAATGTTTCAAAAGCTGCATGAAAAATACGGTAATTATTTTGGTACTTACAGTTTGTGTAGTGACCCATAGAAGCCGAATTAGACGCTGCCATCTTGGATGACTGAGTGGAGGCTAAGTACTAGTCAAAACGAAAACTTCGGAAACTGGGCCTAAATGAAATGTTCTGTGCCTTATTTTTGCTGATAGTGATAACGGAGAGGCGTTCAGTGTTGTTCAAAGCAGGTGTATAAATTTTCTGGACAATTTAGACTAAATTTCTCACAGTCACAGTATTAACCACAGGTCACCCACCAAAGTGGTTTTCGTACATATTTGGTACTTCTATAATTACAAAACCAGAAGAGATCAAGCAGGGCACCGGCCAAAGTTTTAACCTGTATGCCCTAGCCTATGTTCACACAAAGTTTGGTGCTTTTGTCCGCTCTTTATAGATCTGACCACTAAGCCACCTGACTATTGATCTCTTCTGGGTTTGTAATTATAGAAGTACCAAATATGTACGAAATGATGATGTAATACGCAAAGACCGTGAAAATAATGGTAGGCATGGTGGTGGTGTCTGTATTTACGTTCGAAGTAATATCAATTTTCAAATCCGTGCTGACCTCAGTCTGAGTGATATTGAATGCCTTACTATTGAGATCTCGAGACTCCGATCAAAACCGTTCCTTGTGTCTACTTGGTACAGACTGCCACAGTCATCTCCTGACCTTTTCACGGTCTTTGAGAGGGTTATTGATAAAATTGATGCTGAAAATTTGGAACTATATCTATTGGGTGACCTAAATTGTGATTTATTACCGGACAGTATCAATACTAACTCTTCCCACCTCTTGAATATTATGGATATGTACGGCCGCCGATGTCGTTGCACCCTCTTTAACGTGTATATTTAATCACTCACTACTGACTAGTATTTTTCCATCCGACTGGAAGCTGGCTAAAGTAACACCTATCTTTAAGAATGGATCCAAGACTGACTTAAACAACTATCGGCCTATATCCGTTATACCTGCTGTGGTCAAAAACGTATCTATGACCAACCATACAATTATCTAAATGTAAATGATTTATTAACCAGTTGCCAGTCTGGCTTTCGTTCTCTACACAGTACGCTTACTGCCTTGCTGGAGACAAGCAACAACTGGTGTGTCAATGTTGACAAAGGTCTACTCAATGGTGTAATTTTCATTGATTTAAAGAAAGCCTTTGATAGATCACCATAGATCACGAAATCATCTTGCAAAAACTTGCTAAATATGGGCTGGATCAAGATGCACTGAAATGGTTTAAATCTTACCTAGCAAATCGTCTAATCCCCAAGGATCAATAATTGGCCCTCTACTCTTTTTGATCTATATAAATGACTCAACAAATTGCTTAAGCTTAGGCTCCCCTAGAATGTATGCTGATGACACCAATGTTACCTTTGCTGCATCTGACATGCTTGGTCTTGAGACCCAAATCAATACTGAACTGAAAAGTATTAATCACTGGCTCAAAGCTAACAAGGTAAGCCTCAATGTGGCAAAAACTGAGTTTACGGTCATAAGCTTGCGTCAAAAATTGCAGTCTTTAAATGACAAGACAATAAATGTTAATGTAGAGGGCGTCAAAATAAACCAAACAGATCACAGCAAAGCTCTTGGACTGAACATAGATGAAAACCTATCCTGGAAGGAACACATACACGCAACTTCAAAAAAGGTCGCTTCCAGTATCGGTGCACTTAAGAGAGTCAGACCTTTTATCTCAATGCATACCGCTATTAAAATATATAAAGGTCTTATCGAACCAGATTTTGACTACTGCAGTGTTGTTTGGGATGGCCTGTCCCAACGGCTGAGTGAGAAACTACAAAAACTACAAAATCGCGCTGCTAGAGTAATTACTAAATCAAGTTATAATACGAACTCTAACTATCTTCTCAACTCTCGCAGCTGGGATAACTTATCAGTTAGAAGGACGAAGCAAAAGGGAAATTTAATGTACAAATGCGTTAATAAGCTCTCCCCAAATTATCTTTGTAACATGTTCACTCCGAGAACTCTGTCCTTTGAACTTCGTGACGCAAGTCAAAAATTGTGCTTGCTGAAACCAAGAACTGACTACCTGAAGCGTAGCTTCAGTTATAGCGGAGCTTCTCTTTGGAACGATCTTCCTGAGGATATCCACACAACAAAATCTCTACGCAACTTCAAGAGAAGAATTGATAAATGGCTCTCTGTATCGGACTCCCACACGGCAAATGTGTAAACTAGTTAATAGAAAATTTTACTTAAGATGAATTTCTTCTTTGTTTTCTATTGTCATACTGATATTTTTACCGTGTTTTAAATAAAGTTTTCGTTCATTCATTCATTCGTCCTGAGCCCCT
>OX421449.1:22237811-22245311 GCA_949126865.1 Montipora capitata | reverse complement strand
ATTCTATTCCGCTGAGAAACGTACTGGTAAGTGGGTTATATAGCCAGAGTAATATGAGATTCAGATCGAAAAAGGCTCATTCCAATTTATCCTTGCCAGTCAATTAGTTAGCTGTATTTTCGATCCGTTTAGCTGTCAAGCTATGAGTTGTGTTTTTTCAGAGGACTAAAAGTGGAGTTTTCTCGGTATAACAAAGTTTTTTTACATTTTTGTACTACCCAAGGTTGGAACACACTATGAGCTGAACGTTTTAGATAACTTTCGTTGTAATAAGTTCAGCATAGTTGCGTGTATTTATACCTGAAGTACAGAGCGGTTTCATTCACTGTTCTCGTTGAACTTTGATCAATTTTATCGGATTACATTTGAACCAATCACTGCGACCAATCTCCCACTGTGATCACATGGACTGGCACGTGAAGACATGTGTTAGATGGGGTTGACAGGCCTATACGGCCCCCTTGTACGTGGTCTGGTTTCCGTTGCCTTTTTCAGAATTATTCTCTTTTGAGTACATATTTGAATGGACGCCTCTTTTAGGCGGTTCCTGTAGGATTCGTTTAGCAATAGTTTTTAGCCTATACTGCTGTGTGATATTTTTTCTTCCAAGAAAATAGTTCGTCTCGATAATAATTCTTTTAGTTTCTTGGTGTTGATTTTCTCAGCAGTAATGTGAATGTGACCTTATGGCCTCACGCTTTTGTGCCAATTGAATTCTAGGTTCGATCAATATGTTTATCAGTGGTAGAAGCAAGTGATCTTCTGCTTTGACCTGGGCACGGGATCGTTTTGCTTTTGAACAGCTGTAACGCTTTGCCATGTATCAGTGAGATAGCTGGCTTTTAAAGGCTTTGTTATGCTCTTTGGAGGCTTTTTTTTTTGCTTTTGCCTTAAATTGCTTCACTCGTTCTTCTGACTTCTTCAGTGTGTTTTGGTTTATGGCCATGTTCAGTCCCTAACTTCCTTGAACGTCTGGAGTTAATTCATTCTCGTCAATGCTCTGTAAGTCGCTTGTTTGTCGAGGGCAGATTTAAACTGGCTTGTCATTGGCTTGGCACTCTCAAAGAAATCACGCAACAGAGACATGACCAACACGGGAAACTGCGCAAGAAAAACCTCTGGCACCCAGGGTAGCACGTGAAAGACTAGACTGGAAACTAGAAAACCATTTTCGTTTTGGTCAGCAGACGCTACAGCAAGGTCTTATTTCGGTGGTTTTATTCAAACGTTTGTATCAACGATCACAAATTTGTGATGAGTTTTTGTTAGTTTTACTTGTGAAATGCTGATCCAAGGGAGGGAAATGCTTACAGCAACTCAAGTAAAAAGGTAAGCATTAACTATAAGCTAATTAAATTTGATTTTTCTTGAAAATGATGATTTACACGTACAGTGGAATACCCTCAAGACAATCTTTGTGGGAAAGAGGCCCGTTTCTCGAAAGTCCAAAACACTTTTCAGGCCCGAAAAGCAACCGTCGAAGCTGCCAACTGCTGGTTCAGGAAAGCCAATCTTTTAACATGTTTTCAAGGTAACAAAAAGCAAACAGGCTTCGAAGTTAAGCAAAGTTGGAAATGGAAATGGGAATCTTAAACTCCCCCTTCATTTTTTGTGTGGAAATGTTGCCTGGGAGGATGAACAAAAACAACCATATTTGGGCCATGAGATGCGCACGCATCGCCGTAGATCAGTCTTAAAGGCGTTTTGTGGTCACCACAGCTCAGCCTGAATGGCACAAAGAGAACCAAGGCGACAACAAATGAAAGGAGGGTGCGTAAATATATGGGTATTGTAGACATGTTCACCCTACTGTACTATCAATGATTTGAGATATGTCCAGGTTTGCACTCAAATGCGAAAATTGCGATTTTTGCGAAAAATCGTTGAAAGTCGTTGAATGATGAAGTCTAGTGCTTGAAGTCTAAGTTAGCTGAACGACTGCTACCGCAGTGCTGTAGTCGATAAACAGTGAAGTCTAAGTTAGTTGAATGACTGAGAATTGACACTGTCGCTAAAAGCGTAATTATGTAGGACAGCTCATTAACCGAATCGCAAAATGAAAGCTAAAATTTTACGAGAGTTCTTAGGCCTAATCACTGAAACGAGCAGTAAACGAGTGCCTTCTTCTTCACATGATCTTGTGAAAAGTGTAGTTGACCCTAGCCGCAAAATGAAAGCTAAAATTTGACGAGAATGCTTAGGCCTAATCAGTAAACTAGTGCTTTCTTCTTCACACGATCTTGCGAAAAGTGTACTTAGCTGAGCCGCAAAATGAAAGCTAAAATGTTACGAGAGTTCTTTGGCCTAATCACTGAAACGAGCGCTTAGGCTTAATCAGTAAACGAGTGCTTCACACGATGTCGCAAAAAGTGTAGTTGACCGAGCCGCAAAATGAAAGGTAAAATTTTACGAGAGTTCTGACGCCTAATCACTGAAATGAGCGCTTAGGCTAATCAGTAAACGAATGGCGATAAATGTTATCTCATGTTCTCATTTTTGTGGATACAATGTTTTCAAAAAAGTCATTCACAAGTCCTGAGAATTGACACTGTCGCTAAAAGCGTAATTATGTAGAACAGCTCATTAACCAAACCGCAGTCGCTAAAAGCATAATTATGTAGGACAGCTCATTAACCGAACCACAAAATGACAGCTAACTCACGAGGTAAATTCATATTTATGAAAGCTAACTCACGAGATATATTCATTTGTAGCGGGCTTGTTTCAGCCCATGGATTAAAGAACGAGGTATATTCATGCGTAGCGCGCTTGTTTCGGCTCGGGTATATCCATTTGTAGTGCGCTAGTAGAATACCTTGGGTGTTTGAAAAAGTTTTTGCGATCATATGATTCACAAAATTAAAGAAAGGGTTCAAGTAATGAATTTTGTTTTGTTGTTGTTGTCGTTGTAACAAACGAGGCATCGATGCGCTCGATTAAGCAACGGAGTTGTTATTCATTTTAGCGACTACAGGACTGCGGCACTGCGGAAGCAGCATTGCAACTTGAATGCGGCATTGCGGGAGCAGTTTTTCGAGCTAGATATTTTGTGGGCCGGGTATTCTGAAATCTAGCCCTTGAATATTTGCCAGCACAAGTTTGAGTTCTCCACATGACAATTCCAGGCATTTGTTTACATTTGAAAGCACAGCTTCCTCAGAAAACTGGTGGCAACATTGACTTTCTTTCCTTCTGTAAGAGCACCCAGATTCATCTTTTAAAAATTTTTTAACCTTAGCTATGATCTCTTCGTTTTCGAACACCTAAAGTTGATACTGCGCCATGTTTTGTTTGCTGGACAAGTAGTCGGATGGTGTTGCGTTACTGTCACTGTTCGATCATTATTCAAATTAGGTAGTGTTTACTCACGTATTACATTGGATGCATGTTCATTTCTTTCGAGTTTTGGATGAGGGAAGACACTTAAGTTTCTTTGTGTGCTTTGAAATTCACTTTCTGTAAATAACGCCATTCCAATTTCGTTAAGGATGCGTATTTGGTCTATTTGTGCATTATTGTTTGTTCTTTTAATGTCTGGAAGTTGTCGTGTTTTACTACATGGAAAGCTCGGAAGAGCAAATTGTTTTATTTATTCACACCACACACCACGCTTTCAGTAAATCGTGAATTTTTATTCCACTTATTTTTAAAGTCCATTGCTTTCAGTTACTAATGATTGCTACACTGCTTAAAAGCTTTGAGAAACTATAGATTCAAGGTTCAGTGGTTTTGAATTCGTTGGTTGACACACGCAGTGAAATTCAAGAATTCTTATGCTGCCAAACGGTCAGCATTTGATCGCTGGCACTCGATTCCCAAGATGTGATATACCAAACTGTCGTATGGGCTCCTGCTTCTTCGGGCTTGTCACCTACAGACAAATCCGACTCTTGTTGTGGCCTTGTGTTCGCTTCAGTGTTCTGCGATTTTTGCAATTTTTCACAAAATTCGCAAACATCGCAACACTTTTGGGACACTTGTCTTCCCTAGCTTTGCAGTGTTCTGCGATTTTTCGCAACATTCACAATTTTCACAAAAATCAATGTTTGCGATTTTAACGATTGTTGCGAAAAATCGCAAAAATCACAGAACACTCAAAAGCTAGAGAAGACAAGGTCCCCGACAAGAGTCTCGATTTTTGTGATTTTGACAATTTTTGTGATAATTGCGATTTTTGCGATTTTTCGCAAATTTCGCTAAAATCGCTAGTCCTAGTTGGGGATTTGTCTTCTTCTTTGCACCATTTACGATTTTTGCGATTTTTTGAATGATTTGGCAGAATTACAATCAAACATGAACTTACAGGTAAGTCTCGTTTAATTTTCAATTCTACCAAATTATTATGTACATCCGGGTTACCGTGAGATTTCAATGCGGTGAGCACAAAATAAAAGGCACCCACACAAGCTGCAGAAAGCCCAGAGACACTTTAATAGTACAAAAATTGTTGTACCAAACATATTTTTAATCGAGAACAGCCAAACTCATCTGGTTGGTAACAGCAACTGGCTTATTGTAGAACTTTGGAAAAGTGGACTCTTCAGTCCAACCAGCAGTGGCTAGAATTACACCCGTAGAGACAGACAAAAGGGCCTTACAAAGCGCACCTACTGCTGTGACCAGAAAACCTTTCTGTATCAATAGCAGCCTGTCCTAATACAATGTTAATCCAACGCCCAATAGTGGATGAGGTTACTTTCCATGCAGCCGAATGAATGAAACAAGCAATTTGGTAGAATTTCTCAGCTTCTCAGTGGTCGCGATGTAGAAGTTCAGTGTTTCATAAACCCAAAGTTCCTTTGCCTGTAAAGGCAACATTACCAAAGGCTTTGCCAGGTCTATCCTGCTAACTTATGGGTAAACAAATTAAAAGCATATAACTCATCCTTCCAAATAAATTTCAAATACTTCTGGTGTTCTGGTGCAATGATGGCTGGTTCCTCAAGTCCGAGGGTCAATGGGAAGGTTGTCCCTGATGGCAAGCCCTCTGGTGGCTGTGAAGGCCTATCCTTGATCTGCATACTCGTTGCCACCCTGGGCATGGGAATCCTTGGGCTGGGGGGCTCTGAAAGGCTGAAGCCTTCCTCTTTCTACGTCTCTCCTCCGCGGTCTCTTTCCTGGTTGTCTCAAATGCTGCCGAGCCTCACTTTACCAGTGCCCTGCTAACCCTTTCTCTGGCTCTGCTTTCCCAGTCTTTTTCTGGGATTTTGGCTGCTCGAAGCTGTCGCCTCATCTGATCCTTTAAGCGCTTTCTAGGGGCTCCCCTGTCTCATTTGCCCTGGCACAGTTCTCCATAGGCTTTGGGCAATCTCGTGTCCTCCATGTGAGACAGGTGGCCTGCCCAGCGTAGCTGTCTGGTCAGAATCATGGCCTCGATGCTGTTAATGTCAGCTCGCTCCAAGACTTCATTGTTAGTCACATAGTCCTGCCACCGGGTGCCCATGGTGGACCAGAGGCATCGTTGGTGAAAGGGTTCCAGAAGCTGTTCCTGTTTCCGGTACAGAACCCAGGCCTCGGAACCGTAGAGGAGAGTGGTGACCACTGCTGCTCTGTAGACCAGGATCTTTGTTGTGAGGCGCAGTGAGTGATTCTTCCATACATGCTTTTGTAGACGGCCAAAAGAGCTGCTAGCTTTTGTTAAGCAGTTGTCCACATCCTTGGCGACAGTGGCATCATTAGAGATAATGCTCCCGAGGTATGTGAAATGCTCAATGGTGTTCCGCCAATACTGATGCTTGGAGGGTGGTAGGATTCATGCAGAGACTTCTCGTACTTCAGTTTTCTTGAGGCTGATTGTCAGGTCGAAGGCCTTCGCTGGATCTGCAAAGCGCTTGACAACTGCTTGCAGGGCTATTTCACTGTATGCAAGAAGGGCGTAGCCGTCTGCAAAGACCAGCTCTAGGATCACCTCAAGAGTTTTGGTGTGGGCCATGAGTCTGTGGAGGTTAAGGACACTCCCATACGTTAGGAACCATAAGTAAATCCCTTCTGTGAGGTTCTCCTTTGCTTCTCTGAGCATATAGGGATGTGTGCAATAGGGACACACTTCTCCCTGTGCAATAGGGATGGAATAATATGCATCCTTGAGGTCAATCGAGGTCAGGTTTCATAAGCTTGATAGCTGTTTCTAGTGTATCCATTTTAAAATGGTGATAAGATACATTCTCGTTAACCTTCTTCAGATTAAATATAACCCTGTGAGAACCATCCTCATACAAAGATAACCTTATTATCCGTTTCAAAAGGATTTCTCTTCCTCATTGTCAATAATTGTCTTTTCAGCTTTAGTGAAGGAATGGTATGGTCTTATAGTACCACTGAGTGCCTCAGGTATCCAGTCAAGTTCTAAATGACAGTGAGCAACTGCATCTAAGATAAAAGGGTCTCACATGATTTTCTTCCATTCATGAAGAGAATGTTGAAAACCACCTGCTCTAAAAGGAGTTTGATGTGCAATAATACCTACAACAGAACTTTGACTCACGTCTGTTGATGATTGCTTGGGATTCTGCTGGGACCATGTTTGGTCCTGGCCTCGCCCCAAAAAATAACTTGCAAGGGTTTTGCCATCACCACCACTCTGTCTAAAGCGGCCACGACCACGCACACCTCTACCAGATGGGACCCTGTAGAGTTCCATGTGCCTCTTGGGGGTCACTCTATTGGTGAGCTTATGAGACTTTGTTAACTCCTCTACCTCCTTATTAAGCTCATCCCCAAAGAGGTTGGATGACACAGGGTTGGATGGGTTGCGTAATTGAGCATATTGCTTATTTAAATCAGGATGAATGAGATCCCTCCCTGTAAGGACTAATTCCCTATTTGAAGACAGCAGGAGGACTGCTGCATGAGTACGAACACACTTCTGCTCTCCACGTGAGCTATTACATGTCTGGAGTGCAGCATATACACCAGACAACAGCAAGGACTACGCCTTCTGAAAAGCTAAGTCATTGTTCTTAGTCTCCTGGCGTAACTGTTGCCAAACTTGTTTATTTATCTTAACAGCAACCAAGTTGGTGCAGTTGTCTGGCCTAACGTACTTGTTTTGCACCTTGGCTAACTTGTCTTTGGCAAGTTTCTCTGAAAGCAGGCCTTTCACAATTTCTGACAAATTGAGTCAATGGCTGGAGTTGTTTTCTCTGTAACACTGAACTCCTCTGCCAGCGATTCAAAGGAATCATTACTGGAACCTTCTCCAGGGTCTGAAGGTTTGGGCTGTGTAAAATTGTCGATTTTGGTGGCCACTGCAGTATCTGTATTGGCCACTTGGTTTTCTTGAGCTTGTGCGCCCTCAGTCTCAGACTCGACATGATTAAAGTCTGCATAGATCTGGTCTAAGGAGTCTTTCACATTAACCAAAATATCCTTTTTGGCACCATCCAAGAGGTCGGGAAACATTGCTTTCAGCTCCGAAGTCGCAGGGACTGGATTCTCAGTAACATCTCAATTAGCCTGGTCATTCATCGTCTAAGAACAAGACGGAAAACAGATAAGCCA
>OX421449.1:22207811-22210311 GCA_949126865.1 Montipora capitata | reverse complement strand
TGATGCTGGGAGGATGTCACCTGTGGGAGTGGCTAGTCTGTTCATGAGACAAAACTGAATAAAATGCTTTTCCCCAGAGGTATATGTGCGATTGGTGTTCCACAACAAGGCCCAGTTGGCATACTTAAGGACTTCAGCTTTCAGAGGGTCACGAATGAAGGCGGGATGGTGCAGTGGGTCTGGTCGGCACCGGGAGCGAGTTCCCTGAATCGTTGAACCTGAAAACGGGACAGGGCGTCAGCTATTTCGTTATGCACCCCAGGAACGTGACGAGCCTTAACCAGAAAATTATGCTTCATGGAAATAAGTACCAGGAAACGCACCAAGTCCATGACCCTGGGGGCTTTTGAATGACCCAAGTTAATGATAGCGACAACGCTCCGGTTATCACACCAGAACTGAAGACGTTTGCCAGAAAAGTGGGGGTGACACATTGCACAAGTGATAACAATAGGGAAGAGTTCTTGCCATTCAATACTTATCCCTTTGGTCTTGTTAATGAGTAAATTAGGGGGCCACCTATCCTGGAACCATTTACCATTGAAAAAACCACCAAACCCAATTGTACTAGCTGCATCGGTATAAAGCTGCAGGTCGGGGGAAGAGGTGACCCGGGAATCAAGGAAGAAGGATCGCCCCTTCCATTGAGTGAGAAATACCTTCCACATTTGAATATCCCTGGTGAGGTTTATAATGCGCTGAAGGAAAATTCTACCCGGGACTACTACTCTGCAAGCGAATTGCAGAGTACCGATAAGGGATTGGAGATCTAAAAGGCGGGCAGAACGGCGGTCGGTAAAAGAGTCCAATAATTGCCGTATCCTGGCAAGCTTATCTTCAGGCAATCGCGCTTCCATGCGGTTACTGTCCAGTACAACGCCCATAAACTGGAGAACTTGTGAGGGCCCCAGGGTCTTAAAGGCGACGGTGGGAACCCGAAGGGACATGAAAACCTTAAGAAAGGTAGTAAAGCTCCCTAGGCAGTCAAATTTAGTTTTCTCTTCTAAAAAGAAATCGTCCAAAATGTGTAAAACATGGCAGAGGCCATAGCTGTGTTTAAGAATCCATTCCAAGGCATCAGAAATTTGTTTAAAAAGGAAAGGAGTACTGCGAAGCCCAAATGGGAGGGAAAGGTCTATGTAGTACTGAGATTGCCAGTATATACCCAAACGGTTCCAGCCTTCGGGATGGATTGGCATGAGACAAAGGGCGGATTTCAAGTCCGTTTTGGCCATAAAACTCCCAGGACCCAGGGACCGCAGAATTGCGATCGTGTCATCGACACAAACGTACTGCACCAAATAAGGATCCTTTGGTATGTGGTCGTTTATACTATCCCCTTCAGGGTAAGAGAGATGGTATAAAGTACACCATTCTACAGAGTGCTTTGTAGGGACCACGCCTATAGGGTGACACTGCAAGTTAGGTAGGGGCGGGGAGGAAAAGGGGCCCGCGATTCTTCCCAACTGCACTTCCTTATGTATGTTCCCAGAAACGACTTCAGGATGTTGAGAGGTGGATATCAAGTTATGCGACACCTGGGGTTGGTGGGGGCCTAAGAAACCAATGCGAGTACCATACCGGAGGGCACTTATTAAATTGTTAACAAAAGAGCTATTAGGGTGATTAAGTAATTCAAGCACTAATTTATCTACCTCTAGCGGGGTGGATACAGTTGGGTTGCAGACCAGCTGGCGTTGCTCCACCATATTTCTTGCTGCAATCGCTGGGGTTGGCTGGTCTGTTGCTACTTGCGGACTGTTTGGAACCGGAACAGTTGAACTGGGAGTAGTTGCTTGAGCCGCAGCAACGCCAGTGGTGCGGGAAATAGCCGGGACGGCGTTGACAACCGGAAAGTTTGTTGAAGTCAAAGCAGACAAGGGCTTGGCGGCGAGGTTTTCTGCTTGGGTCCTGGTTGGGGCAATCTTCTGCTGGATGGTACGGGCTAGAGCACACAGAACGATGTGGCTTAGCTAGGCCAGAGAAGGTGACTGTCCAAAGTTCAAGATCAATTTTGTCCCAGGGCTTTGAAAGGTCGTAGCCAGCGCGGTGTCTAAACTGTTCGTCGTATGTAAGCCAGGGTAGGCCCTCAAACTTAGTGACCGTTTTGCTGATAGTTTGCTGGTATTTGAGTAACTCTAAGGCACGTGAAGGATCAACAGCGATGATCACCAGCAAGGAGGCAGTAAATGCGTCTAGCCATTTTTGGAAAGTGTCAATCACGGGTTTTTTCCTCCTAACCAGAGTGAGGAGGGGACGAGTCCTCGTAGCGTAACTGCAGAGCAGGCGCCTGGAAGCGATACATGAAGTCAGGCAGTAATAAACAAAGGTCAATGTACTGACTGCAGAGTATTTTTTCTTCGAGGCTTTTTTCTAAAGGAGTTGGTGTGTTCGGCAGTCGAGGACCAGGAGTGTGAAGGTCATCCGGCAAATGGGCTTGGGCCTCATGGGTGTTAAAGACCCGTATGGCTTTGTTAACAGAGGCCGACACTGTCTCTTG
>OX421449.1:22197811-22202811 GCA_949126865.1 Montipora capitata | reverse complement strand
AGGACGTCCATCTTGGCAAGAATGTCATCCAGCTTATGTGAAGAGTTGGCTGATTCACTCGTCATTTCGTGTCTTAGCGCTTTAGACCTTGTATTTATACTCATAAATGAATCAAGCTGGAGAAAAGCTTAAACCATTTGCAATAAATTGCTAGAAATAGAAGAAAATGCAGAGAGCTCGGAAAAGCCGTCCTACCCTTGTGGAGTCATGTGCATGACCCCCGTGTACGTACGCGTATGTTTGAAAGCAAAGGTTTTCTTTTTGCACCCGTCCATTCTGAGCGCAACTTCTGGAGCGACCAGGGGTGGCTGCCGGCGCTGATTTCGTGGTTAGCCTCAGTCTTTCAACCAGACGGGCACGGCTTCCAGTGATTGGAAGATTAAGGCTCTGCAGGTGAATGCGAAGGCGAAGAACTTCACTGGAGAGGTTCTTGAAGTCGGCTGTTCGCGTGGCCTTCGAAGACTTGGAATGCGGGCGCGCCATAAATTCTAAAGCAAAATAGTTACATACTGTGTATTCTCGTGCAAGCTGCCAGGATTATGCCCTGTGACAGTGTATTGAGATTTAGATAGCAAGACAGTGTCTCAAAGTTCAACCAATAGGTACAGTTGTACTATGAGCTAAAGAGACGCCACATGGCAAGCTTGTCAGCCATGAATGGGGCTAACGAGTATATGGGCCAATCTAGGAAAAGCTAAGATATATCACTAGATTACACAGCAAGATAGAAGCTAAAATACAGACATGAATAGCGTTTGTAGTAACTGCTAGAATAAGGGAACATTCATTCATGAGTTTAGCATTCAATACTGTTCTATTATTTATCTTACTGGATTGCGTGACGAATGAAAGCAGTCTTGCCCTCTAGGGGTGTCATGTTCCATTAACTGCGTTTTACCAGCCGGTAAAAGCATTATAATATTAATTGGTAACGGGTCTTGAGAACAACCGATGAGAAATAACTTGAGCAAATGAAACAACATTTTTAAATTTTTTGTAAGACATGTTTTGACATACCCTCACCATCTTCAGTTGTGATTGAGTTGTACAATTTGAATTTAAACCTTTTTATATGAAACATACAATGGATAAATTGATACACCTATCTCTTTCTTACAAAAATAAATTAAATGGATTAGCTAAGATACTTAAGATACTTCTTGAATAAGTGAATAACTGAATCAGCGACAAGACTATAGCTGACTATAACTGAATAACCGACGAGACTAAACTTAGATAGGCCAACATGTTTTAGCAGTTGGTTAAGAGTAGTTTTGTTTCATTTGATATGCAAAGCTTCTTTAAAACTTAATTTAATGCAAATGCAAGTTGGCTGAGTCTAATACTGTGACGCGAGATGTTTGTACATGTGACAGGCCTTGTCCTGAACAATATGCTCACGTACATGAGCAGAAATATGACGAGCAGTCTCGCCAATGTAACTGGCATTACATCCAACACAAGTATATTTTTACACTATGTGCGTGCGAGCGGAGACCCTGTGGCACCCGTGGTGATAATCTTTCAAGGATCTTCAAGGATCCTTAAAGATCTGCATGAGGATCTTAATTAAGATCCTCAGACATCTTCGTAAAGATCCTCAAGGATCCTTATAGCATCTTCAAGGATCTTTAAGGATCCTCAAGGATCTTGGCAAGAGAATGAAGGATCCTTGAGGATCTTTTAAGATCTTGCAAAGATCGTCTAGGATCCTCCCAAGATCTTGCAAAGATCGTCTAGGATCCTTCCAAGATCTTGCAAAGATCCTCTAGGATCCTCTTTAAGGTGTTGTGAAGATCCTCAAGGATTCCCCCCCCCCCCCCCGCGTTTTCCCAAAGATCTTGCAAAGATCCTCCCAGAATTTTGTTTAAGATCCTCAAAGTCCTTCAATTTCTTGCCAAGTTCGTCAAGGATCTTCAAGGATACTTTTAGGATCCTCAAGAATCCTCCCAAAGATCTTCAATGTTATTCTTAAAAGATCTTGCAAAGACCTACAAGGATCTTGCAAAGTCGTGTTCAGAGATCTTTACAAATCTTAATGCCATCCACAGTGGCTTTTAAAAGTAACACACTTCACATCAAAGGTTAATTTCATGCAAAACACCACTATATTTAATAAAGTCTGTATTGAATATTAAATATGCAATAAAAATTTCATTTAAAGAAATCCATTGTAACATGTTCATAATTAAAAAAAATGCACGCACAACAAGTGCAAGCTTGGATTTTTAACAGAGCACTTGATAAAATTTTCCTTCTCATAAAAAGAATAATTATATTCCTAACGGTTACATTCCTAACGGTTACAGTGCCACACTGACCATACTATTGCTGTCTAGCATTTTCCATGGGTTTTGCTTTTGGCATCAGGGAAATGTTTCTGCTTTTTCAGTGCTTTCAGTTAGGAGATTGCAAACCAGGGGAAGGGAAGATGGCAAAGCTTGGTTGAATTGGATGCTGCCAAAATCGGAGTGGAAAATTTTACCCTACAGACATACCGTTAACAAGCTATAGAAATGATCAGTATATTGTAAGATAAACAAAAATCGTGTTAAAAAGATTATAAATACATACTTAATTGACCGCTCCCCATAGGGGCTTTTCAGGGCCAATGAAACACAAAGAAAAGACAGAACAGAACAACAACAACTCTTAAGAATCCCAACTGGCTGGAGGCAAACCAGTTGGCTATTTACAAGTGCGGCTGGGAAGTTGAACCAGGGACTACCAGGATCAAATTCAACGAGTGGTCAGAGCGGGTCTTGAACCCGGGATCTCCGGATCTCAAGGCAAGCGCCCTAACCACTGGGCCACACTGCCTACTTAAGCCATTCCAACTGCCCCATCAAATCATAAGCTGTTGGAGATAGGTGAAGGGATTTAACCATCTGGAAATTGACAAAATCTGCTAGGACTTGCAATGGTATGCTGTTCTATAACGCTAGTAAATATAAGGATAGGGTCTAATACAAAACTATTGTGTTACACTGTTTAATAACAAACACAGAAACTGGAACTGGAACTGGAAATTCTTTTCATTATAATAATGATGACAATTATAATTATGCAGGGTCCAGCTACTGGGTTTTGTTTTCAGGCATTTATCAGGACATCCTTTTTTAGCATAAAAGATGCGCTTGGCACCCTAGATTGAGAGCCTCAATGACAACAACAACAGTAGACTCGTAATAATTATCATCTTCATAAATCTAAACAAAAAATATCTTGGAAGAAACATTCCACAATGCTTGTGGGTAATTTGATTTTCATTTTCGTGAATGATTAACAACAATAAATAGCAGAAGAAATATGTTTATCTCATTCTCTGTTTATCATGCAATTAACTTCATTTACCAATATTATCATACAATATATAAATAATTTGCTTGGTTTGTTCTGGAATGCTAAGAGAAACATCTCTACGAACAAAAAAAACCTAAGAGAAAAGGTGTGTAGATTACTGCGCCTTTCGATAACATGCAGACTCTACAATTCAAAGCTCAACTGACAAATGCGTTTTTCGCTATCATCAATCAAGTGCTCAGTGGCTCTTCCCAGCTTCTGACTACAGCCGAGGGCATGGTAATCAAATTATTGAGCACAGTTCAGACAACAAAACAGTGCTTGGCAGTAGTTGGAAGCTGGAAGGAGCCGTCGAACATTTGATTGACGGTAGTGAAAAACGCATTTGTCAGTTGTGGTTTGAATTGTTGAGTCCGCATTTTATTGAAATGCGCAGTAATAAATATTTACTTTTATACCAAGATTATTCAGTGATCTTGTAATACAAAATTAATCTACATGTACATGCTTTTTTCTTAAATCATTGCACTTTTGGTTTATAGCCCTTCTTATTTCATTCCAGTGTCTATTGACAGTTGTCTGGGAATATTTCTTGACAATGCATCCTAGAAAAAAATGAAACAAAATGTTAGACAAATGAAAGAATTTGAATTTGTCATAGGCAATGTCACAATTGTTACTTTATTAACCTCTTGAACAAATCTCTTGCTTAAAATACTTTACAGGCAAACTACATATGTCATGCGTGAACAGCAACTTATAACTTTCATGTACAGGTTAGTTGGAATGAAGACATTGACACTACCTTTCAATTGTTTCCTTACAATCTCAGAAATTTTGGTGATAAGGTGGATTCTCATGTGGTAACAAACTTCAAATTCCTCTCTGTAAATTGAGTTTTCATTGAGACTAATTCATAGGTCTCAAGACTCGACAACACAGATGTCTATAATACGCCTGTTAAAGCCACTGATACTTACTGATGATACTGATGATACTTACTTTGAATTAACAAGACTTTCTCAGGATCCAGCACTTCCCGAACCAACTTTGTGTTAACTGGGGGCAGCATGACATCAAGTAGCTCCTCCTTTGAGAAAAGCACTGCAGCAAGGCACATACCATGCCTTGTTGGTTCCTTTGGTGGTGCCTTTAAGAGGGTTGTCCAATACACCCAAACTGAGTCCGATGGACAAAGGCCATGAGCAACCAGACTCACCGGAAGTCAGTTCGCGAGAGACTTAGTAAATATACAGCAAAGTATAGTTGAAGGGGGGTGGAAAATGTCGGCAAACGGACTCCATCGGATCCGATGGAGACGGGTTGCCCTGGCAAGAATCCATCGGACTGCCGCGAGGAAGTTCGCGAGAGACTTAATAAATATACAGCAAAGTATAGTTGAGGAGGGGGTGGAAAATGTCGGCAAACGGACTCCATCGAATCCGATGGAGATGAGTTGCCGTGGCAAGAATCCATCGGACTGCCGCGAATCAGTTCGCGAGAGACTTAGTAGATATACAGCAAAGTATAGTTGAGGAGGGGGTGGAAAATGTCGGCAAACGGACTCCATCGGATCCGATGGAGACGGGTTGCCGTGGCAAGAATCCATCGGACTGCCGCGAGTCAGTTCGCGAGAGACTTAGTAAATATACAGCAAATTATAGTTGAGGAGGGGATGGAAAATGTCGGAAAACGGA
>OX421449.1:22182811-22187811 GCA_949126865.1 Montipora capitata | reverse complement strand
AATGCTTGAATAAACGTGTCCGTTTCCAACGAACCAACATCCTCAATATGGATCGCTCTGCTATTGAAACAGACAAAAATACATCCATACACCTTCACAAGGTTTCGCCCGAGTTTCACATGGAAGGGTCCAAAAAAATCTAAACCCGTGTACGTAAATGGTGGCTGATAGGGTACCAATCTCTCTGCTGGAAGATCTGCCATCACTTGCTGCATAGCAGGCGCGTTACGCTTACGGCAACTCACACACTTATTCAACACCTGGCGAACCAGCGATCTAGCTCTCAATATCCAATAACACTGACGTACTGCAGACAACACATGCTCTCGACCAGAATGTCCCAAGATATGATGGTAGTAACGAACTATCAACGTGGACACCGGGTGACTCTTCGGGAGGACCACAGGGTGAGCCGCTTCAAATGCAATGGGTGCACGATGAATTCTTCTGCCAACACGAATGACATCATTAACCAAGATTGAGCTTAGATTGGCTAGCTTGCTATTACTCTTTACTTGACCACCCCCTTTGAGAGCCACATACTCTTCATGAAAGCATTCTCGCTGGACAACGCGCACAACTTCTCTGCTTGCCGACTGTAGTTCCGAAAGAGTCGGGGTCATTACAGGTACGGCGTTATGGGTTTCTCTCGGACACCGCTTGATAAAGCGCAGCACCCAAGACATCACTCGCAATAAATGGGGCCAGGATGAAGACGCTGCAAAAGGAGATCAACTTGCGACGTGTTTGCGCTTAACAGGACGTTTGAGGACTTTCGAAGTTCCTTGTCGTCATCTTGTACTTCTCTCACAGACACTGATGGCCATGTATGTTCTGGTTGCCAGAGGAATTCCGGGCCTGTCCACCACCGACAATCTGATTGGAAATACTCAGCACTGACACCACGTGAGCCTTCATCAGCTGGATTCATAACACCGGGAATGTGATGCCACTGTTCAGGAGAGGTTGTTTCATGAATCTTGGACACACGATTCGCGACAAAGGTTTGAAATCGACGCGTTTCATTCTTGATGTATTGTAAGGATGTCATGGAGTCAGACCAGAAGTACGTTTCATGGACTTGGAAGTCAAGTTCTTTCAGGATTGTCTGGCTCATGCGTGCTGCCAACACTGCAGCCTGTAGCTCAAGCCGAGGGATTGTCCACTCCCTTATGGGTGCATTACGGGTTTTCCCCATAACAAAGGAACAATGGGTCATTTCACGCTCATCAACAAATCTTAAGTAGGACACAGCGGCATAGCCATGCTGGGAGGCATCAGCAAAGGTGTGTAGTTGAACCGTCACCCGTGTTCCAAGAGTCTGGGTCTTGTAACACCTTGGAATCTTGATTGTGATGACGTGCGGTAACTGCTCAAGCCACCTTCGCCACTGCGTGAGGTACGGTTCTGGGATTTCTTGGTCCCATGGGAGCTTCTTTCTCCAGAGTTCTTGCAACAGGATCTTGGCTGAGAACACGAAGGGAGAGAGGAACCCCAATGGATCAAACAGAGAGCTCACCGTTGAAAGTACTCCCCGCTTGGTAGACGGCTTACACGTTGCTATGGTTTTGAACTTGAAAGTATCGGATTGCGCATCCCAGTACACACCCAAAGCTCGTTCCGTTGGTAGCTGATCCAGATCTAGGTCCAGATTGGGACTTGCTCTCAACTCGGATGGAATTGATTGTAACACTTCACGACTGTTACTCGCAAACTTTGTGAGACGAAAGCCTCCTTCCTTCAATAACTTGACTAGGTCTGATGCGAGGTGAATGGCTTGTTCAGGCGTCGGAACCGATTTTAACACATCATCAACATAAAAGTTTCTATGAACTGCCTTGATCACTTCAGGGGAATAGGTCTCTTCATTGTCTTGTGCTGTCAGGTTCAAAGCTTTATTTGCACAACAGGGTGATGACTTGGCCCCAAAGATGTGGACCAGCATCTTGTAATCCTCGGGTGGATTGTCTACACCTCCAGGCCACCACAAGAATCTCAGAGAGTCCGTGTCACGTGGCGTCACATAAGTCTGGTAAAACATACTCTCGATGTCTGCAGAAAAGGCAATCTCGTCTTCTCGAAACCGGACTAACATGCCTGTTAAGTCATTTGTCAGAGTGGGCCCTCGCACAAGTTGCTCATTCAAAGAAGTACCACCAAATCTTGCGGCTGCGTCAAATACCACTCTCACTTTGCCAGGCTTGTTTGGATTCGTTACCGGGTGGTGGGGAAGGTACCAAGTGGTGTCGCTGATGGTGCCTACTTCATCCTTGGTGAGCTTTCTTGCATAACCCTTGGCTACGCAGTCTTCAATCACAGCTCTGTACTTCAGTTCCAGCTCTTGATCACGACCGAAGCGTTTCTGTAAATGCTGCAATCTTGTTTCAGCGAGTACTCGGTTGTAGGGAAGCACAGGATTATCATCCTTCCACAAGAGATCCATCTGGTAATGGCCGTCTCGTTTGCAGACTGAGTCATTGATCTGCTTTAGTGCTCGTTGGTCTTCTACCGACATGAGCTTAGTTACATTCTTGGCAGTGCCATACGACTCAACTTTCCAAAACTCTTCCAATTTGTCATTTAGGGAAACATCTTGTCCACTGATAAGATTAATTTGAACACAACCAGAGGCTTGCACAATTGGCGAACCACCAAGAATGCTCCATCCAATACACGACTTAATAGCAACTGGCTCATTACGTTTGCCTCTTCGAACCTCAAGTGGTATGAAAACGTCTTGGAGGTTGGTGCCAATCAACACAGAAATCTTCTTTCTCTCCACATCCGGAAAACACACATGGTGTAAATGTGGCCATTGCGCCACTGACCTTATGACTCTGGTATGCTTTAGAGGAATTGTTAAGTCTTTGACTGCCCAAGCTGATTTCACGTCAATCACGTTTTCATTCTGGCTATCAACCGAACCAATCTTGAAATCTACTTTCATTCCTACTTCTTCAGCATCAACACTGTGCACTGTCGTCAGTGAAAGTTTACTGGGTGATCCCTTTATGTTTAATAACTCCACAAGGGACGGGTCAATCATCGTGATGTTGGAACCCGAGTCTATCAGACCATAAGTTGTAATTTGACAGCCAGCACTGCTCATCACCTTGACTGGAATGACTTGCAGCAACACCTCACAGGGGCCAACTGACGCTGACGTGGAGCAAGTTGACGTGGTGCCTTGGTCTGGCACCAAGTTCTGGTTGACAACCTCTCGATGCTGAGAGAGGGCTCCTTGATTTGCACTTCCGCGAGTGTCAGTGAAATGCAGTAACGTGTGATGGGTCTTGCCACAGCCCTGCACCCGGCATCGATTACGAGATCCGCAATTCCTAGCTGTATGTTCTGTCAAGTTAATACAGTTAAAGCAAATCTTTCCTTTCTTCACAAACTCAGCTCTCTCTCGAGGGGACTTTGCTCTAAACGCCTCACAGCGGTACAGCCGATGGGGCTCACGGCACATTACGCAGGATTCCTGCTTTGCTGTCATGGTCACATAAGTGGATGCCTTTGTGGTCACTGACTTACTCTTTGAAGGCTTGACTCTGGTAGGCGCAGCTTCGTTCAATCCAACACTAAAGAAGGGATGGTTCAAGACATAAGCTCTTTCCTTGAGGAAATCCACAACATCCCTGAAACTTGGCATCAGTTGTCCTTTACGCTCAAGGCTCTTCAGATGCTCAGCAAATTTGGCCTGCATCCACCTGGGTAACCGTGTAATGACCTTCTCAAGATTATCCGCGTTCATTTCACTAAGGTATCCCATGGACTCTAAGGTATCGTAGGTAACTTGGGCTGTATCAGCATAGCGTTGTAAACTGTCCTTGTCACTGGCTTGTATAGCAGGCCCCTTGGTAAGGGATTCAATACATGCCCTCACTACTTGGAATGGCTGCCCAAATCGATCCTCTAACGTTTTAAGAGCCTTTGACAGACCACCTGGCATTGGCTCATATCTTTGCACTGCAAGTAGGGCTGGTCCCTCTAAAAACTGTAACAGACGAGTCATTTTAACTGAATCATCAAGTGGTCTTGTTTCCACCAGTTGTTTGAATCTTTGTCGAAAGGCTGGATACCGCTCAGGGGAACCATCAAATTTCTGAACTTGCACAGGTGGAAGGTCATGTGATACACTCATCCTCTCCATTGAGGACATAATAGCAACAAGGCTTTCATTGCTCACAGAACCCATGACACTTGAAGGGGCTGGGCGAGTGTAAGTGGCTGGCTGGGGTACTGGATCGAGGGTTGTGGTTGACACAGCGAGAGGGGTCAACTGTTGCAGCTTAGGTATATTAGGACTTGGAACCTTTTCTGACTGTACATTTACAGCCGGCTCAGTTAACTCCTTGGATGTCACATGTGGGATTCTGAAGCGGATTTTGGCAATGGGAGGAGTAGAGCTTGTTGTCAGGGGATTTTCTGTAGCAGGCGTAGATGTCAAAGGA
Organism: Montipora capitata; assembly: GCA_949126865.1. NCBI lineage: Eukaryota > Metazoa > Cnidaria > Anthozoa > Scleractinia > Acroporidae > Montipora > Montipora capitata. The sequence continues at coordinate 22,183,357 of OX421449.1, read as the reverse complement.
GGGTTTCCCCTTGGACCCATATCAAAATTGCTACTAGTAGTAGTCACGGATGGTAAAGTAACACTTGGCACTTCCGGGGGTTGGATTTCGATGCCCTTAAAGTTCATGTCATGCTTGTGGGGCCACTTAGCACCTTTCTCGCAACTGGGTAAATCAGAGACCTCCTGTTCTGCTAGAAATGCTTCTAACTTGGCTAATTCCGCTTGATTCTTTGCAGCAGCGACCTCGCTTTCGGCTTCTAATTTGGTTAATTCTAATCTATGTTGTAATTCCATTTCAGTGCGCTTTATCTCCATCTCAACCCTTTTCACCTCAAGTTCAACTGCCCTTCTACTACTTTCTTCAGCTTGCTGCTGGATTAATGCTGCTTTCACTGCTTGGATCTTAGCCCTTTGAGCTTTAGAACTTGATACACTTAATTTTGATGTTTGACTTGAAAAGGAATGAACGGAATTTGTTGGGGAGATTTTCTTCGATACCTTCACATCTTCAGACACCTGAACATTGTAAAAGGAAGCAGCACTAATGGCAAACTGTTCAATTTTA
>OX421449.1:22152811-22155311 GCA_949126865.1 Montipora capitata | reverse complement strand
GATGGCTTTTCCGTGCCATTTACCTATTCATGGAAAAATCTCACTCAAGTCATCTCAAAGTGGTACTGTATTTACCCGTGTATAAGTCGACCTTTTATGGCCTCAAAAGAAGCTCCAAAAATCGCCCTTGACTTATACACGGGTCAAAGATTTAGAGCCAGGTTCCAGCTAAGTAATTTATTCAAAGTTAACATAATAATGTTGTCTTGGTCATAACGAACGCAGTGGACAAAAGACTTCAAAATGAATGTAAGCAATTTCAGTTGAGATGAAAAAGGATTTGTCCAACTCTAAATGTTGAAGATACTCACAAAGCACAAATATGAAATAGACACTGGAAATTTTCGTTTTCCAAGGGCGGAAAGCTCTAAAAGGCATTTCTGTTTCTTCAAATAAAACGGGATCGTTCAACAGTTTAGTAACCTGGCGCAATACCTCATGTTTGCGTGCAAGCATCGGGTAACTACTTGGTGTAGGCGCTCATATAGTGGTCCGGTGTAGACCAAGTAGTTGCCAAGCATCTTCACTCGTGTTGCTTGAAAATGCTGGTTGGTTAATGATTGTTTTTTATTATTTATACAAACCTGGCTGATTTAAATGCTTTTGCAAACTTCATATTGTTTGGTTTATGAGTTTTGTTTTGTTTGTCATGTGAGAATTATAAGTCAAGGACCAATTAACTTACTGAACAACGTAACTAAATTTGCTTGTTTATTTCATGCCTGGCAATAAACTCACTCACTTTTTGTTATTATACCTTAATGTTTGTGCTCAAGGTCCTGGTCAACTTAACAAGATTCAACACAGATTTCATCGAAAAAGGAATGTCGATGGGTCAATTCATGATGTGTATGACAGCAAGCTACATACAACATTTCATTGCTTGGGAACACTGATGGTGTTGCATTAATTCGCTCTTCTGGTTATGGAGTATGGCCTGTTTTTCTTGTCATCAATGAGCTTCCACCTCTTCAAAGGTAACTTTTCTAAATTTTTTTGACAAAATTTGAATTTAATTGTCAGGGATTAAAGATAAGAGACCAAGTAGTAGAGTAAAATGAATTAATAATTATCACTAGACACTCACTTTTATGCCCATTCTTCTTATTATTGTTCCCAGGTTTAGCAGGACTTTGGTTTGGCAAAGGGAAACCCCATTTTCCAACATTCTTGCAGCCCTTTGCACTTTCAATGAGGACACTTTTCACACAAGGTACCTGATCTAGCGCGATTCTTGACATGTAGATGATGATGATAATAATGAAAATGATAATAATAATTATTCTTTTATTGTGTGTTTAATTACTTTTCATGAGGGTTTGATTCTGGCATTGTTAATTTCCATACTTGTAAGTTCAGGATAAAATAAATACAGTTCAATGATCTCAAGAAACTGAGAAACTATTCTTCATCTGATTAATTCGTGGCGGCTCTATCTCGTGTGATTTTCTCCTCAGTTACCTAGCACGTGACCAATTTCTTCCCCGATCGAATTTCATTTCTTTGTCAACAAGCTATTTTAGATTCCAAAATGTTACATGAACAAGAACCGGATTCCAACAGGCCAACTATTATTGAAAAATTTTGCGAGAATTTGTTGTTTAACCCTCATACGTGCTGTAAATAACCTGCCAAAAACTGGGTCTGTAAAAAGTCAGTGTAGGTTTTTGTTTTTCTCTGTATAAGGTCATTTTCTGAAGTCATGCCTGACTAATCATCGAAGCTTGATACTGTAATATTTATTGTTGTTTTACGATACTTTACCCCGTTAGCTTTACGTAGTGCTGCAGCTGCAGTTAGCCAGGTAGACCTACTTTGTGCGACTCCCCTGAAAAATTGCATGACCCCTTGCCAAAAAAAATTAACTGTAACACTGGTGTAAGGGAATGTTCATTTTGACCTTTCTTTTGTCAGGGCTTGAGATATCACTAGCCAACAGTAAGACAATCAAAGTCCGAGGGATTCTACTTGACATGACACTGGATTCCCTAGCAAAATCTTTGTGGCTCCAGATAAAGCCGTTTAATGGCTATTTTGGCTGCCCCAAGTGTAAGGAAAGAGGATGTCAGCACATCATTGGCATTGGGAAGAAAGGAAGGAAGAGACAGTGCCACATATACCCCTACAATCATACCTCCAGTGATGGTTATGGTCAAGTAAGGACCCATGTTGAAGTCAAACAGCAGGCTATTCAATTTCTCAGAAGAAGAAAGAATGGTGTCAAAACGGTACATATAATTCACAGTTTAAACTTATTTTGTAGTAAGAGGGGAGGTTTCCTTTAATGAGTTCCACAGATCTGTTACATCACAAATACCTTGTTCTTTTGTCCACCAGAATTATGATATTGAGGGAGTTCTTGGTTTGTCCTGGGCATTTGGCATACCAACATTTGATGTCATCCGTGGTACTGCCATTGATTACATGCACTGTGTATGTGAAGGTGTGGTTGAGCACTTGCTGAACAACTGGTTCTCCCAAGAGAAGAAAGAGAAACTGT
>OX421449.1:22125311-22147811 GCA_949126865.1 Montipora capitata | reverse complement strand
GACACTGTGTTATTTTGGTGAGAACTGTTGCTGTTTAATGAACTGTAAACCAGCTCTTACATGTTATCTAATTAACCGATTTCAGTGTACTGGAAGAATTCCCTTCAGCTTTCTTGTACACATACGTATTATTGTTGACATTTTCTGTTCATTGCTACAGTTTACAATATTGAAATAGTCACTCTAGTACTTTGTTTTGTACCCCTTGGAACCCAATACAGCTTCAATACGTTTTGGCATGCTCTCTATAGTTTTGTCAATCAACTTGACCTCGATTTTAGCAATCATATCAAGTACTCTGTTTTGAAATCTTCAAATGTTTATTTTCTTATTTGGGACGATACTGTTTCCTCAGCTAAACTGTTTTTAACAACATGAAAAATATTTTCAATAGGATTGAGATCTGGTGAACAAGGCGGAATTTTATGGTGTTTAGCTTCTATCTGTTCCATAGCTCTAACTGAAGCTTTGCTTTTTTGCAAGGGATCGTTATCCATTAAAAATGAACGTCTTCATTCCTTAATGGTCCTGCTTGAGTAAAGCATGAACAAAAATTGTCTTTTATAAACTGAGAAAAAAAGCAGCATTCATCTCCTTCAAAATAACGCCTTTTCTATATGCAATTGCTACCAGTATATGTACTCTCCGTCCTCCTGCAAGACTTTTAGACCCTTTTGCAGTAACCTGAAGTCTCTCACTTTCTTTCGCCAAACTCTTGCCTTTGGTGAGCTTGTGTCACTCATGGGATTTCCTTTGTGAATGAAAGAAACTGCGTCCAAGTAAAATGTGATATCTTCTTTCCAAAAGTTAGGATACTCTAACAAATGGCGTTTCATTTCCCTGGCGTATTTTATACGTTTCTTACGGTCCTTGACAGTCACTAGCCCTTTTTGTCTGGCCTGAAGAAAATGATAACTGCGCTTATGAAGAAATCGGTAAAATGTTCTCTTACTTGCCATTGTCATATTAAGTCCACTCTCTTTAACCAACTGTTTCAAGGTAAAGTTGACATTAGTAGCCCTTCTTCAAGGTACGAATAAGCATACGTTTATGTCTTTCTTGTAATTTCTTGGCCTTCCCATCTTTGAAAGTACACTTCGTTTTCTCTCCAACGGAGCACATCTAACTATGCGTTGTGCAGAACTTTTGCATATTCTGCACTTCGCGGCTATCTGTTCATAAGACAAGTTACATTCTCTTTTCAAACACACTGCTAAAGCCTTCTGCTCAACACTGATTGTTTTCCTGAAAACCATTTTTGAAAAAGTGATTGTTTAAGAAATATAACGTTTGCTGTCTAATTTCGTAACAAATTTAAACTCTAAGGTATGTTCTTTTACATTAGAGCTTGTGACTCATGGATTTTCTTGAAAACTCCATGCCACGTAAATTATCCCCACAAGCACGTTTGCAAAAAGAAACAACAATCCTTTTGTACATGACAAAGAAATGTTTAACTTACGTTACACATGGTTTTCTACTATTAAGAAACTTTATGAACAAGTTCACAGCCAATAGAAGTGCCCTTGCATTACATACAGTAGCTCTCACTTTACTGACCCTTGTTAGTAGAAACAGACTATCAGTGGCAAACGTAGTTGGGATGCTAGTGTCAGAATGGGCCTGAAAACCTCTCAGACGTCAAAAACTAAGCATAACTGTCAAAATTCCACTGAAAGCTTCAAAATACAAGTCCCCCCCTCCCCCAATTAATGTTGAAATAGACAAGGAAATGTATGTTCACTATTGGCAACATTGTTCTGGGGGGGAAGGGGCAATTTTTCAAACTCAGTAAGAAAACCAACTTCAAATGGTGAGTGCCCCAAGACTTTTGCCAATGATTGTAGTCCCTTTAAATTGTAGGCAATGAGCAATAAAAAAATGACAACATGGTTTTGGATGGACACCATTCATTGCCTTGCCATGCTAATTTTTTCTGTCTGCTTCCCTCTCCTCACTTTCCCTTTTTCTTACAATCATCTGCTATGTCAGACCCTGAAACACAACACAAAAATAGCTCATTTATCTACGAGTGTTATCTCCACTAAGAATATATAGCGGAGCTCCCGTGTTTAACCTCAGAAAGCAATAGAGTTTTTAAGGAAATAATTGTGTTTCTATGTAAAGTACAAAATTAATCGTTATTAGTGTATATGGTTTACCATGATCAAACACCTCGGAGCTGACAGCAGCAAGCAAACAGGCCTTGCAAACAATACCCCACAATTTTAATCGACAACTAAAACTGAAATTACATGCACATTAATCTCTTTCACAACATTTTCGGTTTTGACTGAGATACCCTGCCTAGTGGCAAGAGTTAATAAATAAATAAATTAATTAAAGGAAAACAATACAAAATGAATTACGGTCCTTGTGGATCTCGTCACCATAACCTATGCTTGTTTGGCCAAAATAATATTAAATTGGATATTAACTTGCGGGTCGTTCCACTGGTGTCTCCTCCCCTTTCCTTTTATCTTCCTGGTATCTTCCTGGTCCGTTTTTTTTTTCAATTCCTTTTCTATCATTCGCATCTCTATCATATCTCTTCTATATACTAAAGCCGTGTTCACACTCAACGTTGATTATGATCAACTGAAGTATATATCAGGCTATCATACTCCATTCAATTATGGTTCTGTTCACATCTGCAAAAGTTCAAATACAATACGCAGCGTAACCTCGCAGTGTGAGACCAAATTGCGCCATATTGCTTGGCTGCCACTGTATCATCACCATCATGTGCTTGAGGCGAGAAAAAAACCAAGGATAGCTTCCGAGGATAGAAGACAAATGCAAACCTTCGCTCCATAAAGTGTTTAGAAGTTTCGTCTGCCATACCACCACGTGCTTGCCATTCTGTTCAATTACATGTTGTAATTACTTCAAACAACCCCTTTGAGGTTGTTTGAAGTAATTATAATCCAGTTATAATCAGGGACTGCAGTTAGTTGATGTGAACCCATTTCATATTTAATTTGATCATAATCCGATCATAATCGAGGCCTAATGTGAACACGGCTTGAGATATCCTCATATAACTGCTCTATCTCGGTGAATTTTTCCTCTGTGCCTGATCTTCAAAATCATAATTGAAAAACTATAGTCACCTTGTAGCATGTTTGATCAGTGTGGTCAGAATGTTTTGAAGCTAAGTCGATGGCTGTCCCCAAAACGTAGTCAGCTGCAAAATCTGACAAAGTTATTTTTATTGTGATCTAATGGAAAGTAGACTTAACTCCGGCAGTCACCAGCTTGTTCTGATAGCACTGTTTGATATGCCTGCACTTGCATCTGTGCTTGTATCCAAGTATTTATCAGTCTTCGTTGACCTCCCTAAAACCCATTTCAAACCATGTCTCACAAATCCAAAATAAAGGACAGAATTAAAAATCTTGACATAAATGCTAAGCCAGTGTTGTATAAAAGCTAAACGAGGAGGCAGGAGCTAATCAAGTTAAATGATAGCGTAAAAAATGTTAGCCAAAGTCAAAATTTCAATTTGGTTTTATACTCCATGGCACTATCAAATCATAAGCATCAACAAATCTGAAGGCCATAAATCATGTTTTGGATGAATTTCGTGATAGCAATACTATGGGCTCATATAGGCCACTATTAAAATGAGGCCTGTGATTGGTTGATCCAGATGTAACGAGGCATCTGAATGGTTAAAAAATGTCGTCATCACATCCCCATTATCATGTGCAGAGTTAGGGTCAAAGTCTAACTTAATGAAAAGGGCCAATAGGATGAGAAGATGGCGGATGGGTCGGGATGGGTGGGGGGTTCGGGTGATCCCACGGGACGTCCCTCAGAGGGACAGGATGACATGACATGATTCAAGATGGCGTACTGAATAGAAAAGGAGGCAATAGAGTGGGTTTACGAATCATAAACGGTTTAATGAATGAAACGAGGAAAAAAAGCCTAATTTACAAGCAGGAATGTGCGAGGGTGCTGGTACCGAACCTCGTCCCTAAAAAATATGGTAGCGGGATCCAGAACCCACTCCCCAAATAGAGAAAGAAATTAAGGTAAACAAGTGTTCACAGTATGTTTCTTTGATGGTGTTACACCAGATGCATTGAACAATAGTTACCAGTAGGTCGTACGTGAAGATGGGTTGTGGTTTGCTGAGGATTGGAGCTAGTAACGTTTTTAATCTTGCCACCAAGGCCTCTCTGTGTTCTGAGGGGATGGCCACTGTTGTGAACCCACGATGAGTGAAGGGGTTCGGCAATGTGGACATTTCCATTCAATTCTTTCTTCTAAAGTCGAGTATCCGTACTGTGCGGCCAGGAAGGCATACAGGCACCTGTTGTGCACCCACTTGCAACAGCAGAACATCCTTAGAAGGGCTGCTCGTGACTTTTGTTTTCGTCTGGCAGAGATGAGAGCGCATATGATTCTGGTAAATGCAAGATGTTCAAGAGTGTTGGATGTTGATGCTCGTGCATCTTTGCCAAAACCGTCTCCTCATCTCCTCTATTTCCTTCGCGTTATGGGAACAAGGTCAAGGGATGACTATAATTAGAGTCGTCGGATTGGAAGATGAGTCTATCTTTCTCGTGGTACGTATAGGTAGTTGTTTGAGCAGGTGCATCAGACCCATTCTTACTGATATGAGAAGGGGGCGACGAGAGGACGACCATTTCATTTTGGTCAACATGCTTGTGACGAACTGGATGGAACCGAACGTGGGTCGTTTCTCATCACAAGAAGCAGGGAGAGCCAAAGAGAAAAACAGACAATGTTGTGGAAATGGAAGCGTACGGCAAAGGTAGCAGGTCAGTTCCAGGATGCAAAGGATACGACAGAGATACCCTGTGTCATCTGTCAACAGGAGGAGTTCTCTGCGGAGTGCGACAACAAGACTCTTCATTATGTAGAGCAACTGAGCAAGGAATTGCCCAGAGGTATCCAGGGTTGTGCACTGCGTCCTGAGTTATAAGTAGTAGTAGTAATAATAATAATAATAATAATAATAATAATAATAATAATAAGACCTTCGCGACCTTCGCGACCTGGAAGCAGAGATGTTGAGCATGGTATGTAATGATGTGGAAATAGAGCCGGTCCTTCAGGAAATCAATGGAGAGACTTTGAACAGAGGTGCCAACAGAGCTCCTGATGCACGCTTAGATATTAGCGCTCGTGGCTTCTGGGAGAGACAGAGGACTGCATTCTTCGATGTCAGGGTTTGTCACCCTAATGCATGTTCTTACAGAGATCTTTCCCCAAGGAAATCTACAGGCAACACGAGAATGAACAAAAACCCCAATATGCAAGCAGGGTGATGGAGGTGGAGCAAGGCACCTTTACGCCACTTGTTTTTACCACCACAGGCGGAATGGCCGAGGAATGTAAGAGATACCACAGCAGATTAGCTGAACTACTCGCCATTAAGAAGGGAGAGGACTACGCCAGCACCGTGTCCTGGCTAAGAGCAAAAGTATCGTTTGCTATCCTCCGCTCAGCTCTCCTCTGCCTTGGAGGTTCCAGAGGAAGAAGAAGGGATGTAGACCTTCAGGAAACAGACATTAGAATCGAGAATGTGACCGCCAGAATTTCTTAGTTTTCTTAATTTTAATTTGGTTGTTTTTGTTTTTGTTTTTGTTTTTTTTTCTGACTGATATTATCTGCATATATATATATATATATATATATATTTTTTTTTAATAATAGTGGCTTTTCTTTAAGGAGCTTATTTTTATTTCCAATTTTTTTTTTAGTCAGAACGCTATCATGACATGAATTTTTCTTACTACAAATAAGAATATCTTCGTAAGTTTATTGTGCTACATACTAGTCTCTTTTTTAATGGAAATGAATTGTAAATAGGTTTTAATAGTTTTCTTTTTGTTTTACTTCTTACTTGTAAATAGCAATTTGCTTGGAATATGTTAATAAAGGAAAAAAAAAAATTATAATGGCTTTATTACAGTGTTATTACACTGAAAGGTGGCTCTTCATCTGTAAAATTTACAACAATGCTAAAATAATAATGATCATAGTGATATTAATAACGTATAATATTAAAGACGCTACAACAAAGGTAAATAATCAAGGATGTAGACAAATCAAGAAGTTAAACGTGCATTTGCCCTATTTATCAGATACTTCCTCACTTGAGTTTTAAGTCACTATAAACTACAGAGTTCCTTGCAGCAGAGGGTTATGAATTAAAAACATTGGAGGCACTGTCCTGGAAAGTACCCGTCCCAAGGCGTACTTTTTACATTGTTTCTCTTGAAGACCTCAGTGTCCATGTAAGATTGTGAATGTGTTGCTTAAGATAGGACGGCCAGACATTGCAATGCAAAGCTTTAAAATATAGATTTAGCCAAGCCTAAAAGCGGAGACCCCTGGTTATTTATTCTTACTGCCTGTAGGGTTTGTGAAGAGAAAAGGTTTCGAATTGTCCACGTTTTGATGTTTCCGGTTGCTGCTTTTAACCCTTTGAATCCTAACGGGATCACTATTTTTTTCTGGTCAAATTTAAACTGAATTACTTTTGAAGCTTTTAAGGACTAACATTTTATTTAGACATATACAAATATACAAAGTAAACATTTTTAAAAAGGTTATAAAATTTTCTTCCTGACTGAAAGTGGTTTTGTACATAATGATGTCATAGGTGATGACGTCATACAACCAAATATGGAAAAAATGGTGAAAAAAAAGACGAAATTCCTAAAATCTTACTCTTAGCATTGTTATTTTTGATGCTAAGTATTGCAAACTTAATATTGACATAAGACGACCCTTTTAAAGTATTCAGAAACGCAAACTCCTTATGAAATTGCTTTTGTCTGATCAGAAACAAGACATTTGTTTCATTAGTTTACAAGCAAAAATTCCACGAAAAAATATTTACAGTTTTATCACTTGGTACTGACTCTTGTTGATAAAATATATGTAGTTAAACTATCTAAAGGTTTCAAAATCTGAATTATATACATTCTGGTGCTGGCTGGCAGAGCTGCCTTGGTCGCCCTCGAGCCCTTGGTCGGCCACACCCATCACTAAGTCTTCGTGGTCCTTGTCTGTTCTCATCGTTGAAGAGGTAATCAAACCATTGTATGGTAGGGATGGAAACAAGGATCTGGACACATGCTAACACCACAAACAGCACAGGCATATTGAGTGTCAACTCGATGTATGTGTACTTTACACTTCAACCTTGACTCAAGTGCAATGGGATAGTGAAAGTGATCATGAGTAAGGCGAAAGTGGCGAATGGGTTCAAGTGATTGGCCACACTTTTCTGTTCGGCAAAAAGTCCTCCCCTTTACTGGTTGTTCAGTCGAAATTGGAGCATAGTTGGGGCATCTGCTGTGGATTTGGACATGAGAATCGGTGCATTTGACACTACAAGCTCCAAGATATAAAGGAATATTTTATAGTACCATACAGTTCCTTTCATAAGTCGAGCATATGTGGCTACCCTCTGATCAGAGAGGTCAACCCCACCCACATGTTGGTTGTACTGAGCAATAACTCAAGGTTGTCTAACAACTGTCTTCTGCCACTTGTTATTGGCCTCCACTGATCTCTCAATTTCAATGGTCCTGGATGGATCAACAACATATAAACCATCTTCCTGTCCTTCCAGCCCACGCATGTAATTGCACCTTTCTGCCGATAGAGGCTTTCGCCTCTATTCAAACCCTTTAATTCTCCACTGCCTGGATTAGTTGTCTTTTGGAAGCCCTTTCCTGTTCGATTGGACTGTCCCACAAGCAAGTGTGCCTCGTGAACTAAGCTCCTGGAACAGAGGGACTGAAGTATAGTAGTTAGCCTCGAATAACACATAACCCTTGTCAAGAAACTTGTCCATTAGATCCATGACCACTCTTCTGACAAGATCTTTCTGCTGCAACCCCTGTTCCTTCCCAGTGTAAATTTTACTGACAAGGACATAAAAACTACTTGACTCAGCAAGAGTCTTTAATAGCTGTAGAATTACTGTAATAAGAGACCCTTCTAGATGACCGTTTCTTTTGGTTCGCTCTTTTGTGATGCCTTGTTGAATTAGTAGAACTGCCATTTTTACTCCTGTCCTCAGGGATGAGAAGGGCATTGTAGTCACCATGGTAACTGTGGGCCTTTGGGACATCAATGGCATCTGAGAGTATGCAAATGTTGTGAATAAACTGTGTTAATCAACTGCCAAGTTCTGCTGAGAAACTTTGATTTATGCCACAGTTGACAATCTTGGTTTGACTCCAGCTTTCAGAAAAGGATGCCTTAATGCTTATGCAACCCCTCGTAGCTTCACTTTCCCTTAGATAGTTCAAAGCAAAGAGAAATACGGTGACGAATACGCAGCACGAAAAAACCATGACCAGCGTACATCGTTGAAGGCAGCTTGGAGGTTGGAAAGCCCTTCTTGGGTTTCATACCTTTTTTGTCATTTTATAAGCTGCAAAAGACAACACAGTATATTGAGTGGGTAGCACAATGTAAATAACTGTAGTACCCCAGCAGCAAAGTGGCTTTATTTTGTCAAACAGTACAAGATTTGGCAGCACACCTATTAAGTCTACATCTTATTTGTGTATCATTTTAGAGGCATTAATTTGCTCACCATATGGTAAAGTTTTAAAGTCAAAATTTATTTTTCAGAAATGTGGTACCTTGTGAAGTATGAAGATGATGAAAACATGAGGGTCTTGGACAAGACGAAATTTGTTGCATCTTTGAAAGTGAAGGTGAAGATGAGATCGAAGCTGGCGACATTGTAAATGGCATTTGGCTTCCAAATGGTCATTACTATGATGCCAAAGTGCTACAAAAAGGAAGTGAGTTCCTTAATTTTGCTACTACTTTAGAGCCAGCCAGCTAGAGTACCTGCATAGATTGCAAACATGTAGCACTTAGTTGGCCAAGCTTTTTTGCCTTTTTGGTTTTAGGGTCATCTCCGTCATAAAGTTCCATTGTTTTCTTCAAACAAGGATTAGCCACGCACTGTGAAGATGTTGCCCCGAAGAGATGTTTCAACATCCAGTACTTGACAAGTGCTTTAGACAAATCTCCGTTTGGCCAAAACAAATACCTCAACGCTTCCGCCTGACTGGGCTCCATTGACACCTGCATGAACATCCCTTCAATATCTGCCTCTACTGCATACTGTTCCTGTCGAAAACGACTTAGCACACCAATTAAACCATTTCTTAGATCCGGGCCTTGCATCAACTGCTTGTTAAAGGGTAACTGACGGCTAGAAAGTCTCTTTTGGAATACCGTCTAAATACCTCAGGTAACACATTGAAACCGACACAAGGTACTTCGAATGCTTTTTTGTGCCTTTTTTTCGCTCGAAAAACTGTCCTAAATGCCGCTTCGTAAGTCATCCGCCGTAAACGCTTAGAATTTGATCATGTGACCTGATACGTCACACGTGTGTACACCAAGCAAAGTAGATATAGCGGACAGTAGTGCAGGTGAGAGCAGTTCGAACTCGGGGTCCAATTTTCGGATTTTGAGGCTTCGATGGAAGGCGAAAATATTGAAAGGGCTTTGGAGCCTGTTGGTGAAATCAGGCCCTGGCGATTTGAACCACCAGGAAGAAATGAAAATCGAGCGCGATTCAGAAGAGAATTAAGAGCCCCGGACGCCACAGCCGCCTCAATCAAGAAAGCGACGAATGGTGAGTGCATGAAACTTAAATATTGTATCTCAAAATCAATCGCGGCTAGATTACAGAATACCTGTCCACTCATTAGCACACGAATAAGGTGCATTGTTATCAAAGTGTCGTTCTTAAAGAGCAGAAGGCAATAAAATTATGCAAATTCAGTTGCTTATTAAATATAGGAGTGGTGAAGTAAAGAAAATTTAAATGTGCAGACTCTTGAATTCCATGGGAGCGATGTGTTTTTATGCTACACACACTCACCTTCCAAAACTTAGGTTTTCATACACTGAAAATACAAACATATGAGCTTGTGAAGGTGCTTTGGAAGGATTCATTTATTAGAGCAGTTTTCCACATGATACATGTACATGTTTTAACGCTTGCGTATTGGTTTTAACTTTTCTAGTATTGAATTTGGCGAACAATTGAAGACTTCTCGTCTTTTACTGTAAAACGCAATGCAGAAAAATAGCATTCGTACAGGTACTTAGAATTAAACATCCTCTTAATATTAACTTAGTGTGAACTTCAGTTTTCCCCTTTATTCTGGTGTTTGTACCTTGTTTATAGCCCAAAGTTTAAGTTATCTGTCACGTTTGTAACAGTTGCAGTGCTTATAACTGTTCATTTTGGTGAAACCGTAAATCATACAACTTGTGTTCTCTATTTCTTCTATTCAATATCGTGATAAAAGTTGTTACTGTACTGATTCTTTTATTACAAGGTGTCAGTGCTGAAACTGGTGTCAACGTGGAGGGAGGAAGAGAACATCTGCTGTCAAGAAGTAGATGCAGTGAAAAATAAAAATTTGACAAATGCAAGGAGTGACAGGCCACACTGATTCCCTTCCTGTGTCAAAACATGTATAGAACCTTTTATAGTTTTGCTCTCACAAGAAGATCCTTTAAGGATTTTCCTTTCTTGTACGAAATGATTGTTGGTTCTTTAAAAATTTGGCGAAGTAGGGGTTGATTTTCAATTCAATGCCATTTTTTGAGTAAAGCTTCTTTTAGGTTTGACACTGATGGCTGGTATTGTGTCACAAAAGGTAAAATATCTTTTGGTGTTTTGTTATTTCCTTAAAAAAAATTAAGCACTGAGCCCCTCCTTGTGAATTTGATTTCTGATAGTAGTTTTTCTAACAAATTGCGAGGGTTCACCTCTGTCCCGCAAATGTCTTTTAAATTTTGAAATGTTTTCCTCGAAAGTGACCTTTTAGGAGTTTGTTCTAAGGATTCCCAAGACCTCACCTTTGACAAATCCATTTTCATGTTTGGCGGGTGACAAGTGGTAAAATGCGTACATTGGAAGGTCTCCCGGGGTTTCAAACGTGTTTTTACATCAAGGATTGTTTGAACCTTGAATCTCGTGTCTTTGTATACGATTGTGTCTAGAAACACAGTTTCAGTGTAAGTCTCCTGCGGGACCACGGAGCTAGTGTTCTACCCTCGAATTTTCATTACACAAAGGGAGTTTTCTTTTATTCTTCGAGCTTCGTTTACCTGCTCGGGAGTAGATGACGCATGAATAGAAGGAACTGCGGACTTTTTTAATACTAGCTTAGAGCTGAACTGCAAATGTGACCCGAAGGTGATGACCATCGAACAAATGCAATCACTGCCGCCGCACACTTTCATCAGCTGGAAAGTGGTGAAGGCTAACTCCGTCTGCATTTGTTTTGTTACAAAACATCACTACACAGCGCTTCCCTGGTTTTCGTTTTCTTCGCTTTAAATCCTGCTACTTTTTGAAACAAGTAACCATTCGGGACAAGATTGACTTCATCATGTTTTCCGTCGCAAATGAGAAACAATGCTTGCGTGTAATTTCTTCCTAAACGCTGTTTTGCCTGGGGTGCAACTTACCTGTAGCTATGAATACAGACACGATCCGTCACGTTTTGATTATTCAACCTTTTCAGAGGAAGTATTTTATTTCCCACTTCGTATTTTATAGTGTGTAAAAGATGGCTTATAAGAGAATGGAAGAAAGGTTTTTTTTTGCTCGTAAATTGGGGCAGCGAGCTGAACAGCGAGAGCCGCGAAGTTGTTACTTTCAGATCTACATGACCCTTTCACTACATTACACACGTGTGACGTATCACACCACGTGACCTGGATCAGAACGTTTTCAAAATGGCCGTCAATTGAGCATCAAAAGAAATTTGTAGAAAATTTGGTTTTGCACTAAATATCTTTTATTTGCTCATTTAGGATTTTTTAACCCAAGAGGAATGTATTGGTACAACAAAAAAAGGGGGAAAATTTGACGTCAGTTACCCTTTAAGTGATGTTTGCTGATACTTTGCAGCACAATCGAACACTACCCATACGCGATCTTTCTTGAGGGTGTGTGTCACTGGGTGATGTGGGAGGTACCACACTGTCTTCCCTTCAGTGTTCAGTTCTTCCTTGGCACCTTTTCAGCTTGTCCCTTATCCAAATAGTCATTCATAGCAGTGGTATACTTTGCAACCTCTTCTTTAACTCCTCTCAGTCATCTTATGATTATTCGGGAGGAATGGAGGGTCACATCACGATGGCAAGGCTACTTGATAGTGTCCATTGATCCGTTTCAAACTATTCTGTATAATCTCAAGCACTCTTTCCTATCTTAAAGAGATGGGCTGACATCTAACCTCATTACAGAATCCCCAAAGTCTGTCTTCCAAAGCTTAGTTCTGAATTTCATAGAGAGTATCAACTGCATCCTGATCTAAGACTGTGTTCCGCTCACCAACATATTCTGCGCCAACTGCATTGACTCTGAGGGATTTTTCAACACTGATGAACTCCTCATTTACAAGACTCGCACGATTCACTGAGCAACAGTCTTTGCTTCTCTTTCCGTTCATGGGACCCATCATAGTCCAGCCTAAGGAAAATCTTACTGCAACAGGTTCACTTTTGCCTCCAGCTCTATACTGTAAGGGGATAAACAGCCCTAGGTTCTCCTTCAAGCCTACAATTAATCCAATATCAGCCTCACTTATTTCACTCAAATCTATGCCCTTTAAATGAGGCCAGTCCATGACATCACTCTTACTTGGTATACAACTACCAGACACAGGGATCTTTACAACGGTCTGAACATTCAATAGCTCCTCATAAACACTCTCGTCCAAAGACATCACAACTAAGTCTACCATCACAACCTCCGAGGTTGCAGATCCTGTAACCCCGGTTTGCACAAAACATGACCTTGACCCTTCCATCCCAAGGGATTCATGCAGTTGCTCTTTACACAAACTGATCTCGCCCCCACTGTCCAAAAGAGCATAAGTCTCTTTCACTTCTTCAACTCCTTTGGCCTTTACTCTGACTGGAATGACACCCAAGGAAATTCGTTTCTCGCCGGCTCCGGTTGCAACAATAACTGATACCTTCTCATTCTCAGTCTCAGTCCTATTTACTAGATTGTTCCCCTGCTCATGATTCTCAACCCGTGATGCATTATATCAATTAACGGGAGTTTTAGCTGACCTTCGTTTACTCCTCACAGACTTACTTTGACTTTCTTCCTTAGTCAAGGGGTGCAACAAAGTGTGGTGTCCATCTTGGTTGCATCCTTGGACCTGACATCTAAAATTTACTTTAGGGCATTTATTCTTGAAATGTCCCCTTTGCAAGGCATTTAAAGCAGTCTATTGTCCAATGACAACTTGTTTCTTTCAGCATAACTAAGTCCTTTGAACTTCTCGCACCTCCACACCCCATGAATCCCTGCGCATACTACACAAGTCCCACTCCAAGGGCCCCCTTTTTGCTTATTATCCTGTTGCCATGGTTACGGTTCTAAGTTCTGGCCTAACGGCCTTGTCGACTCCTTTCCTCCCTTCCCTTGAAGCAACAGATTATAGATCTTTGCCAAGCCTGGTCCTTGTCTTCACAAACTTCAGGAAATCAGCAAATTCAGGCATTTTACTCTTCTCTAGAATTTGAGCATCATGTTCCACCCACTTCCCTTGCAAAAAGAATGGCAATGCATCTTCTTATTGAGTTCTCTCAGGGTGTTGGTGTGATTTAGTTCGCTGACATACTCAGATCCCATGCCCTTTAATGTACGGTCAGCGACTTTAAGTTGTCTTGAAAATTCTAACAGAACTTGCTCACTCCCACTTTTCAATGTAGCCAGATCCTTAAGGTTTTTCATGTGGGCCTTGGCAATTACATGAGTTAAACCAAAATTATCCTTAAGCGTAATTTTTGCTGTTTGATATCCGTCTGATACTGGTAAGAGCCTTACCCCTGCAGTGTTGGATTAACAACTGCAACTTCTTAGAGTTATCAGTTCTCTCCAGTCATGTTTCAAAATTATGCATGAAGGAAATATAGTTCACGGGGTCTCCATCAAAATGCATATATTTCACTTTAGGCTGACTTAGAACTTTTGAAAAGACATCCACCACATTAACTTCACTGTTAGTTTCATTAACTACAGGCGCGGATCCAGGATTTTTTGATGGGGGGTGGCTGATACAGTCGGCCACCAAACTATACATTAATATATCATAAGTTATCTAACGTTTGGCCCCAAATTTCGCAATTTAGGAAGAACAGATTGGAGTCTGTAACAAACTCTTGAAACGACACGAAATAAAAGAAGCAGAAGCTAATAAAAATACCATACTAACCTAGTCGGCCAAAAGTGTAGACGCCATCTTTCGTCTAGGGTGGAGTGCCACAAATTTCTCACAAACCACACTTTTAGCGATGGTAATTGCATTTGCATGCATGGCAATGATGGCTAAATCTGAGAGATGTTCGGTGGTCATTGTGTTGCGAAGCCAAGTATGGATCCTCCGAATACAAGAAAATGACCTTTCTGCCTCCGTGCTCCCCATAGGCAAGACGGCGAGAATTTTTAGAAGTTCCCTCACGTTTGGAAAAAAGATGTTGTCCGCGTGTTTTGCTAATAATGAGGAGACCGAGAGGGATTCATAATCCGATGCTTCCTGTTGCTTCCAGTGGTTCATCCATCGAAACAGTTCACTTTCGAAAGATGACGGCAATGGCATCAGATGGACCCACTTCTCATGCAGTACTTGGACAAGTTCTACTGTGGTCTCCTCAGACATAGACGTGATTACTTGAGGAATAAGAGCACAGAGCTCATAATGTGCCCTCTTTTCCTTGCTGAAGTGACTTTTGAGTTCTGAGCAGATTACGTCAACGAATGGTATTGCCACCATTCGTTTCCAATACTGTGCAGCTGATTCTGCTGGGTAGTTTTCTTGATTTCTTTGTCTACTGCAAACACGTGGACGTTCTTCAGACCCTCCTACCAGTTCTGATAGAGTAAGAGCTTTCTGGTACATGCGTTGAAACCACGCGTCAATCGCATTGCGTATCTCTGTAGAGCACTTGATAATTTTTTCAATTTTCTGGAAGCCAAAGCATACCTCGACAATCCTTCCTTGCAGAGCGGTGACGAGTGGTCACATCGGCTCCAGCATCTCTTTAGCACAAACAAAGCTGAAAATATGTCCAAAGCTTATCATACTATGTCGCAGTCCATTTGCCATCGTCTTAGTATTGGCATCTTAGCTCCAGTCTTCATAGTTTGGATAGAACCGGACGTCATCATTTGTGGGTACACATATTTCATTAAGTGTGATGACAATGTATTCGTACAAATCAAAAATTGTTTCAAATGTGGAGTGCCTCTCGATCCACCTCGTCTTCCACAAATCTTTCAGCTTGCGCTTTGTTTTCACTGGGGAAAGGGCGTCAATTACGGTCGTTAAGAATTTGTCGCTTTGGTGAGTTGTCAAAAAAAACGGAACAATTCATGGCAAGAATCCATCATGTTCTGAATTGAATTTATTTGCAAGCATGGCATATAACAAGGTTGATTGAATGAAGGCAGCAACCTTGATACTCTGCATCAGGTGCGTCCTTAGCTAGCTCAGATTGAACTCCCTTTTTATCTGAACTCATTGACGCAGTTGTGTCATATGCTTGACCACAGCAATTTCTAATGTCAATTGCATGCTTCTGTAAGCTGTTTCTGATTGCAGTAGCAATAGCTGAACCAGTCGTTCTTGTTAGATCGCACACGTCTATCAGAACCTCAGGCTTTATTGGGTTGGATGGGTCAGCAATGACAACACTTCACGACCCTCGTTTCGTCGGCAATTAATGAGAAGTGGGATTCTTCTCAAGGCATTTTCTAAAATATTCACGAATCGTGTCAGCAATAACTCCAATCACTTCATTTTGGACAGTTTTGCTTGTATACCGTTCATTTTGTGGTCCCCAAATGAGATTTTCCTTAAGTACAGGGTTGCTCTCTGTCAGGAGACAAAGGACAGCGATAAAATTACCTTCATTCGATGCTGGAGGTTCTGCAAACTGCACTTGATCATCTCGCAAAGCAATTTGCTGCTTTGTACACAACAGCACGGCATCTACGATATAAGGCAATATTGCTGTATTTGCTTGGGCATTTCTTTTGGCAATTGTATTAATCTGCGTGTCAATCTGTCTTTCAATGATTGCCAGTTGGGCTCTCGCACAAGCAGCACGGTCTAAAGAACACTTGTGGTTTGCCTTGATTTTGTGGCTATTGAGTTTCTCTTTAGATTTGTTATAGTTTCTGAAAGGAGTTTTCACAAAGGCTCGTAATGCTTCTTTCCCTCCATCTGTTAAGAACAAGAAGCATGACACACACCAGCCGCCTTTTAATTCAATGTGAGCGCTATAGGCTAGCCATCTGCGTTGATCAAGGCATCTTGTTTGGAATGTTATTTGTTTCCTGGTTAGCCGTTGAGTATCAAGAGCAGAGGAAGCTGCTGGCTGCCAACAGTTCTCAAGAAACTGTATTTTCTCAGCATCACTTAATTTAACTGATTTTTTAGCAATTCTGCTAACGTCATAGGGTGCAACTAATGGTGAGACATGTGACTCAACTTGCTTTGCAAGGCCGCATGTGTTAACTTCAACGTCTAGCAAAAGGGGGAAAGAAAAAAATCCTATATAAATTTACGTTCATAACCTTTGGCACACATATTATAAAGCCTAGCTACGACAATTAAATTTCAGAGAATTGAATTCTCGGCACTGAATTATAAAATTGTCATAGGTAGGCTCCATTGTACCCAAGAGACAAATTTCGTATCTGGCCATTATTGAAGGACATAGGTGGAAGTGTGTTTTTGAGAAAGGCGTACCTGAAGCGTTAAAACTAGAAAACGATTTTATTCGACTAAACACAATCTGTTGAAGAAAATACATTATACAAGGTCCGAATTAAAACACAACTCGTTAATAGTATTCGGATTTCTTACAAGTTACTACAAATCTAATTCTTCCTGCTCCTCTGCATATAGATAGTTTGGCAGGTTCACTCTTTCCCATTGAGACATGAGGCATTTTCCAAATTGTACGTCTTCATACTGTCTCATCAGCTCTATCCAAACAGTGGGGGGACCCCATGTTGGAGTCACAGCAAACTTATTTATCTTTTTTGTTTGTAACATAACCCTGGCCGTTTGAGGCGTAAACTTACAGATCCATTTAGCCTTAAACCCTTTAAGATATTTAAGGATTTTACACACCTCAACTAAACGTGAAATGTGTTCATCTTCACTGAGCTGAATGCAATCAGAAATATTAGGGGCTACAAGCGTTTTACACTGCTTAAGGCACCTCAACATAGTTAAAGCATCAATGTTGGTACACCCATACAATTTGAGAACTTTCAAGGAATGCATGCATTGTATAAAATCTATAGTGGTGATAGTTGTATTGAAAGATAAATCAAGAGTCTTTAAATTCAGACATAATCCAAGAGTGTTCTCAATGTGTAAATCCAGATTATTGTAATGTACACGTTTTTGCGAACATCTCAATCCGAGATGTCAAAGATGCTTGGCATGCTTCACCATAGTTGACTGAAAACTCTCCATGCTAAATTTGACATTGGTTAGCACTGTATTACAGAATGAAATCGTTTGCAAACAAGTCCTATTTCCCTCATACACTCCTGGACAGTAAGATACTGGCATATTTGTACTAAGATTTCAGATGGAAGTTCATGGAAAAAGACACCTGGTAGAGAGAATCAGATAAAATTAAAATTGACATTAGCTTATCGCCGGCATGACCTGAACTATCTTCTACACTTTCTTTGCTGAAATGACAACCCGACAGAAAAACTTTCGTTTGCAGCGTTTTAGGGTTTTATAAATGACATTGATGTGAATATTAGCTACGTTCCGATTTTGTACTACTTGTCTAACCAGCAGTATGACAGACCAGGATAAACGTAAGCCCGTGGTGGTCAGAGAAACAGTATTTTCAATAATTCCTGACACAATGATATATTAAAAACATTCCGGACTTCTAAATATCGCCAATTTACTCTTCTGACATGCTACTTACCACAACTGGAAACCAGTGATGTCTTAGCAGGAGGCTCTCCGGTAAGGATTTCACTATCGCCAGTTAAATTGGAAGGTTTGTTACTATAAACAAAAATAAAAAATTTGCCATTTCATTCCGACAGGGAAAATAATTTTAACTTTCACTTGGACAAAGAAACACGAGCAAAAAATCATAAAGACTTACCGCTTCTTCGAGAAAAACGTTTTAATGGAACGCTGCATTACGGTAGACTAGAACTGTGCAAAGCAGTAATCAAAAATGGCAGAAAACAGTAAAGCAAGATGGATCACAAAAAGTAATATGGTGGGAAAGAACTCAAAAACGAGGCTCAATTTTTCGTGTTGCCTCCGGCCTACTATCATTTCCGTTTTCGGCCTTGCTGGCTTCACAAGGTTTTTGGTACCCATGTATTTCTATATTTTTTGGGACCCATGCATGTATTTCCTTTTTTTTCACGTATTAGATTTTTATGGTGGGCTTCTCCGCAGGGGGGTGGCTAGCCACCCAACCCACCCCCTCTGGATCTGCCCGTGTAACTATTGGCTGACCTTCTCTATTATCCTGTGATTAAATTGTTACCATATGACTACATTTGCTCTACTTCTGGAGCGCTGAGTACCCTGCCTTGTTGTTCCTGTCGTCCACAACTCTTCTCATTTTCTTCCCCTTGTTCAACTCCACCATTGCAACTAACAGGATTAACATTGCCCACCAATGCACTTCCAACAGTCCACACCATTAGGATCAAAATGCTCCACACGCTCTTTAACGGGGTTGCTGGTCGTCGCACCACAAACGGAACCATTCCTAAGCAGCTTTAATGGCTTTAAATTTTCTTTTTCACCAACCTCATGGCTCACTTGTGCTCTCTGCAACTCCATTTCAGCTTCTAACAACTCATGAGCGTACTTCAGCTGATCGAATTTACGGAAAATCTCATTCTTTTTCTTCATATATTCCAAATTCAGCTCTGACAAGGCCAACTTTTCCTTTCGAGAAGCAGCACTGCTCACACTAGACTTTGCATGTGCTTTAGTAGTGCTATATGGGCCTTGACGGCAGTTTTGACAGTTGGAATTGGAGCATTCTGATTGGTGGATTCAAAATTTTGGACGGGAAATTCAAAATTCAAACAATGACGCCACAAAGACGTGACACCTCCCTTGCTGTGGACCCTCATGAAAGAGGTTAGGGTGTTTTGCGTAATCTTGTTGGAAAGTCAAAGTTGGGGGTATTAGAGAGACCCAGGCCCCTCACGGTCAGAAAAAGCACCACAGGAAAAAACAGAAATCCAACAGGTTTTAATGTACAAGAAAATCAACAACGGTACTATTTGTATAAGAAGAAGAAAATAGCAAAAAAATTTCACACTATGTACAAGAAGAAGACGGTGCCCTGCACATGCACCCTAGTTTATTATTGTTATGATAAAGCCTGATTTTGGATGTGACCGGCCAATGAGAGGATCCAGATCCACAATCATCCCACCGGTCACATCTGAGTAGACTCTCCTTAAAGTCACCTCATTTCCTTAGTGTCACTACTCAGTCCACACACAAAAGTTGGCACCCCATACACGCACCCCGCGACTTAACGGATTAAAAGTTGAAGAGCTCCCAGAAGGACATGGCCTTTTTTTCTTTTCTTTTTTTCTTGTTTTTTTTCTTTTTTTAAATTTTCTCACAACAATTACAATTACGCAAAACTTACAGGACACAAACTATCCATTTAGATATCTACACATTACAATATGTACATACTGTGATACAATCTAAGCATTACATATAACCAAGTTACAGTACTCTATGTACAGCCTTAAGTGCGATGTTCAAATACACTTTTTACGTTGATTATAATTAATATCTATTATTATTAAAAACTGTGTTATATTTGATTATTTCATATACTTATTATGGCCTAACCTACTTACACATTACGGTACTAGAAGACTTACGATATACGTCATAGGCGCGCCTTAACTGGTGAGAAAGAATTTCCACTTCTGTCGAAATTCCCTTTCACCATTCAGTGTGGCCGCAATGTTTTTTCTGTTTCCATTTTATCTTGCACATATGAGATAAAGTCGCTGAAACGAATTTAGTATTATTTAGCGTGTTAATGTATAGAAAATATTTGCCTAGCATTATGAGATGGTTGAGGATCAAGCAATGCGTACAGGAGTATATGCGCGTTACTTACAGTAGAATACCAAGTTTCGAACATGGAACTAATAAACAAATGATGTATGTTTTGACTATCAAAGGGACAGAAAGGGCAGGACTGGGAGGCAACCTTTTTCATTTTGTATAGAATACTGTTAGTGGCTAAAATATTGTGTATAATTTTGTGCTGGAATATTGCCAATTTAACTTCTGAGGTGGAAGGTGGAAGATTTTCGAGGTTTAACAGTTTCTTATATAACATCTTGCACATTATAGTACAGATTGGCGGCGAGGGTGTAGTAGAGTCGCCTGAGTTAGCCTGAAGGAGCTTCTTCCAACTTTGCGGGATCACGGATATAAGGCCATGATATTGTAAAAGTTGCAAGTTAACGTATATTTATTACGCAAGGCGAGAAAATACAAGAGGCAATTTTTGATGCTCGTCAAAAAGGTCTGAAATTTTCTTTATCCCTGCTTGGTGCCAATGAGGCAGATATACCTTTTTTCAATCCTAATGAATTTGTTGTTGCATATTATCTGAGACAATATTTCGGTCTTGCTGCAAGGTGCCGTAGACACAATTCCTTGCCAATGATGAATAATTTGTTTGTAAAATTCCGGAAGAGGGCCAGTAAGATCGAGAAGGTTGTAGTCGTAATTACATTGAAAGAGGTCAGTGCCACTGACAGTAGACAGGAGTGATTTTGGAATATACTTCCACGGTGCGTCTGAGGCGGAGCCCAGCCGTTTAACCCAAGTTAGTTTCACAGCCTTATCGAAAAGAACAAAATCTTTCATACGAAGACCGCCATCTGCTTTATTCTTGATGAGAGTTCTTTTTTTTATCTTAGTGGGGTTTTGCTTCCAGATAAAATCGAACACTATTTTCTTAACCTCTGTTGCAAAGTTTTTTGGAGTCTCCATAATGCTGGAGATCAATACAAATTTGGAGAGGGCCAACGTTTTAACAATATTTATTCTACCATACATAGAGAAGTCTCTTCGGGACCAGACTCTTAAGGTTTTCTTTAGGGAACTTAACTTGTCAAAGAAATTTTTCTCATAGGACAATTCAATATTGTAAGTAAAATGCACTCTGAGCGCATAAACACGATTATTGCTAATTTGGAGAATCCAATTGCATTTTTTCTATGGCGCATAGAGCCAAGCCATAGCATTTCTGATTTTGCCTGATATATTTTTAGGCCTGAGCACTTTTCGAATGATGAGAGTAAATCAAATAAATTAGAAACTGACTGGACATCGGCAAGAATGGCAGTTGTGTCATCAGCGTATTGCGTGAGCTTGACCTCTTCATTTCCTTGGATATGTATACCCTTGGTGTTGTTTGACCGTCTTATACTTTGGGCAAGACGCTCCATGGCAATAACAAAGAGTATGCCCGAAAGGGGACAACACTGACAGACACCCTGCTCTAAGTAGAAGAGTTTAGAGGCAATGCCATTGTTAATGACGCAACTGGAGATGTCTTTGTAAAACACACTGATCCATTGCCGGAGATTTGGTCCAAAATTGAAAGATTCATGGCATTTTTGGATAAAGTCCCATTCAATTGAGTCAAAGGCTTTTTCGCAATCTAAGAAAACAGCTATACCTGGAAATTGTTTCTGCTATTAGTCTGATATTTTCTCCAATGAATCTACCCTTTACATAGCCGGACTGACAAGGATGTATTATGCTTGGCAAGATCTTTTCCAAGCGATAGTTTTGGTCGCAATTTTGTTCGTCAACGTTCAGTAACGATACCGGCCTCCAATTTGTTAATAATTCCGTGTTCTTTTTCTTTTTTGGGATTAATGAAATAATACCTTGCCTTTGAGAGATAGAAAGTGAACCGTGTTGTAGACCATAGTTAAAACTGTCTACCATGTATTTGTTGACAGCATTCCAAAAATAGCAATAGAACTCTGAAGTAAGGCCATTTGTACCTGGTGTTCTATTGCTTTCCATCGTCCTAAGCGCTCGTTTACATTCATCGACTGACATAACACCTTCACAAGCCTTTGCAGTCTCTTCAGGTAACACTTTTTCGATATTAAAGAATTCGATAAACTCTGAGCCATTCGGATTCGTGTTTTTTAATGTATATATCTGTTTAAAAAAGCGCTCTTCCTCTTCAAGAATTTCTTTTGGGTCAGGTAATTTTGTGTGATCATTGATTTTTAAGGACGTTACATGTCCTGGAAACAGGATTTTTCTGCAAAGAGCTCAGCAGCCGCACAAGATCCAACTTGGCGGGGGGCAACGTGAGCCAGATCCACATCTGGACCTGGATGAACCACCA
>OX421449.1:22092811-22107811 GCA_949126865.1 Montipora capitata | reverse complement strand
TAACTATTATGATACATTAAGATAGATCTAGGACTCTTGTTACAACTATGAGAACTAAGGGAAAAGAAAAAAATTAAAAAAATAGATATATAAAAATATAACTAACTGCAGACAGTACTGTTTCGGCCTTCTGGGCCTCATCAGTGCAGTGCTGATGTCTGGGATGGAGGTTAAGCTTATAAAGCCACCCCAAATGTCCCACACATGTGGTACATCTAAGCCATGCCAGAGTGCTCAAACTAGCGAGCTAGTGAGCATGTGCAATTGCTAGCGGCAATGACTCATCCCAGTAGAGTGCTCAATTTGGACATGAAAGCAAAAGCTTTGTAATGCCAAAGAGCTATATCTAACTGCAGACAGTATTGTTTCGGCCTTCTGGGCCTCATCAGTGCAGTGCTGATGTCTGGGATGGAGGTTAAGCTCATAAAGCCACCCCAAATGTCCCACACATGTGGTACATCTAAGCCATGCCAGAGTGCTCAAACTAGCGAGCTATTGAGCATGCGCAATTGCTAGCGGCAATGACTCATCCCAGTAGCGTGCTCAATTTGGAGATGAAAGCAAAAGCTTTGTAATGCCAAAGAGTTATATCTTAATATATATATATACACATATAAAATTGTAAACTATGAGGTACCAAATGGAGAATTGACTAATGGTATTCGTTATATAAATAAAGAAAGTTTATTTAGAGTTATAAATCCTAGTGCTAGCGTTAATAAAGGTATTACTGAACCTACAAGTCTTACACAAGGGCGTTGCAAAAACCCTTGGTTTACGCAGGGTTACCGAAGGGTGATTAGTGTTAAACGGTAATAAGTGAAATAACTGATTGTTAGGATTAGAAATGGTTTGTTGAAAAAAACTCTGACACAATTCAGATCTTTGCGATAAACTATTAATATTTGCGTTCTTAAGAGCATCAATGTATGACACATCGTAGCCATATATAATACGCATGGCTCTCTTTTGTACTCTTTCTAAGGCTGAGCTAAGATACTCAGGTAGACTATTGTGAAACACTTGACAGGCATAAAATAAAACTGACTGAATGCAAGCAATATAAAAACAGACTAGATCCTTAGCTGGAACATGAGCGTGCTTTAGTTGTATTAAGAAGTACAATCTCTTAACCGCTTTTTTAACGGTAGCATCTACATGCTGATTCCATGTCAAATTATCCTGAATAATCACACCTAGTACTTTCACAGACTTAACAGGATCAATGATAGCGGTTTTGTTAATTGATACTAGCTCGCGAATCGCCGGAGAACATGAAAAGGAAATTCTAAGCTCTTTGCATTTCTTAGGATGTAATTGAAACTTATTGATCTCGGACCACTGTGTTATCTCATTAATGGCATTCTGTGCCTGCCTGACCTCTCTGCTGTCAACTACTTCATAAACCGTTGTGTCGTGGACATACTTAACCATACCATTCGCAGAGGGCACTACAAGATCATCGATCGTAGCAAAAAAAAAGCCAGGGGCTGAGCTTTGTCCCCTGGGGAACCCCGGGGTACAGATTGCCATTCTGAGAAACAATCTTCAGCTAATTTAACTCTTTGAAAACGATTACTTAGAAAGTCGCCTATCCAATTGATGATATAAGGATTAATATCGTAATCAGAAAGCTTAATCATAAGTAGGGAATAATCCATAAGATCAAAGGCCTTCTTGTAGTCCAACACAAAGACTCTAACATCATTACTTAAACCATCAGTTTAAGAAAGATGGGTCTAGTACCAAATGGATGGGTTTAGTACCAAATAGTGAAACTTAGAAACAATCACTTTTATAATATCCTGCCTTGCATGGCTGTATTGGTCATTTACATTAGATCTTCTCTGTGATAATTATTCTTCCCCTGACGTTACACAGCTTAAGTTTTCCTTGTAATGTCACAATCATCGATAATGTTGGACTTGATCACAGGGCTATTTCGTAAACACCATTCAAAACGCAAAAGATTGATGCCCAAAGGAACTTGTGTGAATTTCACTGAGTTTATTATGTCCGGCAGGAAAGATATCATTGATTGCCAGTCAATTTCAGGTCGCGAGATGTCCCTATGTATGTTTTTAGCGTTTGATATTCTTGATAATCCCGAAATTATATCGCTTGCTAATTTCCTGAAGGATCAAGCAAGAACTTTCTTCCTAATTGAAAGCATTGCCATATAAGCCGCCGAACCGCTCCTTAATTACACAAGCCCGCGTATGGAACACCTGCGCACGACATTAAAAATGAAAAGTAGTCTGGAATGACAATATTTATTAACCGGTCAGTGTAAAACGCAGACTGCAGACCAGGGGTAAAATGCAGACTGAGGTTATAATGTAACTGTTGAAAAAGCTTGCCCAAACCTTAGGCCTTATTTATTTTATCTATTTATTTATTTTTTTCTTATTTATTTAGGCTTAACTGTTAGCATTTCTAATGGGTTTGGGCTTTTTCAAGAGTTAAATTATAGCCTCAGTCTGCATTTTACCCCCAGTCTGCAGTCTGCGTTTTACACTGACCAATTTATTAACCAGCTTTACATGCACTCAAACATTACACCTGCATCACTGTTATATAATTGGCATTTCTGGATCTCATTGTTTGCACTAAGTTAACTCACAGTAGGGATCTCCGAGAAGCTCGATGACCTTTTTCATCTCTTTCAGAAGTCTGGATTTGAAAAATTACCAGCCAATTCATGGCTCGCATTTGTACGAAAAGGTAAACCGGGACCAGTTGTCTTTCTTGTAAATTTTTTCCCTGTAACTGGCGTACTTTAAACTCTTCATGGCGATCTTGATTGTCATTTATCAACACTGTCAATTTGTCAGACAGCATCGCTTGCTCGATTTCCACGCTATCCAGCGTGGACAAACTGCACTGTTGAGATGTGCCACCTGAAGAAGAAAATCTGAATTTGTCCAAATGCAACTTGGCAGCCGAGAGCTCCTCCACTGCTTTTTGTCACACATGCCTCAAAATTCGGATTGAACCATGTTCTCGCTCCCACAGTCCTTGGCGTATCGAGAAACAGACATATCTCGACCAAATGCACCTCGCAGTTCCCTCGAGTAATTTTATTCATACGAGTTTCTCACAAGATCTTGCATGAAACCGTTCTTATGATCTTTCAGGACTTTGTATAATTACTTTATTATTCTCTTCCATCGGTAAACTGAACCTTACCAAAACAAAAAGAAAAAGCAAACGAGACAGAAAATTAGGCCAAAAAATCAAGTCATGAGAGCAAAGGAGCGTCAGTAAGTCTATCAGTAATCAATTAACCATTACAACATGTTTGAAAGGATGTAAAACGCAATAGTGGAAAAGGGGAAAAAATCGCGGCCATCTGCTTTAAGAACAAACATGCACACAATGAAATAACATACCTGTTTCGCATTGACCTTCACTCCACACTTTAACAACTTCCTGTGGACTACAAGATGGCTCGCTGGAGTGCCATTGGGTGTTGTTAGTGCGAGCCAGTACAAGATTGTGGGACAAACCGATTTATTGACAATTTTGGGTCTTCCATTGATCCATCGTTGTGAGCTGGTACTTGGCAGCGGGGAGGAGTTTATTTCATCGTGTTCATCACTGTTGACATCTGAATCATGATTAATGCTGCCCTTTTTTCTGAGTTGAGTTGATACAGCAGTGAAGAAAAATGCAGAATTTGGGATTGCTCGAAAAAAAAAAAAAAGAAAATGGATAAGTTGCACTTGAACATGTGTCCGCCTGAATTCAAAAAAAGACCAATTACCAGAGCTACAAACCTGATAGGACTTCATTGCAAGTATCACACGTACTACAGATGGAATCCCATGACTTTTGCAATTTTTTTTTCTTGTGCATCGCACACACATTTTGCACTAATAATGCTACAAGAACTGGCAACAACTGGACTCATAAAGCATAGTGCAGTTCCACGTATGATCGCGCTGTTTAGTTGTCTGCAAGGTCCCTTTGCTTGAATCATCCTTGCCCGAACGTTGTAGGAGTGTAACCCCATTCAGCAAAAAGAAGGGGTGACATGGTCGGCTTACCTTTCACTAACATGCTAGAATGTGGTATTGCCGAAGAAATTAAAGAACGATTGTATTGGTAAAAAGTGTCTTCTTCTGTGACCAATATACAAAAGAAATAAACTAAAAAAGAAGTGATTTTGTGGCCTGACTTCCACGTTTTACAACGTCCAATTAACAGCATTGTCAGAGGAAATCAGTGATGATTGTCGAGGGGAATTGTTTTTCTTTAGGCCCACTAGGATCAAATAGTCACACCATGTAGTTACTTCAATAGCCTCATCAACAAATAAAAGGGGGACGTGATCACAGCAATTTTATGTCTTTGGTCAGCATCTCAATAGAATAATTAACAAATCAAGTTGGCCAAGGTGTGAGGTTGTTCTAGTAGATAGGTGGCGTGAAAGCAACTTTCAGAGGCAAACAAAAACATAACAAAAGGAGCTATCGATTTTGTAACGTGAATCTCAAAATTCATCGTGAGCCAAAAGACTCGAGATGTGATATGACTTGGAAAAAAAATAAGGTGGTATTAATGATCAAACATGATAAGAAAAAACTACCATGAAAAATGCATCATAAACTTGCTTTTTTGTTTGAAATACTTGAAGGGACAGTGCATATGTGGTGAATTCTAGAAAATCCGAGAAATCCACTTTCAGATACGGACCTCATCCTGACTAGATTAAAAAACGAGATATTCTATGAAAAATCAAAGGGGGAAATCATGGAAATGGTACTTGGACTTCCAATAAAACTTATACATTGCAAACGGAAAAGATGGAAAAGGCGGATTTAACGGTTGTATAAATAATAATAATGAAAATTAATAATAATAAATAATAATAATAAATAATAGTAATAATAATAATAATAATATTAATACTATTAATAATATTTATACATCCGCTTATTTCTGTGAAATCTGATGTTTAACCTCATTTATGTTGACCATGCGCATTTTGCATTATACTCTCTGTTTTGGTGGATTTCCTGGAAATTCCGGATATTAACATTTTCACCCAGTTCTTTTCAGTTTAATAGTCCAATACTTTTCAGTTTGATAGTTACTGATATTCTTGCTACCATTCTCTCTCAACCTATAACTGGAGAGGAACCAAGAAACAGGGGAAATGATCTATAACATTTCCCAAATTTCAATTTTGTCTCCTTTTTTCTATTTCGTCAGCAAAATTTCGGTATTTGATTTTGTTCTACAAAGTGATCTTTTAGTCGCTTTTTGGCCTCTTTCTTTTTAAGTAATGATGTGTTTGAGCACATTTTGTTTTTCAGAGGCATTCCTTTTCTTGATTCTGAAACAATCCCCTCTTGAAAAGCGAGAGCAGATTGTTCCTATTTTTTTGTTCCTTTTGATGAAATCGGAACGAGCTTTCATACTACTTGGGAACAAAATGGTCCTTTATTGCTAAAGCAAAAGGTGTATTGTTCCAAAAAAAAAATTGTTCCTATCTACAACATGGGAACCACTTGTTCAGAGTTCCGAATCCCGAGCAGAACAAATTGGACCTTAAGGGAGGATTTGAGGACTATTGTCCCTAAAAATGTGTTCCTTTCTATCACATGAGAACCACTTTTTCTGAGTTCCAAATCCCAAGTAGAACAAATTGGAACTTAAATGGATGATTTGAGAACTATTGTTCCTAAAAATGTGTTCCTTTTGATGACATGGGAACGTGGTAAAAATACGGAACAAAGTGGTCCTTTAGTGTTAAAGTGGAACCAATTGTTCTCAGTTCCGAATCACGAGCGGAACAAATTGGTCCTTTATCTGTTATTTAAAATCAAATTGTACCAATAACGTGTTAATCCTTTGTCATTATTTGAAGAGCATTTGTTCCTACTAGTGAGTTGCCAAAAGGCTTTATCATTTCGTTTTACGACAAGAGGAATGTTTGTTCTACATTGTGTGTTTTGGTGTAGCACTTTGCTTTTATTGCTCACTTTCTGGTCTTTTCTCAGCTTTTCCTAACGAACAATTGTTCCCTTTTTAGCTGTTATTTCTCTTCCTGGTATATTAAGGAACTGTTGGATCGTGCTTATAACCTTAATAATATGTATCTCATAGTAATGCGTGCAATGAAGGAGTACCTGCAATGATAATAATTCAAAACATTTTATGAATAGCGATTTATGGGCGTGTTGTGTCAAATTCAAGCATTCACAACGCTTCTTTTGCTGGTTCCAATTGGTTAGTTCCATTGTTCTTATGTCGGCCTTTGTTGAATGAGACAAACAAACGCGCTCTTCGTAAAGAATTCAGTTCTAGTGGCTTGCCGCAAATTGTTTAAAAGTGCCAACGAAATTGTGCTCCTCGAGTACAGTTGTTGATGATGTATTGTCTACGCGTTCAAAACTCGGCACTAGATCAATGCCATCCTTCTCACCTTCCAGTGAAATTGGCGAGCAATTTACGACTTGGTTTGCTGGAAGTGGCGGCGGTTACAAGAAAGATTGTCCCCCTCAGCAAATTGTCAATAGCAAATTTCTCAAGTTTTGCTGCACAGGTGAGGAGGAATTATATTTCGAAGTGAAGGATTTTAGCCTGTGTTCTCCAAGCCTGTTGTTTAAGTTCATTGATTATTTACAAGAGGAGTGCAAAGTTGGACATGGCGGCAGATTGGGTTACATAGATGCCATTTCGGAATTGATTAACTTCAGAAAGGTCAATGTTGCATCGGATGGAGTTCTTAGAAAATTATTGGCTACAGAATTGTACATCAAATGAGTGTGCAAGGCAGTGGCAAACATGATGAGATTGCAATGGACGCAAGATCTCTATGTCAAATCATTAGAGGCCAGGGCGGCTGAGCAAGCATGGAAGGACTGTTAGAAGTCGTGTCTTTTCACTTGCTGCCCTACGAATAAACAGTGAAAACGTGCCAAAATTATCCCGGGAAAGTGAATTCCTCTGACTTTACATTTCCAGCCAAATTTTGGGCCACCTACTTGTTCGTCAAGGTGATAGGATCTCGTCTCATGATTTATCGATATCTGACAGTTGAAATGGTAAAGGCAGCAAAGATAAACAGCGGTTTCATCCATCAGAAAACCTTGAAGACTACAGGAAAATACAGATTTTACTCTGTGATTCTGACAGATACAAGCATGCAAATACTCAACGGCTACGTTAATTTCGTGAGGTCTTTGCTCAAATCCCAGTGTGACTTTGTTTGGGTCACCAAAAACGGACGCCAACGCAGCAAATTAGGCAACAAGATGAGCAAGTTGCTCTTCGACGCTATTGGCAAATACATTCACCCCACGCGTTATGCCAAATCATTGAAACGCAAAGTCTTCCTGTGCTTAACAACAAAGAGCACCAAGTTTTGTCTGAAGACCAAAACCATAGCTCTGTCATTGCCAAAGTGCACTATCAGAAGTGGAGGTTGCTCGAAGTTGCTGTAAAGGCCCACGAGTGTCTTCAAAAATTACAGGGGACCAAAGACTCAGAGGTGGATATGGAAGTGAATACTAGATTTGGCGGCTCAAGTTCCATAGCCACTTTTGAGCCAGCCATTGAATGTGCATGATCACAAAACGGACAGCCCAAAATTGATACCCTGCATTCAAATTGCTTAGTAAGTCAGGGCCATCAACGTCGACTGTTGAGATTTACGACAAACGAGGACGGTTTCCTAAGGAAAGTCATCAATAAACACAGATTTGGACAATGGACTGCTATCTTGAGAGATACAGATTTCAGTTTCCAGAAAGGGAGGTTGGCCGATTCTTTAAAGAATAGGGCCGAACTCAAGTTTCTCTCGAATGCAAACGCCTTGTGAGACTGTGTCTTATTTATTTTATTTATAAACTTCGCCAAGGACAACTTGGCTCTTCTTAAAGAATTCAGTTCTAGTGGCTGAGAAAAATGAGCAAAGCAAACAAGATTGAGGGGTCTAATATCGATGGCACATTGCCTAAACCAAAACATCTTCACCTAGAAAAATATGACGCCGACAGTTTGTACCATTGCGTGCGATCCAATTGTGCAAACATGAAGGATTTCAAAGGCAACGCGGGTGTAGGAAACACGTCAACAACAAGCATAGTTGGTTCTTTTATTTCCACGAAAAACCTCCCGCAGACTGAAAGCTTGCCGCAAATTCTTTAAAAGTGCCAGCGAAATTGTGCTCCTCGAGTACAGTTGTTGATGATGTATTGTCTACGCGTTCAAAACTCGGCACTAGATCAATGCCATCCTTCTCACCTTCCAGTCAAATTGGAGAGCAATTTACGACTTGGTTTGCTGGAAGTGGCGGCGGTTACAAGAAAGATCGTCCCCCTCAGCAAATTGTCAATAGATGCTTGAAATTTCTCAAGTTTTGCTGCACAGGTGAGGAGGAATTATATTTCGAAGTAAAGGATTTTAGCCTGTGTTCTCCAGGCCTGTTGTTTAAGTTTATTGATTATTTACAAGAGGAGTGCAAAGTTTTACTCTGTGATTCTGACAGGTACAAGCATTTCGTGAGGCCTTTGCTCAAACCCCAGTGTGACTTGGTTTTGGTCACCAAAATGGACGCCAATGCAGCAAATTGGGCAACAAGATGAGCAAGTTGCTCTGCGACACTATTGGCAAATACATTCACCCCACGCGTTATGCCAAATCATTGAAACGCAAAGTCTTCCTGCGCTTAACAACAAAGAGCACCAAGTTTTGTCTGAAGACCAAAACCATAGCTCTGTCATTGCCAAAGTGCACTATCAGGAGTGGAGGTTGCTCGAAGTTGCTGTAAAGGCCCACGAGTGTCTTCAAAAATTACAGGGGACCAAAGACTCAGAGGTGGATATGGAAGTGAATACTAGATTTGGTGGCTCAAGTTCCGTAGCCACTTTTTAGCCAGCCATTGAATATGCACGATCACAAAACGGACAGCCCAAAATTGATACCCTGCATTCAAATTGCCTAGTAAGTCAGGGCCATCAACGTCGACTGTTGAGATTTACGACAAACGAGGACGGTTTCCTAAGGAAAGTCATCAATAAACACAGATTTGGACAATGGACTGCTATCTTGAGAGATACAGATTTCAGTTTCCAGAAAGGGAGGTTGGCCGATTCTTTAAAGAATAGGGCTGAACTCAAGTTCCTCTCAAATGCAAACGCCTTGTGAGACTGTGTCTTATTTATTTTATTTATAAACTTCGCCAAGGACAACTTGGCAGGAGAGATCTCACAGAACTAATGTTCCAATAACGAGACTCCTAAACAAAACAAAACAAAACAAAAAACAATAAAAAAATCTAGTAATTATATGATTCAGAACAGTTAATTAACAACAGAGTTTGACTAGTAATGCAGTTAGTGGTCTGCTCATATCACATTTTATGCAGACACTTTTGAAAGTTTGTGGAACCGCAGGATCATACACAGTTGAAGTTAGATCTAGGTAATGTTTCCTCAAATTAGTTTTAGAAACATTAATAGATTGGGTATTGTCCCTCAAGTATTCTGGAAGTGTATTAAATGTCCTTGAGGCTCTAGAGTACAAACTATTCTGGAACATAACATTCTTAGCTTTAGGTATATCTCAAAAAACACTCTTTGATGAAGCAGTACGTCTAGTTACTTAACAGGTTTAGATATCTTGAATTGGGTGTCAGTATTGTTGACAATTGATTTGTAAGTATAAACTAGATCTAGGTATTCATGCCAATAGCAGAGAGGTATGAGTTCTGTGAGTCTTAGTCTCACTTTGTACGAGATGTCAGTTCTGTATAGCAATGCGAGTATATACGTGGTGGCACGCCATTGTACTCTTTCGATAATTTTAATCCGTTTCACAGACTGAGGAGCCCATACTTGTGAGCTGTATGAAAGGTTGCTCATTACCAAGGCTGTATACAATGCTTTATGAGTCGATTGAGTTTTGACCTCTAGTGTCGATCTTCGAATGAAGCCTTGAAGAACATTTACTTGCTGAAATCTATTACTTAAGTAATCAGAGAACCAACAGAAAAGACTGCCATTGATGCCGAACAGATGTAGTTTCTTCAGGAGCAGATGATGGTCAACCCTGTCAAAAGCCTTTGCAAAGTCCAAGTAGATGGTATCAACTTGCACTCGGTTATCCAGCATCTCACCAACTTCGTTCAAGACTTCAAGAAGCTGTGAGGTGGTTGACGTCCCTTTTAAAAAACCATGCTGTAGGTTGTAAAGCTGGCTGGAGATGTGTTCGATTAGTCGATTATATACACAATGTTCCATATTTTTAGAAACAATAGGCAACAAAGAAATGGTCTGTAATTAGAAACCTCCCCAGGAAGGCCACTTTCTGGGATCGAAATAATATTTGCCACTTTCCATGCAGCTGGAAGTTACCTAGGTGAAGACATTTATTGAAGATCGCACAAAGGCAGTTGGAAATACACGGTGCACAGTTCTTTAGCAATTCCGCTGGGATTTTATCAGGACCAGTTGCTTTGCTTAAATCTAAATGGTGAAGAACGTCGAGAATGTAGGTTGAGCTGGTTTGACGGTAGAAGTTCCTCATAGACACTGGCTGAGCAGGGTGGTATATAAACCGAGTAGAAGTAATTGTTAAAAAGATTTGCAATATCGGCAGGTTTGTCAGCTTTGATCGAATCCACATGAGAACGAGTCCACATCACTTCACTAGGAATACTGGATTGTTTGGTTGAAGACTTGAATGAAGACCAGAACTTTTTTTTGTTTGATTTCAACAGATTGGGCAAACCCTGAAACTATTCTTTACGTTTTTTAGCTATCAATGTTTTGGCTTGTCGTCTCAAAGCTCGAAATTTTTCATGGATGTTAAGCTTTCCAGTCTTTTTGGCCTTATGCCGGGCAGTTTCTTTTTTCTTTAGAAGGTGTTTAATTTCGTTGTCTAGCCAAGGAGGCGTGTTTTTGTGTTTAAAGGTCCTTACTGGAATGTGGTCAGCTACTGCACCAAGAAAAAGGTCCATCCATTCTTGCCAGTCTGAGTCGATATCGGTGGAGTTAATAGATGGCATAAGATCAGTGAGCCTTAAGGTTTCTGAAAGCCCATTCCAGTCGGCGAGACGATAATTATAAACTGTGCGTATGTCACAGGCTGATAACTTTGCGTGAGCATTGAAATCAAAGAACAATAAGCTGTGATCACTGAAGAGATTCAATTGAGTTGATGGTACGCATTCAAGATTTCTGACGGTCTTAGGGCACCTTGTAAAAACAAGGTCAAGAATATTATGTTTATTTGTTGGAGAAAAAAGTCTGATATAAGTTCCCTGAAGTCTGTAGATCCAGAGCTGATATCTTGAAACTGGGATACGAAGTCGGAGTTCCAATACAGATCAGGAAAATTAAAATCGCCACATATAAGAATTATTCGTAGGTGGAATTTGACTCTAGGAATGAAGTAAATAAACAAAGCCATTCATTGATATCAACGCTAGGCGGTCGATAGCAAACACAAATCAATGTTTTCTTGGTGTTGATAAGTTCGATTTCAACAGCAGCAATTTCTAACTCTCTGGACTAAGCCCCAGGTGAAACCAAGTTGTAATGAATATTATTTGGTAGAGCAATTAGCACGCCACCACCACGCTTTCCAGAGGAGCGATCTTTCCTTACAATGTTGTAACTAGTAGATAAAATTCGACTTGAAGGCGCCAATGACGCACGCAAAAGTCACTCGGAGTAATCATCATCATTTTCTGTTTAATTTCTTGTTTGTGTTTTTTTTTTCAACTGAGATTACAACGTAAATCGAAAAGGGAAAAATATATATGCTCTAAGTATGTTATGACAAATTGCTACGAAATGAAACGAGTTTCTCCATGGCCAGTGTAATGTCATTCACTAGAACTGTTGTACTGTTCGAAAATCTCTTTCCTCTTTCGGATCCACTTGAGCCCCTGGGTTCCATTCCCCCACAAACGTACTGAATCCAAATTTGTCGATTTGGAGTCTCGCTTCCATTAGCTTCACGACTGAAGTACCTAACGATTTCTCGAAGTTTCGATTCACCAAGGTGATGTGCACTACATTTTCTGTTCCGCGTTCTTGAACTTCTTGGGAATCCAAATCAACGGCCTCGAACAGCGTCCGGGTTGCTTGGTTATAGCAGTGCTCATATGATGGCCGCACCAGGTCTTGCATGAACTCATTTCTGTGGTCCTTGAACACTTTGTACAGCTCTTTCATTACCACTGACTGTTTCTGCTCTTGAATGTGAACCTAAAGAGGGCAAAACAACATGATTCGTTTTCAGAGTTCATACCAGGCTGGCATTCGGTGATGGCTTTCACATGCTACAAGGGACATTACCGGTATTTACCTACTCAGCTGCCATTTCTAGCAGCATTTCGCAATTTTTACTTTTAATTTTGGAACATACTCTATAGACATGTCTTTTTATATAATGTTCTGTACAGTATGGTTATTTTTAAAGATTTTGAATGTTTGCTTATATAATTTTAGCAATTTTTTTTTGACTTTCCCTTGTAATTACAATGGTATTCTATTGATTAATAGTCATGTAATATATTTTAAACTCGCGACTCATTGCAAGATCACTCCTGTGAAAGTGACATAGGGATTATATAGAGATAGTAGTAGTATATTATTTTGAATAAGTGGATAGATACCCAAGGAAAGGTTTTTCCAAAGAATTAGCTGCAAGTAATGCTCTGTGCACAGTAATGGGATTGGCAGGAGCGCTGTTGGGTCTAGTTAAAGCGATTCAATAGACTTTTTCTGTGTTTTCCTTGTTTCCTCCGACCAGCAGGTCCACTTGACTTCGCACTTGACTTCGGCAATATCATTTTCATCGGAATCATCATCGCTTTGCCCCTTCACATGTTCCTTCTTTCTTTCATGTGTGGCAATTGCACTAAAGAAAAATGCTGTGTTTGGAATGCCTGAAAAACAGAGGAAAATTTCTTAGTTAGCATTCAGTTAAAAGTTCAAATAACATTCCATGCATAAACGTACCTGAAATTGCTGTACCACAAGAATTGCACGTCTTGAAAATTGTACCCCAAGATTGCTGGAGAAAGTTGTACCTCACGTTGCACATGCATTTCGCACTCACAATATTGCATCTTCCACTCACTACTGGACTCACGAAGCACAGATCCGGGCTCTTAATGCCATCGCTGTTCAACTGGCGACAGGGATTTTTGCTCTCAATATCGTATGAATATCAATGGATCGGCAAGTGTTGTCGCTTGATCTTATATATATACCAGCAAGGAAACTTGTGAAATTGGCTGAAATAATTAACTGGTGGCTGCGGGGTGTCATTGCGCCATCCAGCAACAACATGTTTTATTGCACCTAACATTTTAGAATGAGAATGATATTTTGAAAAACTTTTCTCTTGAAATCTTGACCGCATGGTAACCCCTCTATAGGGAATGAAAAGTGTTCCAACAGGTCAAAAAAAAACAGATAACACCTCGTTGTTTCACCGCAGAAACGTCCTTTTTCGACATAAACATGTTCTAGAGCATACACGCTATCGAATGATATTCTCAGGCAGTCGATAGAAATTAGAGCAAGTCGCAGTCTTGTTGCTGGCAAGGTGTGTGTTGCAAAATTGAAAAGCAGACCAAGCCCTTTGTCCCTCTTTCAAAGGAAATTTGTCACGGATACCCCACTCGGAGGCATCCAAAGACCCTAGGGAAATGTGCCGTTGTCGACAACAAAAACAAAACAGACACTCGCACTAACCGGAGAAAAAAGAACAAAAATAGGCCTTACTTCAAGTGGCCATCATTTGACGCTTATTGAAATGGCGTGCATCTAATTAGAGGCATTTCTGGACATATCTGAATCATTTTGGGCGAAAAAAAATATGATACAATAAAATAATGTTAACACAAATTCGGAACATCCAAGTAATCCGTCCTTTTCGGCCTCTTTCACGAACTTATCGATGGAGCACCTTGCAGTGACAGACGAGAATCAAAGATGAATAAACTGTTCCCTTTTAAAGACCTTTCAAGTGGATTCTGAATTCTCTACTTACGATTGAGGAGAGAAGTCATGTGATGACATATTCATAGCATGTCCAAAAAATCCAAGAAATCTATCTTTTCCGGCTCATTTGAAATAATATTCAAGTGTTATGCGAGAAGAGCGAGCTGTCGGGACGAGGACTATCAGAAACGGGATGGAAAAGATGGATTTCCCAGAGATGCTATGAATATTGCATCACATAACTTCTCTCTTCTACTGTAAGTAGATCATTTACAATCGACTAATAATAATAATAATAATAATAATAATAATAATAATAATCTTTATTTCTTAAGATAAAAATACATATCCTAAGTTACAATTAGTAAGAAAGAAAAAATATAAACTCTAGAAACTATTCACATGTCATATTTAAAAGTTACTAAAAACGTTCTTAAATCTGTCAGTGTGGATCCTAGGGACAGAGACTGATGTATTTGCAGTTTTGTTTTGTTTTGTTGTTTGTTTTTGTTTTTTTGCAGGGGTCTTATGATGTGATTTCCATCATGTCTCCGGAAAATCCTCGAGATTGTACATTATGAATATTTCAACATAAGGTGAGCCGAGAACGCTGGTTGAGAGGTTTCCGGGAGACTTCCGATTGGCCGGATCTTACGGCTGTTCGCCCCGCTCTCTCGGCCCATGTGACTCTTGAATATTATCTGTAATGAAGGCAGATAACTTCTCTCTTCGACTGTAAGTAGATCATTAACAATCTACTTGCAGTTTATTTTTGTTTTCTGCAGGGCTCTCATGATGTGATTTCGATCATGTCTCCGGAAAATCCTTGAGTCGCAGCAATCTCGGCCCCATCGGGAAACTCTTCGGCCAGATCGTCCTTTATGAATATTGTACCACTTGACACATGATTATTATCTCAAATGGGTTGGAAAAGGCGGATATCACGGATTTCCCGGAGATGCTATGAATATTGCATCACATAACTTCTGCCTTCGACTGTAAGTAGATCATTAACAATGTACTTGCA
>OX421449.1:22052811-22082811 GCA_949126865.1 Montipora capitata | reverse complement strand
TTGTTAATTAATGATGTTTTGTTTTGAAGTTTGACTGATTTGTATCACTGTATGTTACAGCATTTTTAAAAATTATGGTTTTGTAGTTTTACTACATATGACATCAACATGCATATTCTCTTAACTGGTCTTTTCATTTCTCTGAGGCACACTGTTAGGGTTTAAAGGGTTAAAATAACAGAGTTGATGTCAGGCGTAGTAATAATCTTACAAACTGCAGAGAAACTCTGAGACAAATAATTGGTCTCAGAGTTTCTGCAGTGATTTTGTTATCCCTGCATGGGTCCTCATCTCTGATGCAAAAAAATTCTAAAGGATGAAAAATAATAATTTATAGACCAAATTGTGCCCAGCACATGAATCATCAAAAGGTGAACATATCCTGGAACAATCAATCAAAAGTATTATCTCCTATTAATGTAATTCCGAATTTTAAACATAATTTAATCCAAAAGAGAAGCATTAATTGTTTGTTTCTAACATATATCTTAAGTACTTGTTGAGGGAAATTCAAGTCTTTAAGTATTCCAAATGCTGCCAAGTTTGCTTTTGTATTGGTGATGGGAGGATCCAGGAAACAAGGTCATATATGTACCAAATATTAAATAAAGCGCACTGAAGTCCGCCCTGTTATGAAAAAGCAAACCAGAACTACAAATATATGTACAGCTGTGTCTAAATGTTTAGTTATTGTATTCCTTGATGACAAACTATACTTGAGAGACAGGCCTAGGGTTGACATTGGCTTTGGTCCAGCACTCATTTATTTTTCATGATTAGAGTTATAGAGACCCACTAATAAATCCATTAAGTATCCATTAATTAAGTAACAAATCCATGATTGTCTCCCTTAATTATGCATGGGTCATACATGTAACTGTTTGACAAGACTCTACCTCTGTGGTGCATTTTTGGGTTCGTCCACAAGCTTTGTTAGTTTCTGAACTTCGTCATTAAGCAAGGCTAGAATGGGACCCAAAAACCTTAGTTAACAAGCAGTCCTGCAACTATAAAGTGGGCAACTTCTATTGTGCTTGAGGTGACGCATGCTACAAATCTTAGGGAAGGAGAACAAGCAGAGGCATTTGGGCCTCGACTGGATCTAAAAGAAGAGTGAAAGATTATATCTGCATTAATTAACTAGAAAAAACTCCTTCATCAAGTGTATTCTCTCTCTTGAGGGTTTTATTGAATGATATTAACTGTAATGCACAAATAAAAATAATGCAGTCAAGATTAATATATTATCCTTTGAATTTAACTCACCAGGTTCCACTTCTTTAACAGGAGGACTCAGTGGAGTTTCTGTGGATTGATAATAATTATTATTTAACACAGATGTAGATATATTTCCATTTTCTTTTTATTATTTCATAATTCCTAATGTATGGGAAAACTCAGTAGCGAACTACAGCTAGGCCTTAAAAAGTTTTAGGGCAACTTAGAGTTAGTTGTTAAACACCCAAAGTACAAATTAAAGAAAGTACCTTTCTGTTTGTTTTCCTTCCCTTCTTGTAGGTTGTCCCTTTTCCTTTTGAGAGAAGGGACATCAAGAACCTCCTCAACTTCCTCTGTATCTAGGAAATGTTCATACCATTATACAGTAATCAGTCATGTCTTGGTAGAGGGGAGGCAGTCACCCAAATATGTTCTCAATGTTTTGACTAGTTATGTCAGTGGACAATACCTTCATTGTTCTCTGTTGACATTGTGAGGTCCAGGACCTCTTTCTCACATTCTTCCTTGCAGCCTGTCAATAAAGAACAAATGCTTTGAACAATGATTTAAGTTTGAGAGGCTTGGTTGAATGGTGAAAATTTAAGTGTGGCAAGATTTGCATATGTGATAAATGACAACATACATTGTAGTTTTGTTAAAACTCTGCCCACCCTATCTATCACAACATTATGATTGTAATAAAACAGGGAGCATTTTGGCAGTATCAATTAATGCAGTTGTGCCAGTTTTTCTTTGGTTAATAGAAAACCAAAAGCACAGTATGAATACACAACTTAAAGCCTTTAACTACACTCCTTTAGTCAAAGATAGGTAGATTTCCTAATTTACATGTGTTGCTAATAAAAACAAACCTAAAAAAATCTGCAGAGAAATTTCTAGAGGATTTGGTTAATTATGTTAGATCGTGTAGTGACAGAATTCTGTGGCTCAAGACATACATTAGAACTTGTCATTTTGACTTAAAAGGCCGTGTTTTTCTTCAGAAAAGAGCAAACTGGGATCTTCAGCCAATTTTGATTTGATCTTTGACCTTTGGTGCGGTGACAAAACCTTTCTGTATTTCTTGTGCCCTGTGAGAGTTATTTTTTTAAAAGTTAGTAGTCGGTATTGGGTCAAAAGGTTAAATCACAAGCTGCCTCACTGTTACACTTAGTCACAGCTACAACATCCACAAGAATAAATATCTACCATGTGGCTTCTTACCACAAAACAGTAATTTTGCCGGATATGGTCTGGCACCCTTTTTTCTTCCCCACTGCACGTGTACAGTATCCCCCAAGGTGAAGTTCCTCTCTATGACTTTGTCCGTTTTCACAACGGCGTATCTGTTTTCGTCCTTGAAAAAGACAAGCACATACTCTTCCCCATTTCCTATAAAGGATTTACAAAATAAAAACAAACAACGAAGTAATATTTGTGGAAATCCCCGTGGGTTCTCCACGCACGTAATGCCCCGTGATAGCACAAAATCCAGATGTAAAACGGTTGACTGGGAACGTAAAATACTTCTTAAGGTATAGTCTTTTTCAAGTAGAGATTTTTGCAAGACACGTTTACATCCAGACTAAAAGAACTAATTTACTTCAAGAAATAATGAGGCGGTTTCTCACACACTTGCAAAAAGAAACGACCTCTACTGTAACAGCAACGATGAGCTTCTTACAGGTACTGGAAGGATGAAAATACTTAAAATTTGGCTTACCTGAATTCTCGTCTCTTATCTTTTGCATTTGGAGGCGCTCACTCATAGGCATTTCAAAAGCTAAAGAATACTGATCTGGAGAAAACCGAAAACGTGACTGCCTATCAAAGACCGTGCCGCGATCACCTTTGACCACGCACGACATACGATCGTAGTTTTGACAAGTGTTATTACGTCATGACACTACAAAGAACGATTGAATAGGCACATGACAGTCTGCGGGAGCGGGTTTTTTCCCGCCAATTTGCAGGAATTCTCTTCAGAT
Organism: Montipora capitata; assembly: GCA_949126865.1. Taxonomy (NCBI): domain Eukaryota; kingdom Metazoa; phylum Cnidaria; class Anthozoa; order Scleractinia; family Acroporidae; genus Montipora; species Montipora capitata. The sequence goes on along the minus strand of OX421449.1, from coordinate 22,079,605 downwards.
ATGGCGGATTCGGAAATAGACGAGTCTGATGATCATGACAGTTCTGGTTCAGATGAAGGGGTAGAAATAATTGTCAACAGGAAACGAATTCGAAGAACGAAAAAGATAAATAAGGGTTTGGCTGAAGATTCGACCTCGGAAGATAGTGATAGCTCGAGCTCAAATGACCCAGAACAGAGCTTATGTGACAGAAAACGTGTTCGAAGAACGGTCAGATTAGTTGAGGGTGTCCAGTCGGATACATCGGGCTGTTCCAAATCAGCTGAGCTTGAGGGTTCTGATTTATTGGTATCAGCCAATTCAGAAAGCAGTCCGCAAAAATCTTCTTGAAGACCAGCTAACAAAACTGCAAGTGCGAGAGTGAGACGAAGGATTTCAGTGAAGAAAAGGACCGTGACGAATTTTGTTCAAGTGTTGAAAAATGAGGATTCTTTGATGGACAGTGAGCATGACCCAACCAGCACTGCACAACTTCAGCCACGCTTGAACAAGGGCACCGGTTTTCTAGAAGATGTCAACCACCAAGACTCTGATGAAGGCAACAGTGATGACCCAGTGCACGAAGTTGAACCAGTAGCCAAAAATTGTACAGGTATTTAAAAAAATTGGGTGTGATGGTCTAACAATGAGGAGTGCTTATCACTAGACAATGCCCCCCCCCCCCACCTCAGGGGAGGGGGTACTTTCCTATATGGCCTATGCAGGGATGTGCATGTGGTTTGGCCCCTAAGCCCTGAACAGGGTATATAATTTAAAGTGAGGGTCTGGACTTGTTCTAGACAGGGTATGGCTGCAAGACTGGTTGAGTGTTAAATCAGAAACAAATCATCTGTATTTATTTAGCCGGAAATAAGTCAATATTAGATCATTTTCAGGACTAGTTACTAGCGGTTCCACATGGGAAGTGACGAGCTGCCCCATACAAACACCTTTACAGGAGCCCTGCACCTTTTCCTAATTATCTCCTTCAAGGCTGTGCTCTAGCAGGGACAGGTCGCCTAAGGCGACTTTTGGGGTTCAGCGACTGCGGAAAATTTTTTGTCGCTCAACCAGGCACTCTTTCTTGAAGTCCATTGTGTACTAAAATAGGCCAAAACTTCTTCTCACACACTGGTCTTGGTTGGTTGTGTTAGCGAAGCATGGCAGAAAAAAGATTGTACTACATTCGTAGCTGTTCGGAAAATTTGTTGCAGATCGATGATTTTAAAACGTGTAACACAATCTTCTCTGGATTTATGCAGCTCGACTTGTGTGTTACAAGTTGTACAAGCCGCACAAATCTGGGCTGTTTAAAGTGGCTCAGAAGTTGTTGACAGGCTGGCATCTCTTTGCGTTATCTTGACGTTAATTATGCAAATTTATTTGGGCCTTTTTTTGCAACTATTCACTTTGCGTTTGTCTCGCGAAAATTAAATCTATCAATCAAAATAACAAATTAAACAAGATTTCATGGATGGTGTTAACTACTCCTTAACTAAACTGGTTGGTACTGGTGGAACAAAAAATATTGAGATCCTTTGAGAAACCTGTTTGTATTCATGGCGTTTTATGAATTAATTTGACAAAGTTTTTTCTCGTATAATTATTGAGTTTATATTCTAAAACAGTGGCAAGTAAATTTTGTCTCATTGCAGACTCAGAAGGTTATGCTGACTCTGATTTAACATCTCAAAGTGGGGAGTCTTCAGGAATTCCAGAAAAATCATTCATGAATCAAGAATCTTCAAGTGTGGGTGAAAGTCATGAAGCAAGTTCTGACAGTACAAGTTCTGACAGTGCAAGCCAAGCTCTACTCTCAGATGAACAGGATGCTTCAGAAGGTGAACTTCCCGTGTGCCAAGGAACAAATGTTAGGAGAAAGACTTTTGAAGCTGCATTCTAGGCTTTGTCCAACAAACACAACTTCTCAAAGTCAAGCAGAGCAAATGTCCTTAAAATTCTGAGAACCTTTCTTCCAGAGCCAAACTTACCATCATCAAATTACCTATTTGAGAAGAATCTGTTTGAAGCATTGAACATCCCTTACACCAAATATGAATTGTGCATTAACTGTAGTACCACCATAACGGATGGAAAGTGCCTCAACAGAAACTGTGTGCAGTTAAATAAAAAGCTTAAAGACCGTGAGATAGAAATATGCTTCTTCGTCCCTATAAAGGACCAACTTGAAAGGATTTTACAAGGTATGGAGTACAGTGTAACTGGCCCTGAGGTAAAATGAACATTATCATGCTTACAACAATATATTAAGACACAACTTTACTTGTGTCCTTTGTGACTACTTTGTTTTAACTTGAGGGTAGCAACAAAATAATATTTGCCAGATCTCATGTTATACATGTGTCTCAGTTGTAGGGGTTCAGCTTCATTGAGCATAATGTATTTAGTTGAATTTACATGTAAGGGAGAATAATAAGACAATAAAAACATCTTGCCTGGAACAGTTTGGGTGCATGTGCATTTACATCGTCAGAAATAAATTCCTAAGACTGAGGGCATTCTCAATCTGTATTCATTGTCTTGGAAGGAAATATTACCCTAAATAATTGCATTTTCCAGTAAAAGGGATGATGATAATACCGTTAACGTATTAGCAGTAGGAAAAGGAGGAACAAACTTGTGTTATATTTTGGACTCATATGATGGTATTTTTACTTTATTTCTGCAGAGCATTGGGCCACAATAAATGATTACAAAACTGATCATGTTCATGGTGATAGCTTGTGTTATGACATTTGTTGTGGATCAGTGTACCAGGTTGCAGATGGGAAGGAAGACCCTCAAAAGTTGATATCCTTAGTTTACCACATTGATGGGGCTCCTGCTGTTAAGTCAAAGTCAATGAATCTCTGGCCTATTCAGTGCTTTGTGGTCGAACTGCCACCCAAGCTAAGGTACAGTTTTTCCAACATCTTAGTTTGTGGTCTTTCCTGTTCTTCTAAAAAGCCAGATCTCAAAGTCTTTCAAGAAAGGTTTGTAAATGAACTGGAACAACTACAAAATTTTGAAGTGCGAATACAGGTGGACTTAGCCAGGATTTCCATTGAAAGGGTTGCACTGCATGGTCATCTTGCGGATCTAGTAGCAAAGGCTCCATCCTTGTGTTTTTCCCAGTTTAATGGTCAATGCGGCTGTTCAATTTGTTTACATCCGGGAGAAAGGATTCAGCGAGGAAGAGGTACCATCCGGATTTACCCATATGCTAATCAAGAACCGCCTACCAGAACACATGCCCAAACCCTTGTGCATGCTAGGAGGGCAGAAAGAACTGGAAGGACCGTATGTGGTGTGAAAGGTGTTTCCCCACTCCTATGCGTTGTTAGTGTCCCAAGCCAAGTCCTCCTTGATTACATGCACCTTGTTCTCGCAGGGGAATTCCTCAGAAGGTTGAATACTTGGCTAGATCACCAGAGTGACAATGGGTTCCTGTCTCAGAAAAAAGAAGAGATTGATCAGGGTATGCTAGATGTTCAGTTCCCACATGATTTCAATCGAAAACTGAGACCCATCAGTGAACTGAAACGTTGGAAGGACAGGGAACTTCAGAATCTCTTTCTCCATGCAAGCTTACCAATCCTGAAGCCATTTCTCCCAGATAATTATTTCTGTCATTTTGCTCTCATTGTCACTGCAATTCGTTTCCTGACAAATGACATAATTAGAGGGTCATCAAGTTTCTTTATCGCTGTTCATTAATGCATCTTGATTGACAGAGAATTATGTCGCCTTTTTGACCGGAAATTTTTGTCAGAAGACGTAAATACTGCAGCCAATCACATGGCTTGAAGTGACATTTGTAACCAAAAACAAACCTTTTGAATTTCACCGTGCAGCTGACATCTATGCTTGTTACGAACCAGATTTTTAAGAGCTTAAAAAAAACTACCGGTACTGGCTCACATTCGTAGTCGGCATTCGCACGACCCAAATTTTCTTGTCACTTGTGGTAGACCTGGGTACAGCAAGACTTACAAACTCTTTTCAAGTTTTGAATCTCATTTTTCCCGCAACCATCCTGAACTTATTAAGGAAACGGATGAAGGAAAAGAGAACGAAATTCTTTCTCATGATGATTCGGATGATCCGGTACATTTGCCCAGTTCAGAGGGAGAAAGCGACTCAGAGAATGACACGAGAGATACATCTTCGAATGTCTTCGAAACGTTGATATATTCATACTTAAACTAGAGAGTGTAACAAATTGAGCCAGACTGCAATGAGAACTACGTACAAATAAATAAGCCCTGAGGACAGTTTGTTTGGCCTAGTATATCATGTTTATGAATAGCTATTTATAAGCCCACAACTGTATGAGTTCAAAAAACCAATCTAACATGGTTTAGATTAATCGGCCTTTTACTATTAAAATTGGTGTAAAAGTACACTTCCAACTGTGTAATTTTATCCTTGATAATACCCATAAACTTTTATCCTTTAAAAAGAGTAAAAATACCCTACATTTAGAGTAATTTTACAAGATTATTTTGGTGTAATAGTTTACACAGTAACAAGGTGTAAAAATACCCTACATATAGAGTAATTTTAGAAGATTTTTTTAGTGTAATAGTTTACACAGTAACAAGGTGTAATTTTACATTTTTGTGTTCGTAACATTACACGTTAATTTTTAGTGTGTTTGGTATCTGAGCCGGGCCCAAGACTATAATATCAAGCAACTTACACCGATGATGCACGAACCATAATAAACTGTGGTTAAAAATTTCTTAACCATCTTTATGTCAATACTTGGGAGGGTAGAGGTTTCATTGTCATTCTGGATAGTCACCTTATGAAATTAATCTTTTGACATGACCTGTTTCAAGTGAATTTTTCAGACATCCGGTAATTATACGCCAGAGTAATTATTATTATACTACAGATTATACTATCACAAATTAACTGCACGTAATTGAGTGGTACTTATACATTGCTCTTTCAATCATTGATGCCATGTGCAGATATGTCTGTTAGAAAGATATCACTTATACTAATGTTACTGCTTATGTTTGATGTATTTACTATTGAAAGATGACTGGCAGACCTAAAGGATAGTGAAACCTTTCTTAATTTTAGTCAAAAGTTACTGAGAAACGATCCTTGTATTAACAGAGGAAGTCACTGATTGTTGCACTGACCATCTCTTGCTTGGAATTAACCTGTTCAATGTCAAGGCATTCAACTGTGCCATGTTTGAAGACTGCATTGCTGCTTTCTTGAACATTGTTGTAAAAAAATTCATCTTTGAGTCCCTCTCTTCTGCACACGGGAAACAACATTCCGTTTTTCAAGTCATCTTCAATATGTGTTTGAAAATATGCTGCAAATTTTGGCACCTTCCCCAGATTTTCCTGAACTTGTTCTCATTTTGCAGAAACACTTCTTTCAACTTTAGGCAGAAATTCTTCTGCACTTTCACTATCGATGATTCCCTTTTCCTTTATAAACTCGTTTTTCAAAATATCTTGAATTTCGTTTTGTGTAGGCATTAGCCCAAGTTCAGTAATCTTCCTTACTATGTCGTCATCGACATGTTTCTTGCACGGAAGAAACATGCAGCTCTTTAAGGGAATTAGGAAGGTGGACTGTGCTTTGTCCCTGTCGGCTCCTAAGTAGCGAAGGCATTCTAATTGCCTGTGAATGAAATAAAGGTAATCGCTGCCGTTTTTGGTGGTGTGAAACATGGCTGGGCCAGGGGGTTGACAGTCTTACCTGTGCTCTGGTTAAGAACCTTGCTACTTTGGTAAGTCGTCGAATTTAGATAGAAGTTGCCCTTGTTAAAAGTTGTGTCTATGGGCAGTATGCTTGTCGAGTCGACAGAACAGCATTCTCGCACGATGTCATCTATCTGTTCATCGATGCAAACAACAACTCTAGGTGACTGCATCCACTGTAGATTACGTACGTCAGCATCTTCCTTTGCAAGTTCTAGTAAACTGGCAAACTCATCTTCATGAGCACTGGTGGTTGCTCTATGGCGCGCATTTTGTACCTGTTTGCTGTCTCTAGGCAATTTGAGGAGAGTTTGTAGTCAAGTATCCCACCTACTTCTTGTGAAACCTCAGCAAAAACTCTGGAGAGTCCCTTGAGTCCAGCGGCCTCTTCAAATAGCTTAGGCACTGTTGGTAAAAATTTCTTCCCAGAGCGAGGGTGTTTATGCAGACTTATTTGGTGCTCTTCACCAGTAAAGTTGTACTGGACCATCCCCAGTGGCAGGACTCTACCACCGCAAGTATGGACAAGAGTTGAAGTACTCTGGAAGTGTGTTTATGTCGCTCGAACACATTCTGAACAAGGAACTTGTTTTTTTTTTGAGTTGTTGCCGTTTAACTACTCCTCTTTTGCAAGCATAAACTTCAACTATCGTATCATTCTTAAAGACAAAGCGAGAGTGCTTGATCCGCGATTTTCTAAAGAGCCGAGGTCGGTGACAAGCCAGTTTTCGCTTTTTTCAGTTCTGTTCTGTCTATGACAAAACAGCAGTTCTCCATGGTGTTCTTTGGCCTTTTGGAACATACCTTTGCTCGTCGGCGTTGAGGAGCAGAAGCTGGAGTTTTTTATCGAAACCCAGTACATCGCGTTTACCTTTGCACAGGTAAGGAGTGGCTTTATCTCCATCGAAAAATGTAACTTTCCCTGGAAGCCAAACATTACAATTTTAGACTCAACTAGGATGTGTGCTTAATCCTGAGTAACAATGTAAATGTAACCTGTTCACAAAGAAATGGTATCTGTAGCACTTCAAGTTGGTGTTTATATTGTTTTAAAGGACCAGCAAAGTATGGAAAATATGACAAGGATGCGGAACCATGACTAATTCCATGGAACAAAGTAGGACTTGGTTATAGAATATGGTAGATTTTGATAGCACTGGTTTTGAATGGATTATAGCGGAGCTCCGTGTGCACCCAAGGCGCCCATGTGCATCACCATAGTTAAGAAAATGTGGTAACTCATTGATGCAAGAAATCTTGGTTTTAAAGCCATGACGTTATGAACTGTCCGTATGTACATACGTCCACCCCTCCATGCCAATGTGACCTGTATCATGCTAGTTTACAGCATACATCTTTGATACTGGACATCCATGTTTTGATAATTGACACCTGTCAAAACAAGGTACCTGCTGACCAGTATCACATGACCATATCATGGGCTCAAGCTTAGAGCTCACCGAGATCATTTTTTTAAGTTGGCGGCTGACCAGGTACTGGTTTTCGATTGGATTGCAGGCTCAACCCAGGTTAACTCACCTAAACGTGAACTAGGGTTCATTTTTCGCGCACTTTCTACATCAACTGTAGTTCTTACACAGTCAACGCTTTTCATGTTCAGGTGGAAAACGGGTTGGAAGATGTTTTCTTTCTTCATTTTCGCTGATTTCAATCCAGTTTGATACATCATGATATCTGTGGTCCACACTGGTGGCTACGTGGTTATACAAGTCAAGCATCGGAGGGATATAAACTTAAAGCTGAGTGTTTATTTGTAATTTGCTTAGAGCTGCTTTTTCCTCTGTATTGCTAGTTTTGGCAGATCTTTAGAAGCTCTGATAAGGTTACTTGATATGGATGCCTGGAGGACCTATGGGTAGAACAGAAGCGAAAGGAGAGTGAAAGAGAATGGCAACGGCAAAACAATACCAGTAATAGCTCCTACTTAGTGGAAGAAGTTACTCCACAAATTCTTTCCTTGGGCACTAAACCGTTTGTAATTTTCAAAAAGTGGTTTAATCGGTTTTTCCTTTATTCAGGAGTGAAAATCGAAATTTTATTGTCAACTGAAATTAAATAGCAATCATCTGTACTCTTTTTAACATAAAGAAAAAGTTAATTTGTTTGTTTGTTTTGCTCTAAAATGTGAGCGAACGAGTGCTTTTTAATCCGTTTGCCCAACTGGTTTTCGATGTGCCTCGACAGTAACAAGAAAATTTTGCCCTTATGTCATAAACACGTAATTGCAATGAATTTTCGTAAAATTCGGTGGAAATCTCACTAGCTTGTGTTTTTAAAAATTTGTGTAAAGCACCTAAACGTTATTTAAGTGTTGGAGGGGATCTTGTTTGATGTTTGTCTTTTCTTGGTTGCATTGCCGTATTTTGCTGATTCTTGATCCAAGCCAACCTGGCGTGTTTCAATAAAATACATCAAAATGTGAATGATCTCGTTTTTAGAGAGGAATAAAGTGCATCAGTAAAACTCTCTTTTGACCTTGAACTGACAAAGTTTTTTTATGGCTTCTAATTTTAGGGTGATTCCTATTAGCTGGCTATTGACAGTTGACTCTGAAATGGCTTTTTTCCTTTTCGATTTGCTCGCTGAGGATGTGCTTGTTTTCTTTTAAAACTAATGCGGTTCAAGAAAAATTCATTGCCAAACTGGTGAATTCCAAAGTAAATTTCACTAAAAAAACCGATATCGTTCTCCACACCTTGTGATTCATTTGATATCGGTTTTTAGCATAAAATGTACCATTGAATTCACTAGTTAGGCAATGAATTTTCCTACAGAAGAAAGCAAACAAAATGATTAATTATTAAAGCAGCAACTGGAAACATCAAAACGCGGCATTCTCGTCACCAGAGCCTCGGATCAACCCAAGGCTCTGGGAAACTCTGTGTAGGAGAACATGCGCCCTAGGGTTTTTATAGCCAAAAATTGGCTATTTGAGCCTTATGGCGCCTGCTCACTCTTCGTGCTAACATGAATGCACCAATTAGAAATGCTTTTGATTGTTCTTCACGAAAACCAGTGAGAACACCCTTTGTTTCAGGGTTCCCCAGAGCTCTTTCCTCCCTCAGTCAAGAGAAGAGCTCTGGGATCGAGATTGCAAAACGCGGACAATTCGAAACCTTTTATTTTCACTAACCCTACAAGCAGTAAGAATAAATAACCAGAAAGCTCCGCTTTTAGGCTTGGCTAAATCTATATATTCCATTGAAACCAGTAACTAGCATTGGATCATATTTTTGAGAGATAGCGGCGCCTGGAAGAATGGGAAATATAATTCCAAAAAGGGTTAGTGGTTGGTGGCCTCATTAGTCGTTGTCGTTCTCTTTCGCTCTCTTTTCGTTTCTTTTCTAGTCATAGGTCCTCCAGGCATCATGTAACCTTATCAGAGCTTCTACAGATAAGTCTTATGCCAAAAATTGCAATACAGAGAAAAAGCAGCTCTAAGCAAATTAAAAGTAAACACTCAGCTTGAAGTTTATATCTCTCCCTATGCTTGAATAACTGCATAGCCGCCAGTGTGGACCACAGCTATCATTATACGTCAAACTGGATTGAAACCAGCGAAAAATGGAGAAAAAAAAACATTTTCCACCTGAACACAAAAAGCGTTGACTTTGTAAGAACTATAGTTGATGTAGTACGGCCGTGTAGCCGCGTCAAGCCACAGAAAGCGCGCAAAGAATGAAGCCTCGTTTCTGTTTAGGTGACTTAACCTGAGTAGAGTCTGCAATCCAATCGAAAACCAGTACCTGGTCAGCAGTCAACTTCAGAAAAATTGCTGACCTCAGTTATCTCTAAGCTTGAGCCCGCTATATGGTCACATGACAGGTGTCAATTGATCAAAACATGGATGTCCAATATCAAATATGTATGCTGTAAAGTAGTATGATACTGGTCACTTTGGCCTACATGGAGGGGTGGACGTACGTACGTATGTACGGGCGATCGATGGCATCGTGGTTATAAAGCCAAAATTTCGTGCAGCTATGGGTTACCATATTTTCTCAACTATAGTGCTTTGTGCATGCACGCCTTTGGCACGCACAGAGCTCCACTATAACATTGGAGTCCTATTCCTAGGAGTAGTGCATTAGCTATCCTAAGGACTACGTTTTCATCATGTCTTTGAAGTACTCTAAAACGGGGCTTCAAAATAATAAGGAAGCTTATTTTAGGACTTCTGTGCCTAAAGATGAGCGCCTGAAAAAATCTACTTACTCTTTCAATGGATTTTTTTAAACTTTGAGAATTATCTTTTGATTCAGAACTGATGTATTGCACTTTCTGGCACTTGGAAGGAATCCCTGGCTCAATGTCTGCTATTTCCAAACTACAGTCACTGCTATTCTCGCTGTCCCAGTCAGGTAGGGGTGCGTTTCTCGCTCTGCCTGATTTTGTAGCAGATTCAGACACGTTTGAGGTAGCTTCATCGGTACCGTCATCGTACAGTGATAAGTCGTCCATTTCTTTATCACTTTCCACCAGTGGGAGAGTGTCACCTTTGCTGTTTCCAAGAGCAAATTCCTTTTTTGACAGAACATTTGAAGATATATTTTAATGAGCATTCTAGATGTTACATTGAAGGAAAGGAAGAAGGGTAGTATATCCATAGGCCAATGTATGTATCAAAATTGGTCACGATTATGACTCCAAGTATTTCTCTCTGGGGTAGTTGAGCTTGACGATCACAGAAAGTTGTGCAAAAGGTGGGCGTCTTCAAGCAGTTGACGATTTTGCAGGCCCACAGGTGATCATTAGTACGACTACACCTGAAAGATAGGAGGGACTATTCGTAGTGTACACTCCCACACCAGATTGTGAGGACCATATGGCAGGGATGATAGGCCTCTGACAATGAGTAATCAAAGGGTGCCTTTTTAGAGACTATTCCGGAACAGCTATTACCAGGTTAGACAGCAATCGTGTTTTTTGGGACCTATTAATTTTAGGTATTAATGGAATAATATCCGGTCATTCTGATGAACAAAAAATGGTTTCTTCGGAACCTTTGGGAAAACTTGTAGTGGGAAATATCGGCGTTCCTGTGATGTGGCACCAGTTCATACACTCAACGTGCACATCCACGTCTTTGTCTGTTGTCATTTCCGACAAGAACTGGACTCAGTCTTTTTCACAAAATTCCTTTTTTTGGCAAACTTTATTCCACTCATTCTCTCATTTCTCTCATTTCTAAACTGGAATAAGAATAAGTAGAATAGTCCCAAAAACATGCGTCCGTAGTTTTAGTATCCCTCTGGTGAGTGAAAAAGTCACAAAACAGTGAAGGCAAAAGAATGATATTTGCAAAAACTGGAATAGATGAGGAACTTACACTGTGCAATTTTTTGAGCAACTTGTCTCGCAATGCATTGCGAGACAAGTTGCACAAAAAATTTCTCAAGTGTTTACACTTGGCAACCGGCTCATGCAACTTGTCTTGCTAAATTGACCGTGAAAGCCTGGGATAATTTGTTTTTGGTGCAAAATCCGCATTTCAAGATGGCCACCTCAGGAAAGAAAAACGCCAAACGAAAATTGTCTGTAGCCATCCTGATAGATTTTCTTACATCTTCCGACGAGGAAGAAAAAGGTGAAAAAAGGAATCGACCTTGTTGGACCTGGTCTTGGATTGCTAGGAGGGAAGAGAGAGGAGCGTGTCATCGACTCACTAGAACTTGCATTAGAAGATGCTGCCAGTCACCGAGAGTTCTTTAGAATGAACAGTGAGCAATTCCAGGTTTTGGTTAATAAAATTTCTCACCAAATATGTAGAGAAGACACTAAGCTGCGCCGTTGTATCAAACCATCTGAAAGACTGGCTGTTACTCTGAGGTATTTGGCAACTGGGAGACCTACAAATCACTCGAGTACTCAATCCGCATCAGTAGGGCATCAATTTCTTCAATAGTAATAGAGTGCTGCGAAGCAATATACCAGACCCTTGGTCCAACGTTTTTGAAAATGCCACGTACTGAAGAAGAGTGGCTGTCGTTGGCTGCTGCATTTGAGACCTGCGGGAATTTTCCAAACGGAATTGGGGCTATAGATGGCAAACGAATTGTTATCCAGAAACCTTTTAATTCAGGCTCCCGTTACTTTGACTATAAAAGCAATAACAGCATCACCATGCTTGCCATTTTGGCCCCAATTATGAATCTCTCTGGGTGGATGTAGAGACCAATGGTAGAGCCCCTGATGGGGGATCTGGCAAAGGAGCTGACAAAAGGAATCTGCTGTGCCTAGGAAGAGAAAAACCGATTCCCTACGTTCTAAACGGGGATCATGCGTTTCCTCTTACAAAGTATGTTATGAAGCCATATCCACTTTCACAATTGACAAGTGAACAGAGAGTATCTTAAAGTTATCAAGCTAACTTTAGCTGCACTAGTCCTCCACAATTTCTTGAGGTAAAGTACATACATAAGGAGCACTTTGTGATATAAACACAATTTTTTAAAGCTTATTTGAGAGGGAGCGTTGAGATGACAGAAACTGGCAATCGCCTAATTTTTTTGGAATGTCATTGGGAGAAAAACCCTGCAATTTTTGAATTGATTATTTCTTTGATACTGACATTAATATTCCTATTGATCTTGCCCTACCTCTAGGGAAATTTTTATGAAGAACTTGGCCTTAATCTTCTAAACAAATCACACACCATTTTACACTGACATTGTTATGCAAAATTCTTTTCAGGCCAGAATTGCCCTCTATGTTATCAGATTCAGAAGATCATGAAACAGGAAAAATCATTCCAGGCTCTTGGCTAAGTGATCCACCATCTACCCTCTGGTGTGATTTTTCTCCCACTTGCAGCAATTACGTTTCGAATGAAGCAAAGGGCATTCATGTTGAATATAAAGAGTTCTTTAATAATGAGGGTGCTGTGTCATGGCAATGGAGAATGTGTGGTATAGACTGAGAGACTAACCAGTTGGATGGCAGTTAGCTCAGAGGTATTAGGGAGTGTTTGTAAAAGTTGTTTGGGGGCGGGGGAGGGGGGGCTGATGAGAATTTATCTATTAACCAAAAAATTTGGAGGACCCCTACATTAAACATTTTCAGGGACCGCCTTTTAGTATCCCTAACATTTGAGACACCCCCAACCTACCTCGTGGCCACAAACCAATACATCATGCAGAAGTCAGAAGAACGAGCGAAACAAATTAAGGGTGAAACAGAAAAACGCCTCCAAAAAGCGTAACGATCTGCGAAGAAACACAGAAGAAAGGCAAGGAAAACAAAGCCTTTAGAAAACCAGCTATCTCACTGATACATGGCACAAGCTAACGGCACTCAAGAACAAAAAGATCCTGGGCCTGGGTCAAACCTTTCAAAGCAGAATCAATCACTTCTACCATCGACAAACCTATTGGTTGAAACTACCCAAGATTAATTATTTTTGAGGTGAAAAACGTTCGCTGGTTAAAAAAGGTTAAAAACATAAGGTTTCGGCTATCAGTCTATAGCCTTAATGAATGAAAAAAAGTTAGCGCACGGATAGTAATATATACGAAAGGGAGTGCAAAACATTTTTAAAAATAGAATACAAAAAATGTATCAAAAAAAGCTAAGAGGTAAAACTGAGATGAGGTCTAATTACAATAAAATGGAGCATTGCCTAGGCAACGGTTTTGAGTTATTATCCACGTCAACAGTTTAAGCTGTGTGCCAAGATTCTGGTGTTTTTCGGACACGGTAATTGCCTTTGTCAATAACGCAAGCATTATCGAAGTTAAGGGAGTAATTATCTAGCCATGCATGATTAGCAACATTTGAGCCCTTTGTGTAGTTTTTCAAGTTTCATTGATGTTCCTTTTTACGCTTTTGGAAGCATCTTCCGGTTTCTCCTATGTAGTTCCAAGAACAGTCTTTACATGGGATTTTATAAACAACATCACATTGGAGATCTGAAGGGGACGGGAATTCTTGTTGAAGAGTTTTGAATGGTTTTTTGACGACGTGGATTCCATGGTTAAGAAGTAATCTTGTAAGAGGTTCAGTTAGGCCACTGATGTAAGGGAGGCATGCATAACCCTGATACGTATCCGATGGTTAGCCCCAAAGAAAAACATAGAAACCAGTTCTTCTGGTGGAGGGACTGTAGGTGGGGGTGGCTTCTTGTTGAGGATGGTAGAAATAACAGACGAAGGGTAGCCATTAGCTTCTAATGCGGCCCAAACGTAATTGGTTTCACGATTTTTTCCTTCATGACTGCTCGGAAGGTTGGATGCCGGGAACAGAAGGGTCGAGGCTGTACTGATTCTGTGTTTTATATCATGGTGAGAAGAGAAATCCAAGTATCGATCTGTGTGTGTTGGCTTCCGATACACATTGATAACGACAACACCATTTCTTCTGGAAACCAAGGTGTCTAGGAAGGCAATTTGACGATTGTTTTCAAGTTCAATAGTGAAAGAAATTTTGGGGTCGGAGGCATTTAGGGTATTGTGAAAGGGAGAGACAGCATCCTTCTTAATGATCACAAAAGTGTCATCAACATATCGCTTCCAGATCCTTGGTGGGACTGAAGAGGTACTAATAGCTAATTCTTCAATCACTTCCATGCAGAGATTGGCAACAATAGGGCTAACTGGACTGCCCATAGCACAGCCGTGAATCTGCTTGTATATACAGTTATTATAGACAAAATAACTGTTCGAATGGGTAAAGTCCAGTAAAGAAATGATGTCATCTGTGTTGAGACTTGTTCTGAACCGTAATGTATCGTCATTGTTTAGTTTGTTCCGAATGTATTCACAGGCTTTGTCAAGTGGGAATGCTGTGAAAAGCAACACGACATCAAATAAAACCATAACCTCATCATCTGAGATTTCCATATTAGCCATTTCATTGGCGAACTGTGAGGAACAGAATATCGATTAAGGTTTCGGATCGGCAATAGAATATCAGAAAGGAACTTGGATGTATTGTAAAGGGCAGAGCATATAGAAGAAACAATTGGTCGAAGAGGGAAGCCCAGTTTGTGATGTTTAATGGAACCACGGATGGCAGGCGGAGAACCATTCGTAGAACGGAGTTTGCGATAAGTCAATTCATCAATCTATTTTTTTCTTTTAAGATCGAAGAGTCTGTTATTCAATTCCTTCTCAATTTTTACAAATGAAGACTTGTAGACTAGATGGTAAGTGTCATGGTCACCAAGCAGAGCTTCCAATTTGGAGTCATACTCCGTTTTATCCATAACAACGAATCAGTTCCCTTTATCAGCTTTTATTATCACACATTCGTGGTCATCTTTTAGGTTCTTTAAGGCTTTCAATTCGGCTTTGGTGATGTTGCTGTGTGGTGGAGGTCGAGCCCTGTGGAGCAAAAAAGCAGTAGTAGTTCGTATGGCATCCTTCGAGTCGTCAGGAAGACAGGCGATGGCAGCTTCAACTTCAGAGACAATATCTTTGACAGGGATGGTTCGTGGGGTTGGAGCAAACTTCGGGCCTTTCTCGAGAAGAGAGCGTTCTGCTGTAGCGAGCGGTTTTTGTGATAAATTAATTACCCAGTTTTCCTGTTGATCGTAGCAGGGCGGTCATAGTCAGCTTCAGTACTAAGATATGTGAGCTTGTTCTCATGTCTCACTTCGATGTTGTTACGGACAGATTGGCGCCTCATTTTTAGGAAATGTAGCAGTGTGGATGAGGTGTCTTTGGTGACTAAACCTGATAGTTGATGTTCGGTTTCCTCGAGAGCTCCCTTCAGAGTTTGGATTCGATTGTGGCAAATAGAGATTCTTGCTCTCATACAATGCTTGCTGGCACGTTCCATAATATGTTTGAAGATAGGTTGGTTTGCAGTTGGCCTAAACCTCAAGGATTTAGGAATCCAATGGTTTTGAATGGCTTTAGGTGTAAAGTATAAATGGCGGTGGTGAGCTTCCAGTTTGTAAGTTGTTTTTTCCATCCTTCACGCTAGTTTTAGGGCTTCAAGCCCAGCCTCTCATGCATGGCTAAATAATCACTCCATTGACTTCGATAATGCTTGCGTTATTGACAAAGCCAATTACTGCATTCGAAAAACACTAGAATCTTGGCACACAGCTAAAACCGTTGACGTGGATAATAACTCAAAACCGTTGCCTAGGCAATACTCCATTTTATTGTAATTATACCTCATCTCAGTTTTGACTCTTAGCTTTTTTTCACACATTTTTTGTATTCTATTTTTAAAAATGTTTCGCACTCCCTTTCGCACATATTTCCATTAGTGCGCTAACTTTTTTCATTCGTTAAAGGCTATAGACTGATAGCCAAAAGCTTAGGTTTTTATCCTTTTTTAACCAGGGAACGTTTTTACTTCAAGATGTATTATCCTGGTTACAGTTCTATTTTTACATGAATTATTTTCTTGCATTAAAAAAATACCGCACAGTAGTATGAAGGTTCAAATCTAAACTCATAGAACAAAAACCATTGCTAAATGAAATCTCATTGGAAGCACCGAAAAGAGGCATCCACTGAAATATGTACTCGAGAGAGCAAAATTATGACAAAGGAAAAGGAAAACAGACCACGTGCAAGGGAGTCATGTAGGCCTGTCAACCTCATTTTACACTCACCAAGAGTCTATCACCCAAGAGTAAGAATTACCCAAATTGGCCTATTCCCCATCAGCATCAGAAAAGTGTCCATTTTTAAACCTAGTTTTGCGGGAAAATTGACCCCAATCAAACCCTTTGGGGATATAACATTTTTTTCCAGGTATTTCCATATCATTAAATGTGAATGCTAAATTATAATGCAAATGCAATACACAAAGAATCTTACCCTGCGAGCAGAGACCCTTCCATCTTTCAAGATAAATCGGGAAGAGGAAGGGACAACCGCTTCAAATTTCTTTGTCGAGCTTGCGTTAAAAATTCAAATATATTCGGGTGTCAGTCTGGCGTTCCATTTCATTTTCCACTGAAAGAGTTTTTTATCTCCTCAATGGATAAATTGAAGCGGGATGAAAGGGCTTTTGATGCGTTAGCCTTCTTCGATTTATCTTTATAGCTGGATAGACTAGTGTTCCACAAACATGGGTATTCTCTCAAAGCTACTATTAGGTTTTTCTTACCCTTGTCATCAATTTTTTGCTCATAGGAGATTTCCGGAATAACTGATTCATCCGTTACATTTGTATCAGTTGAATTATTGTCGTCAACTTCCTGTACATCATATGGACTATCTCCGGAGAGTGAAGCCGCCATGTTAGCTTTATTCTCATCCCCAGAGCCCCATTGCACACTTGTCTATTTAGTCATGTGGATGACTAACCTATCTCATAACAGAAGCTCATGATGAAAAAGTTGGATTGACGTCTTCAAAAATAGGTCTGCTAAGGCCAGCAAGGAGCAAGGAAAGTTGTAGGGATGTAAAAATTGTACATCATAAGCTTGCCCCTCAAAAAAGTACTTTTGCGTGAAGTTACCCGACACGCCGGTCATGTGAGCATGTGCTAATTTGATAATGCTTGCGTCATTAGCGTGTGAATTCAAGTCAAATCACAAAACTTTTCTCATGCATGGCTACAAGACTATGGAGAGCTGACAAAAATTCTGTCCGATGCCTTTTTCTTTTGATTGTCACATATTTTTCCTTTCAGCTTTCTGTGTGACAGGATTTCTCAGTTATTTCCTGTCTTCCATTTATTTTCGCAAATAAACTCTTGTGAAAAAACAGTCTTCGAAAAGTCGTGTATATAGGTCTATGAATTTTATTTGAATTTGTGCTACCCGTCACCTCCTACCCATCGTGACCCTTCACCTGTCACCTACCACCCGCAGAAAAGTACAGTACAGAATGATGCCACAGTGTATATACATACAGTGCACATGCTCATGTAGACAAATGTTTTGACCACAGCCCAATTTACACAACAATCAGTCTTTTTGTAGTTGAAAGATATTAAGTTTCTTCTGGTCATTTAAATTTTGGCGCCACTTCCTGAGTCAGTTTGCTTTCATTAACCTTTTTAGTTCATCACCAGATGTCAACGCTTTGGGATTTGCTTGTCTCATCGAAGCAAACACAATCTCCTAAAGCTACTAGATGGACCCTTTGCTGATAAAGTTATTGAGGAAGTAAAACAAGAAAAAAAACTCCATGGAACTGGTGACAATTCCAGTACATGACATGCGAACAGTCCATCAAACCAAAGACATCCATTACTGTTTATCTAACATAATACTTGATAGAGTCCCATGCAATGGTCTCTACCAAGTCACTCCCTCCAGAAATATCCAAACTCTGCCAAACTGTCACTAGATGAGGCGTGCCACAAGTGCAGCAAATATTGGGTTGGTATCCTGAACTTGCAAATTGCCAGGCTGAGCACCAATTTTTTCATGGAGCATCTGACAAGAAAAACTAATCAAATTGAATTTGTTAAGTGCACTTGTTCAGTTTGCAATCACTGTTCAAAGTCGCCTATTCAAGCAGTGAAGTTTTTTGACTTTCTTGAGCAACACAATGGAATAGTGCCAACTCCCGAGCCGAGCACAGTCCACAGTGGACACCACACATCTCTTTTTGCAGCATGTAAAAACGCCCCTTGTTCGTGATTTTAAGGAGTATCTCCCAAGTTTGAAGAATAAAAGCCAAGCTGCCTGTACAAAGGGTACTTGCCGGTATATTTATAAGTCCAAACCTGATAAAAAACGTCATAGTATCCTGATGAATCACAAGAGAAAGTAAATGGGTAGACCGATCTCATGCACAATTATACTTTTATGTCTCATTTAGCTGTGAATGCACTATAGTACATAGCAGTATTCGTGAAACAAGATACAGCAATTAAGTTATGTTCTCGAAAAATTGATTGTTTTCTGGACATTACAAGGTAAAGAAATTGTTCCTGAAAAGACACTAAGTTTTACCATATTCAGTCAAAAAATTTACAAGGGCTTTTTAATATTCTGAGAAACCTGTTGTCAATTAGCAGCTGTAACCCTGTTGTTTTACAAATCACAGAGATCACCAAAAGAAATGTTCCAGCTACAGTCTTTCATGATTGATTTGCATTTCCTGATGATGATTGAGCACTGCTCTGTACCTTGCAAGAAGTTTTCCATCACTTTATGCTGATTGCCTCCCTAAGGCAAGCATATGCTTCTGGGTGCTTTTGGGACTCTGGTTTTATGATTTTCTTCATTCTAGCTGGAGAAAGTCCCTTCTTCCTAAATTCTCTTCCCTCTCTCATAACTCGACTCTGCTAATTGTGCTTTCGAATAAGAAGTTCCTATCGTATCACACTTTTCTTTCAGACAGGCTTCGTTCCCCTTGCTTTTCAACTCTTCGGGTTTCAAGATTGTATTTTTACTGTTTTTAGGGTTCGAACAATCGTCTTTCAAACTGGTCAGTCAAGTGGCTGACGATCCTTATTACCTTATTTCAGGCCAAGAGGCCAAAACGGCTTGAAAGCCATACTATGGGGACAACATATAGTTACTTACATGCGAAATCTATAATAATGAAATGAGGAGCATTACATTTCATACTGAAGTGTTAATTTAGTTAAAGAAAGTGTTTTCTCTCTGGGATTCACTTATTTATTCATTACGACTTAATGGCAACAAATTATATATAAATTCAATATGAATATAAGTAAAGAAGTGTAAGAAGCCACAGAGATAAAAAAGTAATCTAACACTCTATACTAGACAGATCAATCTAAACTAATAAATATGATAAAACTGATAAGGTATACAACATAAGAATAAGATATTAAACTAATTGTAAAATATAGTAAGAGCACATGTCAAAATTCCCTCCCCATTTATGACAGCAAAATTGTTAACACCAAGTTTAAAAGCTGCAAGACTGGGGCTGGTTGCCGAGGCCTGGAGGTTCAGAGGTGTCAATTGCATGTCAGGTAAGTACAAATAAAATCGCTTTGATAGCTTTCAAGATGTAAATCCAAGAAATGGAGACATTGTTGGGAGGTAAATCAACGTGTCCAAATTTTGGGGCTATGCAATGCCTCATTCTTTTCAGTTATTCGGCAAAATATGCTACACAAAATTACAGAATTTAGTGTGGAGACGAAATGTTGGTGTCCCCCTGTGGGTGACAAACATGGCGGTCAGAAACCAGAACGACATCTGGAGTTTACTAACAAACATTCGCATAGACAGCTCTTGTAACATTTTGGTTGTGAATCGATGCTCTATGTGCCTGACCACGTTATGAGCGGCCATGTTTATGTCACAACTCTTCTATTTTTTCTTACCGAGCTAAAATATGGAAACACATATATTTTTAAAGGGGCTAGGTCATGCTATTTTATTTATTTCTAAACTCAAATTAGCAGAGCAAGAGTCTTTTTTTTGCAAATTCACGGCCACATAACAACTAAGAATGATTCTCCATCTTTGTAAATGACATTTTAATATAGACTGATATAAATTTGAAAAAAGGTGGGCGGGCGTTTTTCAAATTTACTTAAATTCAATCTATTTCAATCCTCTCCAGTTTTGTCCATCCATGTCCCTTCCTGGCTTCCCTGGCTTCCCTGTGTTTTGTTAGAGTTCTTCTGTAGTTTTAAACAATTATTTTGATATTTTAGTTAATTCTATGACTATTCGATGGTATTTAACGTTGGCGAATGCGAACCATGCTTTGAGCAACGTGGCCTGGGCATGAACCTAACCTATAAGAATACATATTCCGACAATTAAATTAGTCATTTCATTTGATAGGGGCTACCTTCAAAGAAGAGATGGGCATAAGGCTTACCGACTTCTTTTTGTCTCCGTTTTTTGAGAGCCTTTGGGGTCTCGAGTTCTTCCTTCAAATTCTCATTGTCAGATGCCGGAAAGCAATCCTTGTTCTTTTGGTCTTGCAGGAAGTCAAGCAACAAATGGTTAAGCTTGCCTTTGTCATCTGTAATGAAACATTTAGTGCAGAGTATGATCAAGTTTACGCTAGAAGCAGACTGTTATTTGTTGATGTGATTACTTGAAAATTTTAACCCATGGACTAATTCGCGTGCGCTGTTGTGTTGTACAAGATAACTTGGGAAATTTTCGAGGTTTTGCATTGGAAAGCGAGCGTTAAAAATAAACCATATGCGCAGTAAATGTACACAAGATACTGAGTTCTAGAATTAAGTTCACCTTGAAGAAGAAACAGTGAACTTCCAGATGATGTAAAAATATTGCTAAAAAGTGATTCAAAACACGTCCTAAGGCTCAACTGAAAATGTAAAGGTAGAATTTTCGAAGCAGCGCGCGTTAAGCAATCAAGAAAGTTTTTGATCGCTAACTAAACAAAGCACTTGAAAAATATATATTATAACTCAAAATATGCCTTATGCAATTTACAGTTAAGTCTAACCACTCAATGGATAAAAATTGTTTGAAATTTATTCCAATCGCTTTGTTTTCTTGCAGGTATAAGTGCAAAAAAAAGGGAAAAAACGCTGATGCCGAATTAAACAAAATTTCACCACGTGTTTTCTGCTTGTCAAAATACACAAAACCGCAATATTAATTTAGTTAATTGATCACTATCATGTTTCATGAGAGAACAAACCAGGTCAAATTGTGTACAAAAGTAATCTTTCGAAAACTTTGACTGAAAGATAACTTACACAACACAAGAAAAACAACAGAGAAAATCGCTGGAAGTTTTCTCGCATTTGCGGAATATAAACGCACGATCGGATTGATTTATTTGTTGAAGACACTGATCTTCCGAGGTATGCCGAAGGTGAAAATTCCTTCGATTACCAATTTATTTTAGGACAAAAAAAACTAGTTATTTGCAAAAAATCCATCGGTTGATCAATATAAAGCTAAATTTGGGAGCAAATCAATGCCCATTATGACGTTAATTGCTACGAAGGCCTTTAATTCTGCGCGGCTTACTCCATGAAGGTAATGCGCTCGGGGTTTTACAGTTTTTGACAGGCATACCTACTCGTTTCGTTTACCATTAATTCCCATAGATCATCTCCTATGAAAACTAAGAAATATATTTCATTCATTATGATTATCTAAAACGAAATACCGAGCAGTGGCTGCCACGAAATCTGGAACTTGAATATTATCGAGCTGATCATTCCAGCGAGCTTCTTGTTTATCATCGGTCGCTAGGCTTTCACCGTCTTCTTCGTCACTTTTAAAGCCATCTAAATCAAAATTTTTGTCTCTAATATCCCCTCCTCTTACAGCAAAACCATAAAAGATCCCTTAGATCCCTAGATCCTCCGAATCCGAAAAAAAAAGCATGAATATCCCCATCGTTCGGTGCGCTATCTGGCGCATCGGCTGTTGTTTTCGCGTAATTTGATCGCGCGATCGAAAGGGCAAAAAGCCAGCCCTTGTGGGGTCTCTTATCAGCTGTCAAAATATGCTCACAACACGGCAAATGATTGGTCAATTATCCTACTAAATCTCCATAACAACAAAAAATTTAGATTTCCTAAGGGAGACTGGGTAGAGGCCTAAGATCAACTCCGATCAAGACGCCATTTCGTACGGCCGGTTTTGGCCGGTTTAGGTATTTCAGGGGTCATCGCGCGCGGCCGGTTACGGCCGGTTTAGGTGTCGATGGGTTAAAATACCCGCACGTAGGTATTTCAAAATAAGTTGAACTACCACTGCTCTCAGCAACTCGGATCTTAAAAATTCTCAGTTAGTGGTATAAAAACATGAAGAAGACGCAAGCAAAACGATTTTAAAATGGATGGTTACATTCTCAAGTGCTCTCTGGTAACTATGTGAACATTTGATAACGTAAGAAACAAAATTCAATGGTAGTAAAGAACAATGCGCTCACTGTCTTGTCCAATTTAAAGTAAAAAAGCCCATAGCGAGGAACTTTAAGAAGAGATCTCGGAGACATTGTGAAGAGTTAGTTCCCTGAAAACTCAGTGATGTTTGGAACTTCACGTTCTTGGAGTTACGATTTAAAACCAACAAAATTGGTGTTGTTTTGTACACTGTTGAACGTAAGTTTGCGTGTCTTACAAGTTTTCTTATCCTTGCAAAACACGAAAGGGAAAGAATTTAATCTGGGGCGAAATTGTTGTAGTTTTAATTTTTGAACATGCCTTTTTATTGTGAATTCATTACTATTCCTTTTCTGTGGATAATTCAGGAAAAAACTGCTGGTAACAGTAAATTCTTTTTATTACTGCGCTTTTCAATAACGAAAGGCTTTAGTAGCTTTATTTGATTTACCACGAAATACAAATAACGATTAAAAAAAAACAGTTACACAAAAGCAAATGAAAGTGGCGAGGAAGCCCAAAAAGAAACCATGAGGCTTATAGACATTGGGCTCCCTCAGAGTAAAAATAAAGTTAACATTAACGGTAAGGCCTGGATCGAAATTAAAATACAATGAAGGTAAGTATAAATTAACTAATTACATAGACTGAGTTGACAGAATACAAAGTATGATACAAGTAACAACAAGAATGAAAATAATATCAGACATGAGAAGAAATATAACTATTTACTACAAGATTTATAACTAATAATTCATGTATAATTTTTTTTTCAATTTCGTTTTGAATAAGTGGAGAGAATTAGATTCTTTAATATCATTTTCTATAGAGTTATAATAAGTAGGTCCTTGGAAACTGACAGAAAATTTACGAAAGTTTGTTCTACAAGAAGGAAGGTGAAAATCGTTCGCATGTCTAGTGGCATAGCTATGGACTTGTTTGTTTAAAGAAAAATAATTGTTGAACTTTGAAGGCTAAAGAGAATGGTTAAGAGCAAACATAAGTTTACCCAATTCTAGCTGTCTAATATCGGAAAGTTTTAGTAGTTCTAATTCTTTGAAAATAGGGTCTGAATGAGAATCGAAAGTTGATTTAGAAATAATTCTGATAACTCGCTTTTGCAAAGAGACAAGACGGCGAAGATTGGTTTTGTACATAGATCCCCAGACAATAATACAATAATGAAGATAAGGATAAACTAAACAATAATAAAGAGTTTTTAGACAGGGTTTAGGTAGAAAAAATCTTGCTCTATTAATGACACCTATTGATTTCGAGATTTTACGAGCTACTTGAGAAATGTGCGGTTTCCAAGACAGATGTTCATCAAGGACTACACCTAGGAAGACCGTTTCCTTAACCTGTTCGATTCTCTGGTCATTTATGCATATTTGCATTGGAAAATGATACCTTTTCTGTCTAGGCTTAAATAACATAAAATTTGTTTTCTTCAGGTTTAAGGAGAGTTTGTTTGCCTTAAACCAATTGGATAATTTATGAAGTTCGGAATTGAGTGATGCTGCCAAGTATACAGGATCTTTATGGGACATAAATAAATTAGTATCATCAGCGAATAAAATCAGCTCGACGAGCGTCGATACGTTATTTAAATCATTAATATAGAGCAAGAAAAACAAGGGGCCTAAAATGGATCCCTGGGGGACACCACAGCAGATAGTTTGAGGAGAGGAACATTGACCGTTAAATTGAACGAATTGCAACCTGTTGGAGAGGTAGCTTCTAACCCAGTCCAGAGCCACGCCACGTATACCATAGTGTTCGAGTTTGTCAAGCAGAATATTATGATCGACGGTATCAAAGGCCTTAGAAAGATCAAGGAAAACGCCAACGGCATGTTCATTGCGATCAAGAGCAAGAGATATTTTTTCATGTAGGTCAATCAATGCTAACAAAGTTGAATGATTTTTCCTGAAGCCAAATTGCTTATCACATAGAATTGCTAGTTTACTTAAATAATTATAAAGATGGTTATAAACAACCTTTTCAAGAAACTTAGAAAAGCTAGGGAGAATCGAGATCGGTCTATAGTTCGAAAAGAGTGATCGATCACCAGCTTTAAAGAGTGGTATCAAGCGAGCAATTTTCATTTGGTCGGGAACAATGCCATGAGAGATAGATAAATTGATTATATGAGCTAAAGGATCGGCTATAATTTGAATTGACTGTTTTATGATGGAAATGGGAATTCTATCATGGCCAGCTGCCTTACCTGGTCGAAAAGCATTGGAAATTTCCGATAGCTCATTTGGAGTCACTGGATCAAAAAACACCGATTGACAAAAGTGACCAGAGAGAAAACTGCGGTGAGAGACAGACGAGTGAATTTCTTTGGCTAGATTAGGTCCGATACTAGAAAAATAACTACAGAATCTATTAGCGATGTCTACTGGATCCGTAATTTCTTGGTTGTCAACTTTAAAGATGGAATTGATTTTAAACGCTTTCTTTTTTGTCTTAATAATTTCGTTTAGAACCCTCCATGTAGCTTTGGCATTTAATTTAGAAGCATCGATTTTCTTTTCGTAATATATACGTTTAGCGATTCTTAATGAGTGATTCAATTTGTTTTTGTAATTTTTATAACGAATTTCATAATGCAAAGATTGATTATTGAGATACTGTCTATATAACTTATTTTTCGTTCTTATCGACTTCAGAAGTCCTTTCGATAACCAAGGCTTTCTCAGGTAATTGCTCACCTTAGTTTTTTTTAAAGGAAAACATGAGTCATATGCCGTAGAGTATTGTTTGAAAAAGCTGTTATAGGCATTATTTGGATCATCAAAAGTGGCATACTGAGCCCAGTCAATTCTCTCCAAATGCGATAGAAACTTAGTTGTGTTGACTTGATTTACATCTCGAACAAAAACAGTTTCATTAGATGCTGAGATTGAGGTATCGAAATGAATAGAAAATATAGGCAGATGATCAGAAATGTCAGTGAAAAACAGTCCACTCCTGGATCTATCGAAAAATTGGTTGACGAAAATGTTGTCAATTAAAGTTGCCGAGTGACAAGTTATTCTTGTAGGGCGTGTAATCAATGGAAAGAACATATTTGAATATAGCGCATCTAAGAATTCACCAGTAACGGAATGACATTGGTGGTTCATTAGATTTAAGTTAAAGTCACCCATGAAATAACATACCTTATTTTCGTTTGAGATCTTACTTAACAGCTCATTAGTCATTGTTAAAAATTCATCAAGGTTTTGGTTTGGCGGCCTGTAAATCACACCAGTAAC
Organism: Montipora capitata; assembly: GCA_949126865.1. Classification (NCBI taxonomy): domain Eukaryota; kingdom Metazoa; phylum Cnidaria; class Anthozoa; order Scleractinia; family Acroporidae; genus Montipora; species Montipora capitata. The sequence continues at coordinate 22,053,882 of OX421449.1, read as the reverse complement.
AATGTTCTTTCCCTGGGGCATAACAATTTCAATAAACAAAGATTCTGCCACGTTTGGCAACGAAAAATCAAGATCGCATCGAAATTTAAAATTCAAATTGCTAGAAACATACAAACCAACTCCACCACCGGATCTATTTTCCCTACTTTTATGAACAAAATTGTAACCGTCGATGTCGACTGACGACGACGAATCATTTAGCCAAGTTTCGGAAATACCAATCAAAGAGAATTTTAAATTTACGTTAGATAAAAGATCCGTTTATTTGCTAGCATTACAATGTAGGCTACGAATGTTTAGATGCAGTAGAGAAAAGCTGTCACAAATACGCGAATCTTCACTTGATAGCATGTCATTAAATTGATCTTCAATGAAATATTCACAGTCATCGCTAAATAAATCCCTGAGGTTGGTGTCAGGGTCAAGGTCAAATGAACGAGCTAGATTTGTTCTAATATTGTGGAGTAAAGGATTGAAACTTAAACTAGCCAATCTATCAGCATCATAGCGAACAGGACCATTTTGCATTTCATAAATTGCTAGGTTGAAGTCGGCGTCATCAAGGTCGTTAAACGGAAATGAAAATTCCGGAAAGACAGACATTTTCAGAGTGGGGGGAAACAAAATTAAAAAAAAAAAAAAAAAACGGGGAAAAATAGCAGTAAGAAATAAATAACTTAGCTGTTCTCGACATTAGGTCCGTCTCTAATAACCAGTTTATCTAACACAAAATAAGCGATCTTCCCTGCTCTCTTGGCTGCTTCCATCTTTGCACGTTGACTTTCTCTTTTCTCAAGGGTTGCTGGAGATAGGTCTTCTTTCACAAATATATTGTCGGGTTTAATTCTTCGGGCACATTTCAGGATCGTTTCCCTCTCTTTCCAGTCACGAAGGCGACAAACAATGGTTCGAGGACGATTTGCAGAATTCTGGGCCGAAGCTGGCCTACGAGAACTTTTACCCACGCGATGTGCTCTCTCAATGTCAGGAGCACTGGCGAGATTCAATTCGTCTTTCAAAACTTGCTTTACTTTAGCTTCAGTTTCTTCCCATGTTTCTTTATCCTCTTCG
>OX421449.1:22027811-22047811 GCA_949126865.1 Montipora capitata | reverse complement strand
ATAAAGTTCTTGGTCTAATTAAGTGAACAATCGGTTCTGCAAACAAAGAAATCTTTTCCACATTGTACAAGGCTCTTGTGAGATCAATCCTTGAGTACGCTTCCCCTGTATGGTGCCCTTACCTGGTTAAGAATATTGTTCTCTTAGAGAAAGTTCAGAGAAGAGCTTCTCGATTGGCCTTAGGTCAGCGAAGGGGAGAGATGTCATATGAAGATCGCTACGAAATGTTGCGTTGGTCGCAGTTGACTGATAGAAGGCTATATTTTTCTTTGATTGAATGCTATAAACTTGTATTCGGATTGAATAGCCTTTGTTTTCGTGATTTTTTTGAGTTCGCTTCAAAACGAACCAGATCCAATCACAATTACAAACTGCAAGTTAAATCGGCGAACTGTAATTTTTATAGATATTCTTTCTTTGTCAAAATTATTCGCGAATGGAATAACCTGCCTGCCAATGTTGTTGAGATAGGAAATTTAAGACGTTTTAAAATAGCTCTTAAATCACACTTTTATTTCTGGAAGTTTATTCACATAGGGTTAACCTCTTAAACTTCCTTTTTAGGGTATTATTATTTGTGTTTTTGTTTATGATACCTTAAATAAAGTATGTAATACTTGTAATACCTGTAATATCCACAAGTTTTCAGAATTTGAGGGAGGAACGTTTTTAGCGGAAGCTAAAGGTGTAAATGCGGTGTTGCCACTAACAACAGGAGGAGTTTTGAAAGGTTAATTGCTGGTACCTGAAAAATTATTTCTTAAATGACTTGTAGTACTTACTTACGCTTGCATTTACTTACAATACACTGTTGCTTTCCTCCATCATTAATCAAAGAACACAAAGAGAGTCACTTTTACGGCCCGGAATTCTGTCTTAAAATGGGTAGGAAAATTAGCGATATTTGTCTTAAACAGGGTCAGGGAAGGGGGGGGGCCGCGCCGTACCTCCCCACCCAGGGATATGTCGAGTACTCCCCCCCCCCCCGGGTTACGGCTAAAAATCTAAAAGTGTTCAGTCGAAAATTAAATTGAATCAACCATTCAAGAGAGTTGTCCTACCACTCTTTGCTCTATATTCTATGTGCTCTTTTCCTTAGTCGATTCCGCAGCTTAACATTAACTTCCTCCCGAGCGACTTCCTCCTGTTCTGCTTTTCAAATACTACTCAAAAATCTCTCTCGACTCACTTCACTCCTAAGCAATCACTGGTCTTAATCGTGATCACTTTTTCGCCCAGAAATGTGACATATTCTTTTGTTTTCTGTTTCTAGTAAGCGTTAGCCACCACCCATGAAGATTGTTAGAAAATAATTACTCAGATATCAAAAAATTAATCCAGTTTTTAAAAGGTCAATAACAGCTGTACAAAACTGAACAAAACGGAACACTAGATCTTGGCTAGATCTGCAGATGAAAAGGTATTATCATCTACAGTGCATCTTATCCTGACAACTTTAAAAGGCCAGGTGACGGGCCAGGTGAACGATTGTATCATTAATACTGTACTGTTTATTAAGGCATGTACAAAACATGTTTGAAAAAGCAAGAAGAAAATAGTCAACGAATATTCAGTTTTTGGCGTTTACCTTTTTCTATTTTTTTCCGTAATCAACCACTTTTTGTGCACCAAGGAAATCGCTAATGGAACAAGACAAGTGACTGCATTTAGCAAGTCAAAATAAGTACTTTACGTGACTGCGATTCCTGCTGTTTGCTAGCAAACAGTTGTAATTACTTTACCCTAATTAGTTTTCAGTATGTGCTTTTCAACACATTTCTCCGCTTACACTGTACGGATTTCTTTGTGTAACATCATTTAAAAAATAAAAGAACTAACATTTCTATACATGGAACGATTCTGTGTTGAAAGGTCTTGAAATCAAGAAAGTTCACAGGGGTGTAGGTAGACCATTTGTAGTGGATGCACAGAGTGGTAAAACTTGAGCACCAAGGGCAAGCACAGCTAGATGGATTTGGGGGTATCCCCTCCTCGACAAGATGCTCGGAAATGCTATTTCCGACTTTTTCTGCAATAAATGTAATTTAAGAATTTAAGGAGTTTTTAGCTAAGCAGCATGATTTTTTTTACGGGCTCAATTCAATGAACCGCCGTCAAAGAAAATCTTTTAACAGCCCAGGGTTAACTTGTTATTTTGTTTTATTTATGTTTTATAATCATTTTCATATACACACGTGTGTGTGTGGTAATTATTCAGAGAAACTCATGCCAGACTGTCGCTAGTTGGAGTCGTGACTCAGAGTGTTTGAGACTAATTTCCAGAAAACAATTTGAAGTTTGGCAAGTTTTTACTGCGGTTTCTCAATTTCCTTCTGCATTAGGCATGAAGAAGAAGTTTTATGGAAAGCACCCCTAGATATTTTTTTTATTTTTCCCATGCATAGTGCATTCCTTACTTCCCATTATCACGCCATCTAGCTACATTATGACAGGAATGTATGTCTAGACTGTCTTGATTGACTGGCACCGGGACAGTGCTTCATTGTTGACCAAAAAGCACCTTAATTCTGCATATTTTCTCGACTTGTGCATCATTCGCGATGAATACTTTAATTTTAGGTCTTCTGCTGGTAATCCTCTCCAGTTGCATTCATCCTGGTTTTGCTATAATGGCCCTGGACGATGAGACTTACGGAATTCTTGTGCAGATGATTGAAGGGACGGGTGAGGTTCTGGCGTAACAAAGATAAGCTCTCCTTAGAAGGCGGTTTATTATGCTTTGAAGGAAAGGCCATAATGAAAAAATCGGCTATGAAAGAAGTAGTTAAAAAATCTAAGGGATCCGGATCAAGAAAAATATACCGCAAACTTAAAGACTGTTATAGTGGCATCTCAGAGCGGACTATTCACAAAGTGCTGTCTAAATCAACTCTTCACCAGAAACTCAATGCTCGGTTTGAAAATAGGGCACAGCTTCGTCCGATTCGTGCACGAGATGTTGAGATACGACATCAAGTCGACTTAGTGGACATGAAGAAATTGCGTACCAAGTATAAAGACAAGGTCTTCAGGTATGTGTTGTCTGTCATGGACGTTTTCAGTCGCTATCACTGGCTGGTCCCACATGGCACATGAACTTATACGTATTTACAGGGAACATGACGCTCCTCGTGTAATACAACACGACCAAGAGACAGAATTTGATGGCGCAGTGTCTTGTCTTTGTAAAGCGCTCTAAGTAAAAGTTATCCAAGGTCGCCCCTACCATCCTCAGTCACAAGGGAAAGTAGAGAGAGCTCACAGGACGTTCAAGAAAAAACTAAGGTTTGATTTTCTTGCTATGAGAAAGGCTGGAGTCAATTGGGTGAAGGGGCTACTGACTTACGCCCAGGCGCTGAAGACTGAAAAGAGGAACTCTCTTGGAAATCACCCTTCGAAATATATTTTGGCCAAAAACCGATGTTTGTAGCTCAAAGAGGTAACTCTCACACAGAAGAATGCGATGTGCCTTTGGATAAGTATGAAGAAATGGTGAGACCACGCCCAAGGGACTACAGAGGTCATTTCAAGAATATAAAAGCTAAAAGAACACAAGCTTTGTCCACTACTGAAAAATGCGCAAACTGAATGGTAGAGAGAGAAGCCAAAAAACATCCTCCATCAGTTTATAACGTTGGTGAGACTGTTCTTATCCAATATCCTGGCACTGGTAGTAAGCTAGTGAAGAAAAGATATGTCTTAGAGGCACAAGTCTCAAAAAGAAATATTGGAAAAGACTTGTACAAAGTTGCGTTTCCTTCGGCGATATCAGATATCAAATGAACAAGTGGATTTCAGTTTGTGATATAACCAGTACAACCATGGACAAAGAGAGGGAGAAAAAAAAGAAAGCAAAGAAGAGAGAAGCAAGAAGTGCTAAAGCGGATCATCGTAAAAAGTATAAACTTGCATACAATAGCAAAAGAGTCTTCATGAAAGATCGTCTAGACTCGGCCCATTTCCATATTTCATATGATCCTCCGGGAGATGGAAACTGTCAATTTTCCGTTGTTTGTGCATCACTTAGAATCATTGGACTGTACCGATCGTTGCAAAATTTACGGGAACCGGTCGTTCAATATTTGGAAAACAACCCCCACATGCAAAACTTTACTGCGGTTCCATGGCCTACATATCTAGATAATATGGCGAGGGACGGTACCTACGGTGATCACCTTACTCTGCAAGCTGCGGCAGACCTCTTAAATGTGGAGTTTATTGTCATTTCTTCCCTTGGACCTGCTGCCACAACAATTATATCGCCAACGGATTCGCTCCCTCTTTGCAGTTTCCATATTGGTCATTTTGCAGAAGGTGATGGTTAGCACTACATCGGACTGCAAAACGATCCCATTTGGCAAGACATTTGTAGCGTGGAGACAGCAGTAGAATCAGACATAATACCAGCGTCCAAAAGCAATAATGCCCAAGAACCATCGTACTCATTGTCTGGAACAAGCAACATTAACGTCAAGGCCGCTATTGAACACAGCCACGCCCAAGAGCTAATCAGTGAACTGCCAGTTTCAGATTGAGACAGTAAAAGTCAACCTCCGTTGCCACCAACTTGTGCTTTTGACCTGTCTTTGAGTGAAGCTCCAGTAAACGACACTGCAGTATTGCCACACCGTTCATCATTTTTAGGTTCAGCTGACCAAGCACCTGTATGAAACCAAGACGTTCTAGAGCACATCATAATACTGACGCTTGCAATGTTCCTGTATATGCGGCAACCCTTACGGGTTGACAAGGAACCACTGCCGAAGATATATGTACCAGAAATTAATAATATTGCCGATATTCGTCACGGCAGCGTGTGAAAAATTATGCTCATGAAAGGAAAGGCACGCGGAGTAGTTATTCGGCTGTGTGAAATAATCAATCACGTTAAGTGGGCATCGGCATGGCTAAGCCTTATTGCATCAGGACTTGGCTGGTATAGCATCTTGCGAATCTATTGGAAGAACCAAAAGAAATGAACTATGATGATAAATATCATAGAAAAGGCTTACCCTTCAGACTTTTATAATATGGTGTCTAGCGTTCCCGTTTTACCGTCGATTTTTAGAACCTTGTTAGTTGTTACATTGCAGAAAGAATCGTTTACCTTTATCTGTGTTATAGTTTATCCAGTCAGTATACTAGCCCACTTTCGGGCTAGCAGGTTCGTGCTTCTACCGTGTATGATAACGGAAATATAAGCAATTTTTCAGTCATGTTACTTCTGACTAGCGTCTCAAACAGTGGCTGACAGGTGTTGGTAATTGTTCGTGCCTTCGGACATGCTGTGCGAATTTTGTTGTTGTTTGTTTGTAAATAAAAAACTTCATTTAAGTGTCGAAGTATTTAGCACTGTACTGCTATTTGGGGACACTATAAATCAGTGAAATAAATACGCAAACTGACATAACATATGTTAAAAATCCTAACTGGTTGGAGGAAAACCAATTGTCTATTTACAGAGCATGGCCTTGGATTTGAGAACATGGCTACCGTGAAACAAATCCAAGTGGTCAGAGCAGGCCTTGAACCCGGGCCCTCCCAATTACAAGTACGGCACCCTAACCACTAGGCCATGCCCCCTCCCCATAAAAGATATTAAGGGCCCACGGACGGATTTTTTGAGCGTTGCTAGGGAAGTGAAATGTTACTTCCGGTGACTGACGTCATCATATAGTGAGCTGACCAGAAAACCCACCCACAAGCAAAAATCACCGCACAAACTGTTGTTTCCATCCAAGATTTTTCTTGCCCTTTCTCGCGCTCGTTCTCAGATCAACTGCGCATGCGTAGATGAACTGACTTCCGGTTTGAGAAAAAACCTAAATTTCCGGCGGTCTTTAAATTGAATTAATTTTTTTTCATATGGCACGTTTCACCTCCAAATACAGAATATAGGTAAGCATTGATTTTTTCAAATCATCTTTTTTGAAAATTTTATGGATATTTCAGTATCGTTTCTCTCTAAAAAGAACATTTTTCAAAATAAAAAGAAAACCATGCTTGGCTGGATGCAAAAATGAATACAAATTATGAAACCACTGATTAAATACCCAAATTGTGTAGCACGTAGACAAATTTAGAGTTTTCTTTTATTGGTCACGTGAATGGGCGTGGCTTGATGACGTCATATTTAGGGTCATTGGTTTACAAAAGTTAGAAACTGACCAAAATAATCTCAAATTCTTTTACATCCTTAGCAGCACTCCAAAACATACGTCAGTAGGCCCTTGAAGATATTATGTCGAGTTGCTGTGTGCCCTTGAGCACGAACGGACAGACACGGACTTGGCATGACAAACACAAAAACTTTTTGTTTCAACAAAAGAAAATCTTGAACTGATCATGTGATCTGTAGGTTGGTATATAATATGCCTGACAGGAGATGTTTAGCTTGACAAAAAGGTTAAATCTCCTTTATATATCAAGACCAGAGTTGTTACATTTTGCCTTGTTACATTTCGCGTTAAAGATGGTTGTTACACTTTGCATCAGAAAGTTGTTACAATTCTCGTTAAAGAAATTGTTACTTTTTGCGTCAGAAGTTGTTACCTTTCGGGTTAATGTTACATTTTGCGTCAAAGGTTGTTACATTTCGCGTTAATGTTACATTTTGTGGCGTAACAGTTGCTGTCTCAGTCTGTTTGCGGCCCTGGCCATATTCTCTGGTTTTGGTTCTGAAAGGACAGGGATTTTCGTTGATCCGCTCCTCCAGCAGCACTTCGTTAACTATGGCTGGAGCCGGCCGGAACAAGTTGTCTCGTGCTTCCTATAATGACAAAATAATATAGGTTAATATGTGTTTCTCAAGAAATTAATATCCTAATTTAATTATGGCTGTCTCACAAGGACTGGGAACAACCAAATTCACCAATTTGACTGCAAAATCATAGAAGGTAAAAACAAAAACTTGAATATATAATAATTATTTACCTGTTTCACACGAGCCTGGATCTGGGTTGAGGCTAGTACACCAAATTCTCCAGGGTGATCATGCATTCCTGGGAAGAATGCACCATCTTGCTGAATCACTGAAGGTTTGCACGGGTGGTCTTTTCGGCGCATGGTGCACTGCCAGTTGATGGTACCGTTGGGCCGTCTCTTTCTTATGTTGTAGGTGTACCCCATGTTGGTAACCAACCTCGTTTTCCCCCGTATGGTACCCTCCTGAACAAGGTGATAAGTTGTCTCAGGATGCTGTTGTGGCTGCAGGTCTGGTTCCACGGCTGAATCCTCTAAGGATGTTTCCGCTGGAGGTGGGTCAGGAAGGGAGACGTCCCCCATGGTGCTGTCAGCATCAGGATGTTGGCAGAATTCGCATTGCCACTCGACCTCAGCTACTTCATTAACTGCTGCATGGTACACCTCAAGGGAAATCCCAGTGTTACATACTCAATGGTTCCAACGGAAACAGCCATCACATTGAAGGCCATGTTGACGAGGCCTGATAGGCTCCTTGCATGCGATGCAGTTGATGATCTGGGCTGACGCCATGGTCGTAAATTGGATCGAATGAACTGTAAAGCGTGAATCGTAATTTGATGTGTAAACGGTCATGATCGAATGGTTGACCTTTATGTTCTTCAACCTTTTATACATGCAGGTGGATTGAAGTCTCATATCTGTTCATTTGAAACGTTTCGATTGGTTTATTTACTAACCACTAGAACAAAAGGGCAAAAATTAACAAGTTTTTAAACAATCAAGTTACACGTCTATTGATATGATAATATATTTCTCTCTATTGATATGCAAAACAAGCTAGCCCACCCGCCCACTTCGTTAGCTGTTTTTTATTTTTTGTTTAGTTTTTGTTTTACAGTCATTTAAACAATGGGTGAAGCAAAAAATGAGACAACTAAGCTGTTATACAAAGTAAGCTGATATCATAGGGCTACCGCTGGTGCAACACATAACTCGCTTTCAAACACCTAATCCACCTTGGCTACTTTACTCTCATTCGAACAGCTAATTCACTTCAACTACTTTACTCTCGTTCGAACAGCTAATTCACCTCGACTACTTTACTCTTGTTCGAACAGCTAATTCACCGCGACTACTTTACTCTTGTTCGAACAGCTAATTCACTGCGACTAGTTTACTCTAGTGTTTGGTGGCAGTATGACCGGTAACCACTCCATGGAAAGTGCTAATACTCTAAACCATAAACCATGTAGGCCTGTGATCTAAGTTAGAATGACTTTTCATTTAAGTAACTGTATCAGAAGACCACATATCAGGTGCCACTAATGAAATATCTTGCTTTACTTTCTGTAGCCTTTACCGAAAAGCAGACTTCTCATCATAACAGCAAAAAGCCTGCAAGTCAAGCAGAGTCACCCCTAGGATGGCAAAGCTTCGAATCATCTTCAAGTCACATATGCTTCCGGGGGAAACAACTAAAGTATTTCACATCACAAGAATTTTGTGATTTCTTAACTTCTTTAGGGCTTGGTCACTTAAGCAGTTAAGACAATTATGTGGATGGGCCTTTGCTCTTTGCTCTAGCCCATCCTCATTTTGGGGCAGTGATGCTCAACAGCATGGGTTTCACTTTATCTGAGCAACAGTTACTTGTCAGTGGCATGCAGAATCATCTTGACCGATCAAAGCACTGAGAATTACAGTCACGTAAAATAGCCATGCTAAGCACAGTAGCTTAGCAGAGAAATGTGGAGGCAATTTGAATATGGAACGTTACTTATTTTACTGCTTCGACAATAATAATTGAAAAGTGAAAAGGTCAAGAAACAGTGGTCCTTCAGTCAGTCAGACATTGTTTTTATTGTAGTTGTTGTTTAAAATTAATTTTGATATTCTTCACATATAACCACAATGAAAAAAATACTTGGCACCGCTATCCTGTGAAATAAGGAAATGTGGTGTTGATACTAAGCTAAGTCTCAGGCTACCTAGGTGTCTGTGTGTGTGAAGTGCCCACAGTCTTGCTTAGAAATTGTCAAACTTTAATGCGGAAAAACCATCAGACGATAAAGTGGTCACTCACTGAATCTTAACCCATTTATGAACTACAGCCCTATTTCAATACTTATCATTTTGGTTTTGAAGTTTTAGGTATTACTGCTGTTTTATCATTTGTGTTCAAAGTTTGTTTCAGTGAAAAAATTAGTTCAAGTGGGCTCAAAAGAGAAGCCTTGAGTTGGTAGCCACATGTACATAGAAAAGTCAAAATGCCATTGCCACATGAAGAATGGGTCACTTGGTACTTAAAGTAATTCCACTTGCCAGTTGAGTTGGAAAGAACTCAAGATTCATTTTGTCAAGGTATGACAAAAAGAAAATTGGGTCATTTGCTATTTATGCAGTTGTTTGACATTTGCTGCTTATAAAAGATAAACAAAAATTAACTTTATGCTTAGTATTTGGGTATTGCTTTCTTGGCCTTTCATGCTAGATGTCCATTCTGCAGAAGTTTTGAAGCAAGCAACTTGTGATTCTCTCCCAAATTGGTACTGGTATCTCCTAATTGTGTTTACCCTCATGTTCCTCAGGAACATGTTGTGTGGACACCAATGGTGGTATTTATACTCTGAAAGTGAAAAGTAATTTACCTCTTTAAGTGCTATTTCAAAGCATCTTTTGGGACAGTTGACACACACATGCTGATGCCTCTGAAGCCATCATTTCCCAGCTCCAAAACATAATTCAGTTGGGTTCATGTCAAGGGAATATGGCCTGATGAAGAGAAGTTAAAGTAATTCTTGACACTCTTTGAGAAATCTAGGTCTATAATTTTTTACCTTGTAAGAAGGTTATTAAATCGCTCAGAATTGTTTTACCAGCATTTCCATTTTTGACCTTTTTGACACATATGTGTCACAATAGGGTGAACCTACCCTGCAGGTTGTCAGAAGATGTTTTTGTTTTGGCAAGAATAAAATTCTGCCGGAATAAACTTATTAAATCTTTTTGGATGGTTTTCTGTGTAGCATGATTGTATATTTTCTTAGTTGTTTAGATTTTGATGAGCTCATAGGGTGAGTCAAATACAAACAATTACCAATACCATCCTAATGAAGTTGTTATGTGAAACACAGAAATCCCGTGAGGAGAAGGTCTGACAGGTTGAACATGCATGGGATGGCACAATTTTTTTCTTGTGTTCTTTGTATAACATTAAGTGGCATTGGATAGTGATTTCGTGACTCAGAGATACTGCCATATTTATGAATAATCTAGCACTGTTACAGTAAAGTACAGTAAAAAAATAACTGAAATACTTTCCTCTTCCAGCCACTGTAAGTGAAAACTATCCTTTAGATACAAGTCGCACTTACAGTAAAAACACAGCGATCCCTCCTTTCTGTCTCCTCAATTCATGCACTGTGTTGGAGTGGTGAATGCTGCAGTTATCCATCACAACCAAAGAGCACCTTTCCTTGTTTGCAAATGAGCCCGCATGTGGCAGTACAAACTGCTCCGTTGCAAGCCCCAACAATGGCATGGGAAGCTTTCACGCCATCTACTGCAAGGACACCCAATACACTGTATCTGGTTACCCTCGTAAAATTTCCTTTTCGCGGCACTCTGACTCCCTTAAGACTTTGGGCGTATGTTCGCTGAAAGGCAAAGGTTGATGCTGTTAGCAATTTAGGTTATCATTCATTTAGCAACTCTGATCCAAGAATTAACAGCTAGTTGAATTTATACCAGGCATTTACAACATTGTTTCAAACAAGTGCAGGGAACAAGACTATATCTGGATGTCAAAATTGAATTGAAATTAAATTATCAGTGTGACCAATTCAGTGGCTTCTTCTAAACATTGATTTTTTAATGTAGTATGTGTTTTTAAATTCAGTACACAGAAATTTCTGATGATACCTGGAACGTTCTATCATCCTTCGAAGATTCATCAATAAATAGCCGTTGATGCTTGTCAAATTGAGCAATGAAGCGACAGAAATTTGCATGTTGTGTATCATCCTGTTCTCTGCCAACCACCTGCAACTAATGAATAGAATACACAGCATACAGACTTTTGAGAAATTTATATTATCAGAGAGGAAACAAAACTTTGGCATGTTTGGGGGAGTTAGGGTAGGAGCCCACTGCAGTGGTGTAAAACCCTTAGATGGTCATCATAAAGCTCATTATCTGGTCATTGGCTCTCTGCGCATGCATTGCGTGCTTATGTTTTTATTAGCTCACTTCACTCACCATTACTGGTAGTTGTCTCATTCACAGACAGTGGGTGTCACACAATCCTTCTCCTCACTGCTTCAAAACAAGGAATCAAGTAACCCGTACAATCTGTTAACGTAGAACTTGAGAAGAATGGGTTTTGTTTTGTTCCATGGGACATTTTTGCGGGAGAAGTGAAGCAAGAAATAGCCAGTTTTAGCGAAGTTCATTGAAATGTATTCATAGTATCACTGAAGATCAAAGAACTCTTCCAAAGTTGCATATTGGTTCTTCAAGGTAAAAATAAACAAACCTTTTTTACAGATAGTCCAATTTGCCGTAGGCACCTGCTCCAGTTAAGAATTCGATCCACTCACACAACTCGTCCAAATATAACTCTGGATATTGCTCTATTAGTCTTCGAACAAGCAAAATATCTCTTCCTGGAAAATACAAGGAAATGTGCTGTCTATAAATTGCAAGGTAACAAAAAGGAACATAAATACGTCAAAATCCACCGAAGAAATGTAAAAGAAACTCACAACTAATGAACGTGGCTTCCCACTGTTGGGATTTGACGAGTAATCAATTCCTTTGGTTTCTCTGTAAATCTTCAGCACTTGATGAACAAATTATTTTCCCACTTTCAGGAGCCGCACTATCTCTAATGGGGAGAGATGATGGTTTATGTGTAAAAATACGACTCTCCAACGCAAAGAAGTTCCTTATCTGTGAACCATGTTACCAAGTAAGAAGTCTCATGATACGAAACAGTGCTCGGCAGTAGTCGGATATCTCTCATTAGTACGAACCTCATAGAATGATTGACTTTGCCTTTGTGCCTAATCTTATCAAACTTAGATTAAATCCACTTGCCATGAACATTTCAGTTGTAATGCAGCTTGAGTACTATTTTTCTCTTTAACTGAAATCCATTCGCAAGCCATGTGAACATCATGATTTAAAATATCTAATTAGAACTACACGTGGTCAATGTTACTCACAAAATGACTTGTTGTTTGTTCGTAGATGTAACAAACAAAGGAAGAATTGTGACAGATTTAATAATAGACGGTGTTAATCTACGTTGTTTCACGTTTCCCTTAAATCCTATCCTACGAGCAGAGTCTCTTTCGATCTTCCTAGACATGTCGGGAAGACGAAAGTAGACTCTGCCAGCCGCCCAGACATTCTTTGATTTGCTTCTCATCCAAAGAAATGGATGAGTCAGTCCGGTTTAAAACCAGTTTTTGTGTGGGATTTCCCCACACTTTGTCAGCACCGGCGGTGTGGCTGGCTTTATTTGTATACGAGAGCCAAGTGTTTGTCACATGGTCTCTATTAGGAAGAGAGAGGACCCTGGGAATGAGAGTGAGTGTTTGTGTATGGCGGCCATTACTCCCCTTGGCTGTTTCTCATTTGGCGAATTTCAACTTGTTTTCTCGGTGCGATTAATTTACAAGGTAAGGAGAAGTCGTCTTTCTTTCTGACGTTTGTATTAAAGGAGTTGTGCTAGCTATATTGCAAGGAGTCATGCCTTCATACTTACATCGGACAGATAAAACATTTTGACAAAGTCCAGAATTATCCTGTAGATTTACAATTAAATATTTAAGTTTCCCTCTTTTGACTACGATTTGTTGACATGTTGTGTGACGGCGCCAGTTTCTGTAGATTTGCAAGTTAAAAAAACTAATGCCTTCAAACTTCCTGTCAAAAATTTTCACATTTACTGGTAATGTTATTAAAACAGAAAAGCTAATTAATTTGTAAAAGTATAGTTTACGTACAGTGTTGTAAGGTGGAAGCACAAATACTCTTAGTTGCACTTGCCTGCTGATTTAAACAAATTCTCCTCTGCTACTAGCGTCACTAGCGACTGATTCCAATATTTCCTGCTGATTAAGAAACGTAGACGGCATTTATCTGTTTGTCGAAGGGAAATATTTCATGAGTCTCTGAAGAAGTGTGTTCATGTCTGAAGTGCGTTGACTCTAACACATTTTGGCAGTTAATTGCAAAAGATTTGGTGGCTGAGAAACTTATATGCTCAAATGCACCCAATTGTAATGCGTTACAAGCCCTAACCTGCAAAATGTTTAATTTAAGTCTGTCAGTCACCGCCCCCACCTTCCCCTGTGATAACTTGGGGCCACGTCCAGCTTTTTTTGCTGACTGGGAAATACAAAAACCACTGCAAATGGCATTTCCCATTGAATGGAACAGTGGGAATTTCCTTACCATTTGCTAAATTTTCCAGTTTCCAGTCTGTCATCAGCCGAAAACAATTGCAAATGGTAAGCGCCATCTCGTTGGGCTGGTTTGCTGATTTAGCAAAAACTGTTACGATTACTAACCGGGCATCCCAACTGGTTTATTCTGACAAATGGTAAGCACCCCTAATTTCCTTGAAAATTTCCTGGAAACTAGAAACCCAAACATGTTTCTCCCCTAACCGTTTTCTCATCTGCAGCTTGGGGATTCTACGGAATCTTTACTCGACATTTATCACTATAACATGACAAAATGTGTTACATTTACTGTAATGCTAATCATCAACGTTCATTTGACTGAAATCCCACACAAGTACGCATTGCGGACCTATTTTTACTGTTTTACCGCAGTGCGCATACTCCTTGATAGAATTGCTGACTTAGTAGGTGCCCTCGGTATATTGTTTATGCTTGTCAATTCACAAAATGGCGGCTGTCTCAGTTGGCGTAGCTCTCTCTAAGAAAGTCTTTGAAAAAGCAGTGAACAGTGCACTGGGAAAAGTGAATATTGGAATAGTTAGGCTCACGGAACACCAGTTGAAGGCCTTAAATAATTTTCTGTGTGGAAAAGATTCTTTTGTTTGCTTGCCTACCAGCCATTGCAATTCACTGATCTATCAACTTTGCCTTGTTGTTGTGAAAGAAGTTTCTTCTTCTGGACTGGAACAGTTCCCGACTGACCCAATAGTAGATGTAATCTCTCCACTAAATTTGCTAATTGCATATCAGATAGGCTCCTGTGAAAAGCTGGGGATTAAAGCGTGTAAAGTGGATTCAGAAAGTGTCGATCGGTTAAAGGAAGCATGCGTGTTTGAAAACCCAGAGATATTCGACGATCAAGGGGCAAGAACGCTTCTTCAAAAGTATAGCACTCGACTGGATGGAATTGTCATCGACGATTCACACTGTATTGCACACTGGTAAGTTATTTTTCAATGTATGTAAATAAATATCAAGTGGAACTCAGTTGTTACTTAGCACCTCAATCGATTTCTAACAGTATTTTGAAGATTCTTCTATTGCTAACATTTATATGAACAAAATATTTTGTTAAGAGGTGCTAGTCAGTGTAAATAGCTATTGAAATTATTGTTCACCTACTTTGTGGTATAATGAAAAAGACACAGAGTGTATGCCCATTGTGCTTAATAAAACCTTGTAACTTTTTAGGGGAACTGGCACAAAGAGAGAACAGCCTTTTAGGGAATCTTATGACCGAATTGGTCACCTTAGAAGCTTCACTAAGGCCCCATTTCTGTGCATAACTGCCACAGCCAGTCTGAAAATTAGGAGCAAGATCATGAAACTTCTGAACATGACAAATCCAAAGTTAATCAGGCATTCTCCAGACAAGAAAAAATGTTTCTTATCATGTGCAAAAAGCTGCAGATCTGGATGAAACCTTTCAGTGGATGTTGAATTTGGTCTCTTCTCCAGTCACAGAGATTCCAAAAACAATTATTTATTGTCGCTGATTGAAAGACTGCGGCGAATTATACTCTCAGTTTGATGAGGCAGCTGCAAATTCTGAAGTGCCAGTAGTCACCATGTACCACAGCAAGACACCAGAGCAAATAAAACAGAAAGTCCTATCATCTCTTTTGGAAGAAACGGGATCTGTCGTATTGTAATTGCAACAAGTGCTCTGGGGATGGGTGTGAATGTCCCCAACATTCGACAAATATTGCATTATGGTGCCCCACCCGATTTGGAAAGCTATCTTCAGGAAGTTGGTCGTGGATGAAGAGATGGGAAGCCCTGTAAGGCGACCCTCTACTACAGGCCTTTCCATCTTGCTCATTGTAATGAGCACATGCGGATTTTTTTAAAAAACACTGATGGAAAGTGCAGAAGGAAAATTTTGATGAATTACTTTAAGGAGAAGCCGGACACTCCAGATTTGAAACATGACTGCTGTGATGTTTGTCAGGCAGCCTGCAAATTCAGTATTTGCAGTGCAGCCCAAACACCTGACACAACTCCAGTGAATGAGACTGTGGAAATGCCAACAATGGAAAGACATGTACAAGAGGAGGATAGAGAATTCCTTCAAAACATGTTTAAAGACATTAAAATAAGTTCAGGGACTACTTTCTCTGTGTTTGGTACTGCTGAGCATGGAGAGGAGGTTATAGCGGCAATAGCGGCATCATGGACAATTTTCCTGTATTCAGCAAAGAAGTGGCAAATGAAATAATGACAGTTTTCAACGAAATTTTCAATGACATTGAGGATCTATAAGAATCTTGGCAAGGAATTTTCAGGATCTTTTCTCATCTTACCAAAGATCTTCAATAATCTTACCAAAGGTCTTCAAAGATCCTGATCCATCCTTGAGGATCTTGTCAAGATCTTTGTGGTTGTTTTGCGTTTATTCAGTATTCTTCCCAATGACCTTCAAGGATGTTGTGGCTCTATTAAAAAACCTTGATTACTGCCTGTTGTGGCTTTGATTTACCCAAGGGTTTGGGTGAGTACCATGGAAAACATGCTAGAGTGAATTTGGAAATGGCCAATTCCTATTAACTACCATGAAGAACAACAACAACAACAAAATAGCACAAACAACGTTTAAACATTCTTTATTTTGCATAGATCTCTTTGTTATTGTCAAAATCATAAAAAATTATGGGATTAAGGATACAATTACGGCATGTCCACATAATACTGAGGCCAGTTGCAACACCATAATATTTAGTCTTTTATTCTTCCACGTATTGTACTACAAATAAGGGACAGGACATGTGAAAATGTAATGTAATTCATATATTTGATACTACAGTACCGTAAAGTTCCGATAGTAACGACCCCCCGAAATTAACGTCAATTTTTTGTGGCTGCTAGTGAATCCCGAAAGTAGCAATCCCCCCGAAAGTAGCAACCCCTCCCGAAAGTAGTGATCACCGCCCCCCCCCCCCCCCACTCCCAAAAGTAGCGAAACCAAGTTTTTTTGAATTGTATTCCGTATACCTTTAATTTGTCAATCAACAGTCAAAATTATAATGTACAATACCGTAATACGTTCACAATAAGGCACTTTAATTTGCAACAAGGGGAACAGTTCACTGATGTAGTGATGTAAGCACATAAACCGGTATAATTTCGTATTAACAACAGAAACGTTTCTTCAAATTTATATTAAAAACTCTGTGTAGTTTTCGTCGATTATCATTAACATGAACGTCTTTGTTCCAATTAAATGACACTGAGATACAAAATTAAACGTAGCGGTGCATCATGCAGTACAATCGAAGCAGTTTAGCTTTCCTTATCTGAGTCACTGAAGAACTCGATCTCCTCTATATCAGCTGATTCACCCATGTGGTAGTCCGGTAAACCATCGATATTTATTTCACTGTCCCTGCTACCGGAAATGGGAAGTGAAATTCCACATTTCGCAAATGAGCGAATAACCGTGTCTTTCAGCCGGCGCGAGGTCTCTTGCCATGCCGTATCCACCCATTTCGTGAAAAGCACACGCCGATCACCAGCAGTCACTTTTCCCGTCATAAATTGCTCTGGATTTGTGGACAAGTGTTCCATGGCTAGTCTGTCGACACTTTTCTTAAATTCCGCATTAAATGTAACATCGAGTGGTTGAACCTTGCTTGTTGCGCCCGGAGGTACAAGCCCCAGTGTCGTCTTGCACTCTTGCGTCAGAATGGTCTTTACCCTCTCTGTTGTTTGAGCTCTATGCGCATCATAGATAAGAAGTCTATCACGTGGTTGACCTCTTTTCTCTGTCTGGAATTCGTTGTCCTGTGCCCTTAAAGATCAGCAAGGGTTTGATGCGAGGCTCGCCATCGGCAAATATGGTCAATTGCACGGTACACTGTCTCTTATCATGGCCTTCACCTGTCGTCCGGGTCCATACTGACTTTTCTCCTCTTTCTGCATAAGTAGCTCCCTTGGTGTTGAAGCAGAATTGCAGAGGTGTTTGATCCATATTAGCTATATCGCGTAATTCCCAGGGACCTACAATGCCCTCTTGGACACCCTCCAGCTCAGTTGCTTTAACTGTTGCCGTTCTTCTGAGATATCTGTGAAATTGTTGAATAGATGTACGTAGTGTTTCAGACTGTTTCTGTGCAGCATTTGTTGGGCGCCGCAAGCTGATATCATAGCGTGATTTAAAGCGATCAAACCAGTGGTTTGACATTTTGAATTCCACTCCTGGATGCAGCTCTGCCATGAACTGTTTGCATCGACTTCGGAACCACCATTCCTTAACCTTGACACCTTTCCCACGAAGTTCCTGGAATTCCTCAAATAATTTCTTCTCCATGTCAGGAAAAGCTGCATGCCGACCAGCTCCTGCCTTTTTCGATTTGTACTTTGAATTTCTAAGTTTATGTTCTTGGTTGATCCATGGATTATACGTGCTAGCTTTCACTTCAAACTTATAGCGAGCTTTGAACTCTCTAGCGGCCTTTGCCTTGTATTTCTTGTAGAGATCTATGAACTCTAGCTTTTGTTCCCTTGTCCATTGCTTTCTCTTGTCGGGGACTTGGATATCAGTACCTTTGCTGCTACTGTTCGTCGTTGTCTCAAGGGCCCTGAAGACTGCGCTAGTTGAACTTTGCTCATTTTCTGTGTCAAACTGAACTGGCCCGGTATCGTTGGAAGCCTCCATATCCTCCAACACTACTGATTCATCGTCGGTCTCAACACGACAGCCGGCAATGGCGGTATTGTTGCATTGGTTACAAATACCAACCTTACTCATGGGCTTATATTCTGGCTCATCTTCAGGATTCTGAATTTCGGGAGCACACAAGACACAAACGGTTGTCTCACATCATATGCATTGATATTTTGTTGCCCTTCCGCATAGGCAAACGTTCTCCATATTTTCACCTAGGAAAGACGAGAACTCAATGCCACGTAATGTCTGTCATTTTAGCGGACGTCTCGGGAAAACTTTCTTAGGTTGAAAAGGTCACCTCTGTAGGTTGTGATTGGTAGATTTCGATCCATTCATTTGTCAACACAATTTTAGCGGAAGTCTCGGGAAATAGATATAACCAACAGAAGATAACTTTCATGGGTTCAAAAGGTCATGTCCAGAGGTCGTAATTGGTCGATTTCGATCCATTCATACCGTACTCAACAATATACATACACAAGACCCTCGCATCAGCATTAGGAAAGTACACATTTCAAGTGCAAATTGATTACCAATGGCTGCTATTTACCGCCGATTACGCAGAATTACTTCACGTATCAAGGGAGATCATTGCTATCGGTCTAATCCGCGAATTAATGAAGTGTGCAGCTGCATTCCCGAGCCTTCTAACGCATATTCACAAAACGCCATAGTGGTGAAGATGAAAAACACAAACGGCGGCGAACAAGATGCCACTACAGTTGGACACGTGCCTGATAGTCTAGCGGAGGTCCTGTACAAGCCATTGCTGGAAAAGGAAATCAAGATGACTTGCCGTGTATCTGGCCAAAGCAGGAGTGCGCCAGAAGGTGTATGGGTTCAAGGAGGAGGCATTGAGATTCCCTGCGTTTATGAAATTGGCGTCAAGAAAGGATTTAGAAGTCTAAGAAAAGAACTGAGAGACAAACTAATACAACTCGTCCTGACCACTGACAATACAATCTAGGAAGATATCCGGAACCCACCCATGTCGCAGTTAAAACATGAAACTGGATAGACGAATTTTGTCTCCTTTGTTTATTGGTGTTGACATTGATTTACGGTACTTTATTACAGTATTGCTGTCGGTACATGTACGTATTTATCATTGTTACCTTCTTTTTATGAAACACAATCTATACATGTGGAATGCAAACAAAATGCCAGCGCTATTTGTAAACGATTTCTGTTCCCCGAAAGTAACGACCCCCCTAAAGTTACGACCCCCAAAGGCTGCTAATTCCGAAAGTAACGAGGGTCGGTACTATCGGAACTCTACGGTAACAATACTTGCTTGATAAAAGTACAGAAAAACCTGCATATGAGAACCCAGCTACAGTAGGCTAAGAAGGTTCTCATAAAAATGGTGCTTAACTGGAAAATTAGGCTACAGACTGTACTCAGGTTCTTAAACAGGTTCTTATTTTGAAAAAAGAATAAAACGATAAGGTGTTTGCTGTTTGGGTGTGGTCTATTTTGGGCCATTTATGAAGTTTGTACAACAACAACAACATTTATTTAAACACGATAAAAAGTACTATTTACATATATATACATATATATATATATATATTCTACATAACAACATTCCACAACATCAGACACGCAAGATCATTGAAGCGCTCGAAATCAGAAAGAAAAACACTGAAACCGTCATGAATGGTTGTATTGGATGTGTCCTGACCATACACTAGCAGGCTTAATGAACCTGATCAAAGACCATTGTTCTTTACTTGTTATATATTCTGTCTTGTAAAGTAACTTATCAGTCACTGATGAAGCCCTAACCGGCGAAACGTTTGACCTTCCATTATAATCAATTTGCCTTAAGAAGTCTTCATAAGTTATTTAATATTATACGAGGCATGGCATCACCGTATTTTTCAATATATATATATATATATATATATATATATATATATATATATATATATATA
>OX421449.1:22019399-22024399 GCA_949126865.1 Montipora capitata | reverse complement strand
TAACTTTTCTACCAGTTCGTTGCTTGACTTTTTGTAGGTTTTGGTGATGTTCTCCTTAATCAATTTGTCGTATGAGGAAGGGTTCATGGTATAGAAATTTGTGGTCTTGTCTGCGGGAATAAGAAGGGTATCTGGCTTTTTAATCTTGTTCTTGATGTCGCTGTTTATTTTACTTTGAAAACTGCATTTAGTGTCCTTGAATTTGAGGCTCTGGATAAGTTGGGTCATGGCGTCTTCAAAAGGGAGTAATTCGTTGATCTGAGGTGGAGAGTTTTTTGATTTGAAACCGTATGCCTCTTTTGCTGTGGATTCTGTCTTGTTTAGGAAATGGTGAGCTTTCCATCGCATCCGACGTATGAAATGTTCGGTCTTTTCAATGAATCTCTTCAAGTACTCGTTCTTTGCTGGCAGTGGGATGTTCTTGGTGGAATAGTTCAAGTTAACCTTCTCCATAGTAATAGGAGATAAGTCAGTCAGAGTGCTCAACAACAATAGGAGCAGAATATAACCGAAAAAGTGGAAAGAAATCCTCATCTACTATAAAGTGCTCAATAGCAGAGCTAGAGCTATGAATAATTATACTCCAAGAGCTAGGTTATTTGAACATTTGCTGCAACTCTGAGTTTCATGCTTCTTGCGAAGCAATCATCAGGCAACTGCCAGAAATAACGGTTACAATCCCAGAAATTTGAAATACAGAACAGCGGATGCGTATGTGACGTCTAGGCATGTCATTGCATCTTTACATTTTTTAACATGAATTTCCTAGCATGTCTACAACACGATGACAGCTCATTTCTTTTGTTTAGATGTCCGCGATGTCCTTAAAAAATTTGGCCTGGTCAAAATTTTTGTAAGGACGGGCTTTAATTATTTTAGGAAGGGGCCGCTTGATCTTTGTTTGGACGGACACAGGCACAAGCATGTGATCCGAGATTCCAAACTCGACTGTTCTGGTATTTTTGATCAGATTACGATTGCTGCTTATTACCAGGTCAATCAAAGTTGACGTATCTTTAGTTACCCAGGTAGGCTTGTCGTTGATAACCATGTAGTTGAATTGAAGAAGCAAATTCTGTAATTTTTGGCCAGAAATTGAGGTAATTGAACCGTCAGTCAAATGAGCGCTATCACAGTACAAAGCTTTGCAAGATAAACGGAACGAAAACAACATTAATACAATGGTACTGTGTTGCTGCTGGGACCACCACGGAACTGATAGAGCTTGTTATATTAAAAATTATTTGTGTATTCAGTGTTTGACTGAGTTTCTCAAAATAAGAACCCATCTCATTGTCGGTTGAAACAGGTTCTTACGTGTATTTAAAGGGGTCTAAATGGACTGTCTTAGCCTAACAGGTTCTTAAAGTTCGTATACATGGGTTTTTACTGTAACTTGTGTTTTGTTTTTGTACATCCTCATACATGTTGCTGTCACTGTCGTCATTGCATAATGCCTAAGGAAAGCTTAGCTTACAGAAGTAGAGTAATTACAACATTTTTTTTTTCGATTTGTACCAAAGTTTGGTTTTCTCTGGAGCAATAAGCTGTAAAGTTACTTAGATACGATAATATACAGCTACATGGTATATATTGTCTTTTTCCAACCTCTTCAGAAATTCAAGGCAGTGACAATTTGACTTCAGTGTTATAAAAATTGCTTATTGCACTGGTTTAATGGTGACTTGAGTACAACAGCAATGGAGTCTAAAACAAAACAAGCATATTTGTTTAAAATCTGGGTTCTCATTGCTTACAGACCACTTACTGGTATCATGTAATTTCATGCACCATATCAAAAAAGAAATCTCTGCATTCAATGAAAGTGTCAACATTTGGCTATTTATGTTATACTGTGAGATACAATCACGTACCTGAACACTCAGACTCACTGCAGGTAACTAAAATCAAGCATTGTTTTGCTTGATTTTGTGTTTTAAATGGTACCAGGATAATTAAATTCGATGTGAATGTCCATTTCTTTGCCTTCGAATGGTTAGCTATTTGTTGCTTATTTTGCTCAGAGATTATGAAAACCTTCCACATCAAGCTTTGTCATTAGTAAACAGAGACACTTACCAAACCAACAACGCTCGCACTTTTTAAGCTTATAAAACCATACTTGTACTTTGATTTATAGGACAAAAGCCCCCGAAATTAGCATCAACATTGCCTTTTCCAAACGCTTACCTCTTTAGGTGAGTTATTATCAGCAATTCCTTGCAGAGTCGAATATATAGTGTGAACCAAAATGCTAATTAGCTGTAAGGACACATGACAATGTAAAAGATTACAAAGAAAGTTTTAAATTAACATGATAAAGTTGATGATTAAGTGTAGGTTTCTCCCATTGAATATGAATGGATTCTTTTATCTTAAGCTGGAAGGTGGTAGAAGCGTGATCTAGGATGCTAAAACAATCATTAGAGCACAAAGTGTGGCAATGCTCAGAATTCTGTAGATGTTTGAAGAAATAATAGAGGACAGCATTTGCTTCATAGTTACACATATCAAATTCTTTACATACATACATATATTTCTACCCTTGAAGCCTGGGTGTCCACATACCTAATCTTTGAACTTAATTTGTATAAATAGCATCATTATTACCGATTCAAACATTAATGCTTGAATATCAATTCATTAACGTTTGCTCTCATGTTTATATCAGATGAACAACGTAGATGGTCAATATTGGGGCTTAACCCTTTAGCTCCCAAAAGTGATCAGCATGTTACATCTCCTTATATTATCACTATGTACCATGTCCAGGAAAAAGGTGATGAGACTAGACAAATCTATCAGCCCGAGGGTATGTGTGATCTTGATATAGTCCATAACTCCCTTTCCTAACACACAAGGAAATGTATAGAAGCTGGAGAGGAGACTTACTAATGTGTAACAAGCAAGTGATATTGATTAATCTATGATGGCACCTTATTCTTGTGTATACAGAAATCTGTTTTGCCTGTGCCACTGATGTTTATGCCTGCTAATCTACCGATGGGTCTTCTTCTTGTCAAGAGCCCGACAAAAGTTTCTTCACAACTTTGGGAAAGCTTTGTATTCCCTGCCAACAGTAAACTAAAATGTTTTACTTTTTCGGTGAACTTGCTCTAGAATGTTGGAGAAGATTTTGTTCCCATTCTTGTTGGAATGATGGCCTTTTGGCTTGTCACTGGTAAAGTCACAAGGGGTGCCCAGGATTATTTTTTCCATCGCCCCTTCCGATTTAGATATTTCTTCCACACTTTTATCATCAATGTTTTGTATGCCCATTGCACTGATGTCTCCTTTGGCTCCTTGTTGTGCTCTTCCAAGCGTAAGTCCCTTGAGATCCTTGTCCCATGTCCCTCTTGGAGGCCTACAAAACGATTCCATTTAAATCTGTGGGCATCTTTGGGGTGAGAAGACCTAATATTGAAGCTTGCACACGGAAACCAGCTAAGGCATACTTATTTGCCCCATTTAGACGGAACAGGAAGGTGAGGAATTTTCAGACTCTTATAAGTCTGTCCCCATCCCCCCTCCTTGACAGCATCCTCAGCATCCCGAATAAGAAGGCCAAGGCTAATATGGAGACATCCATAGTCAAATATGCTGTCTTCAGGTTTTTTGGCCTTTGATTGATCTTCCCCTGTTTCTGTGTCAACAAATAGACTGTGTGAGGTCTGCTCATGACGAGTACGACATTTTCTGTACTTGAATGTGTACTGCCCACACTGTCATTACAAATGTGTCAAGCAGAGTACCCTTGTTCGTGAAACCATTGTCGTTTCTCAGGTAAGCTGGCATCTTTGAGACCCTCTGGGAAGTTATGCTCTTTTGCCTGGCCAGAAACATCATACATGCCAAAGTAGGTCATGGTTGCTGAACAGATAAATGCATCTGTTTCTGTCTGGAAAAACTCTCATAGTTCTCCCCCAGTACATCTCCAAGAGGATTGCTGTTTCCCCAGTCCCCAATGGAGTTTTTCTTGCGAAGCATATCTATGACAATCTGACATTGACAATAAAAATCAGGGTTTTAAACATTTTTTGAAAGGCAAAGGACACTGGACTCCGTATCGGATGGCCTGGGCTCTAGCCCTGGGCATGGCATTGTGTTGTATTCTTTGGCAAGACACTTAACACTTATAACTAGTGCTTCTTTCCACCCAAGTGCTTAAATGGGTACTGGTGAAATAATGCTGAGGGGTAACCTTTCGATGGACTAGCATCACAACATCCAGGGGAGAGTAGAAATAATCCAAGTCAATTCTTGTTAAGGAAACCGGAATAAGCTCCAGCCTAATGGGCCACTAGACTCGTATGCAAACTTAACCTTTATTTTACATATCTTAAAAGCATTGGTTGACATTTTTTTCTGAGTGTTTTAAATGGCAGCCCGTATTTACTGGTAACCTTTATGTTGTTCAATATTATGATGTGAGCAGAGGCCCTCTGATATTTCGAAATAAGTTAAAGATGGACAAAAGGTCTATGCTAACAGGTAGCAATATGCAATAGAATACAACAAATGTAGGATAGGTTTGAGATACAAGCAGATCTACTTTAATGATTTAGCAGTTAAGTGATACTCCTAAATAGAATCGCCTTTTGTCAAGTGGTAAAAAGTTCATAGGCTGCAGTCCTATTGTACTCTTTTACATTTCCAAGTAACACTTACTTTATAAGCAGTCCTAATGGCATGCCAATCTTCGTTCTTTGGCCAGACACCCTGTAGTCTCTCCATCATGTCTTCTCCGTCACTCCTGGCAAGCTGTACATTTCTTGCTCTCTCTTCAGTAAGCTGGTCACCTCCAAAAAATATAGTGCTGATAGGTACTTTCTCTGTTTCACCATTTTGTCTAGGCTTGTCTGTCATTGGAACATATTTATCCTGCAGATGCTCCAGGATATCAACCATGTCCTCATTGCAACTCTCGTTTTTTGGAATTACACCTAGAGGAATCTAAAAATGTAAAAAATGCCATATATCAATAAAGTTAATAACATTGA
>OX421449.1:21999399-22004399 GCA_949126865.1 Montipora capitata | reverse complement strand
ATAGGGTACTGCCATAGGAACATGGATGGCGCTGACTTATGCTAACTTATTTATGGACAGATTAGAGAATAATCTTCTTGATGGGTATCACAAGAAACCGCACACATGGCTTAGGTATATTGACGATATCTTTATGATTTGGACGGAAGGCGAGGAGGAGCTGAAGGTTTTTTTGTCATATCTTAATAGTGCTCATGACACTATCAAGTTTATTTGGGACTGGTCACACAAGAGCATTAATTACTTGGATGTTACCATTGTTAGTTATAATGGCAACTTCACCACGGATCTCTTCGTTAAGCCTACTGATAAGCATCAGTATCTAGATTTCCGTTCATGCCACCCTCGGGGATGTAAGATAAGCATCCCCTATGCCCAGGCTCTTAGGTTGGGACGGATATGTTCATTGGATGAACTGTTTGATCAACGAGCGACAGAGCTAACAGGTTTCTTGTGCACACAAGGTTACAAAAGGGAATTTGTTAAAGTGGTACTATGATCAAAAAATCATTTCCTCTTTTTCTTCTGATTTTGAAAGCGTGTTCGCTTAACACCTAACTGGCAAAATTTTGAGCTTTGAGTTTTATCCAAAGGCTGTTTATTTTGAGTGTAAGTTTTGGATTTCATTGTCCGCCATTACTCACGTTCAAAACTGGCCGATTGGACCTCAGAGGGTTGGATCTAGAGAAAATGACGTCATTTACTCACTAGCTTAAAATTTCAGCGTGTAAACGCAATTTATTATATATGCAAAACACGGGTTGAAAAGTCTGAAAGCCCGAAACTCCCGTGCTGCATATTAATTAGGCCGCGTACACACGCATTGCATTCTTAAACTAGTGAGTGTTTGACGTCATTTTCTCCTCGACCCAGCTCTCTCAAGATTTTGAAGTTAGTAATGGCGGACCAATAAATAAGAAAATTCCAGCTAAAATAAACAGTGTCTTTTTAAAATCAGAACTTAAAACTTGGGTGAGTTAGTGTTTAGTTAACATAGTTTTGAAATCCAAAGGAAAAACAAAATTTTTTTTTGGTCGTAGTACCACTTTAAGCAGCAAATGCAGAGAGCGAAATGGTTATCAAGGGAACAATTGTTGACTCCAGCTACAGAATCTACAAAGAGAAAGAGTACTAGGACGCCATTTGTTGTCACGTACCATCCGGGACTGCCGAACATTGGCGGAATCCTCAGGGATCTACATCCCATGCTCCAATTGTCTGAAAAATGTGGAAAGGCGATTAGGGAGATTCCAATGTTGGCTTTTTGGAAACCAAAGAGCCTGAAGGACTATCTGGTCAGGGCTAAAAGTCAGAAAAAGAGGATTAAAGCTGAAGGTATCCGTAGTTGCGGTGTTGGTGTATCGTTCTTTGAGGTATGTTCTCGAGGGAGACAGAGGATTTTAAGCAGCACTTGTGCGTGTGTCTCTTTTACTCAACTAGTTGATAACCAATAGGCACCCGTCAGGGTTCAAATTACATAAGGTCAATAACTATGTGATAAATGTGTAACTGATATGATAACGTCACATCTCCCGTTCCATAGGGAAGAAAGGAAGAAAGGAAGAATAGCAAATAACTAAATGTCACCGTCCTATTAATGAATCTGTTCTAATCAGGTATCGGTCGATGTCTCTATCCGGTATAGTGTTTATCAGTCACTGGAAGCGTACAGGTGGCCTTACAACTCTTCCGCTCCTGGTGACGACTGGTGCACCTAGTGGCTTTGTATGTTCCTGTTTTTCTTCCTTTGGTGGAACTGGGCAGGTCCCAGTGTTGTCCTTGTCAGGAAGGTTCTTGGGCACTTCCTCTGGCAGTTTTGTTTAGTAGTCTGTGGTTCTGACGTCTTCACTGGATCTGATGTTTGTCGCTTAGGTGGAGGTGGAGGTGGTCCGTCAACCTCTGGCTTCATTGTTTCTTTAGTCAGCCGAAGTTGTCGCCGGTTTCTGCGGAATACTCTCCCATCTTCTGTACGTACTTCGTACAATCATATGTCTTTCAACTTCTGCTTTTGTCCAAGCCTTTCTGTTGCCTAGACTCTTGGGTGGCGCAATGCACACTGTGTCACCTGGATGGAGTCCTTGCAATTCTTTGGTACCACGGTTGTAGTAAAAGGTCTGTTTGGCTTTCTGCTCTTTGAATTTTTGCTCGATGTTGTCAGGTATCTTGGGCTTGAGCAGCTGTGTTGATGTTAGGAAGAGGGTTTTGGTTTGACGTCCAAAGATCCTCTGAGCTGGTGATGCGTTGATGGATTCTGATGGCATGTTCCGGCAATCAAGAAGTGCCAGGTAAGGATCACTACGGGTTTCAAGGGCTTTCCTCATCAGCTTTTGTGCGGTGTTTACGGCATTCTCCGCCTTACCGTTGGACTGCGGGTAGGCAGGTGAGCTTGTCACGTGATCAAATGAGTAAGCGTGTGCAAACGCTTGGAACTCGGCAGATGAAAATGGTGGACCGTTGTCTGAGATGGCTTGATCAGGGATCCCATGTCTTGCGAAGTGAGCTTTGACTTTACCAATAACTTCCTTTCCCGTTTTGGATGATAGCTTGTCAATTTCAAAGTAATTAGAGTAGTAGTCTACCGTGACAAGGAAATCTCTGTTTTCAAGTTGGAACAAGTCCATTGCCACCTTCTCCAAGGACGCGACGGGATTGAATGCCTGATCATAGGTTCTTTGCCTTGTTCTCGTTGGTAATTGTTACAGGTTTCGCATTGGGCTATATAGTCTTCTACATCTTTGTTCATGCCAGGCCAGTAAATGACCTCTCTGGCTCTTCGTAAACATCCCTGGATGCCTATGTGACTGGAGTGGAGTTTCACCAACATGCTGTCTCTCAGGGCGGTGGGGACAACGAGTCTTTCTCCTTTAAAAATGAGACCGTTTTGTAAGGTGAGCTGGTCTCTAAATGGGAAGTAGTCATGGATGCATACTGCAACTTCCGATTTCTGCGGAGGCCAGCCTTGTCGGATGGCTGCCTTCAGCTCTCACAGGATGGAATCTGCTTCTGCTTCTGCTTGCATCTGAGTTTGCGTAGTTTCTGAGATAGGCAGAAATTGTGCCATGTGGATGACTTCGACGTCTCTTTCGGTTTCACCTCTCAGCGTTTTAGAAGATGTCATTTTTGTTTCAGAGGGCACTCTATAAGCTCTGCTTAGTGTGTCGGCCAGAACCATTTCAGTACCTTTCTTGTTGGTAACATCCAGGTCAAACTTCTGTAGTCTTAACAGCATGCGTTGCAGTCTTTTAGGGGCACTAATCAAGCTTTTCTTAAATATGCTCTCGAGGGGTTTGTGGTCAGTTTGGACCTTGACTTGTCAGCCGTAGACGCACTGCTCGAATCTTTCGACGACAAACATGATGGCTAGCATTTATTTTTCAATTTGAGCGTAGTGTGATTCCGTCTCTGTCATGGAGCGAGATGCATAGGCCACAGGCTGGCCATCCTGCAGGAGACATGCACCTAGACCTCTGTCTGATGCGTCGCACTGGATCTCAACACTCGCTTTAGGATCAAAGAACTTGAGGACAGGGGCCTCGGAGATCATTTTCTTAATGGCGGTTAAACTTTGTTCATGAGCGGCGTCCCATTGGAAATGCACATCTTCCTTGAGAAGGTCTCTGAGTGGGGCTGTCAGTTCTGACAAGTTTGACGCAAAACGTTGTAAATAGTTAAGCATTCCAAGGAACCTCTTAAGGTCTTGTTTGCAGGTTCGTGATGGCATTTTGTTGATCCCTTGGATCTTGGCTGGATCTGGTTTCAAGCCGTCGGCCGAGATGATGTGGGCCATATATTCGACTTCTTTACGACGAAGCTTTAGCTTTTCCTTGTTAAGTCTTATGCCTTTGTTGCAGCATCGTTGCAGTAGGGCTTTGAGCTTTCTGTCATGGTTGTCCATTGCTTCCCTTTCGGTATTCCCGAAACCGTACACCAGGGTGTCGTCGAAGATCGGCATGACACCCTTAAGACCTTGATAGGCATTGTCAAGTCTTCTTTGGAACTCTTCCGGCACTGGAGAAATTCCAAATGGCATCCGGGTCCAGCGATGCCGGCCCCAGGGGGTCCCAAAGGTGGTCAGCATACTGCTTTCGTCATCGAGTTGTACATGCCAGAAGCCGTTCTTGGCATGAACCACAGAGAACACCTTCGCATTGGTTAGTTGAGCAAGGAGGTCGTGGAGTAGAGGTACGGGGTAGCGGTTTCTCTTGAGGGCTTTGTTAAGGGTCTTCGGGTCGATACCGAGACGTATCTTGCCATTTCGTCTTGTAGCGACTACCATAGAGGATACCCAATCTGTAGGTACATTTACAGGGACTAGTATGCCTTTCTTTACAAGTCGGTGTAGTTCTTCCTTTAGTGTTTCTTTAAGAGCGAACAGGACTTTGCGTACAGGCAGGACTACTGGAGGGACTGACTTGTCTACTTCTAAATGGAGTTTTTCTTGGAGCTGTCCGTCTCCTTCAAAAACATCTTGAAACTCGTTTATGATGTCACGGTGTACAAGAGGGCTATCAACCGACATTATGTTGTCAGTGTTAACAGTGACGAGCTGGAACTGTTGAATTGCTTGTGCGCCTAATATGGGCATATGGCCCTCTTTCACAACTACAAATTCCCGGGTTAGGGCTTCGCCATTCTTTGGATTGACAGTTTCAAAGCTAGCAGTTCCTAATGCTTTCAAGGTGGTTTTGTTGAACATTTGTAGCGTTTTAGTCGTGTTGTTTAGCCTGTCAAGGGCTGGATCGTTAGCAATTTGCTTGTATTCATCGACAGGTAAAATGTTGACCGTTGCAGCACAGTCGAGTTGGAATCTAACATAGTGATTTATAAGGCGCATTGACGCAAAGATCTTACGCGGGCAATTATCTTCACTGATTGCGTCTACTGACTCGATATAAAGGAAATAATCATCATCCGAATCAGTTCGTCGACTTCATGTACAGCGGGCTTAGTTTGCCTTCCTGGGCACACCGAGGAACCCGAGAAGTGATTTAGAGTACCAC
>OX421449.1:21986899-21991899 GCA_949126865.1 Montipora capitata | reverse complement strand
GTCGTTGACTCAGTCACGCGCGTTGCTTCGAGAATCAAAGGATTAAAGCCTTCTGAATAGATCAAGTTGAGGTATTCTTTTGGTATTGTACTCTTGACGAGTGTATTGATGTTGAAATCACCTAAAATCAGACACTTTCGATTAGACAAAAGGACGGAATGTAGAACGTTTTCAAATTCATCAATGAAATCGTGTTGGGACCTACTGGGAGGGTTATAAATAACGCCAATAAACAAGTCTTGCGTGTCAACCCAGATATTTTCAACACCAGCTAATTTTAAATAATGTCTCAAATGATATTGAAAGCTTGACTTTAAATATAAAGCAACTCCGCCACCTGTAGAAAACGTGCGATTGTCAGTTATGATATTGTAACCTGAGATTTGCAGGCTGCTTATGTCAAGTTGCGAAGTAATCCAAGTTTCAGAACAAGCAAACAAATCTAACTGGAAGGGAAATGAATCCAAGAGATGACATAACTCATCTAAATGCTTGCTTAGGCTTATATTTAAGTGAAGCGCCGAGAGTTGAGGTTTGACAACATGGGAAAGTTGTTCAAGCTCTTCTAATGTAAATATCCCATGGTCATTAAAACACTGAAGATTTAAATCTGGGTCAAATGTGTCGCTTGTCATTTACAGTCACAAAGTTGATTTAGAAGTTGCAAAACAAAAAATTACTAACGTAAGTACGAGATAATAATGTCTACATATTCTAACCTGACCATGTAGTTATGTTTTGCAATATAGAGCTCCATCTATGTAAAGTTTCCCACAAGAGAATTTAGGCTTTTTCCCGTTTTCAAATGCCTCCTTCATAACTTCCTTTAGTTTTTTCTTTGCTTCACGATCTTCCCAGATTAGGTACTCTGTAACTCAAATACCATCCACAAGATCTCGCTTCTTCTGGATAACTTTATACCTCTGTGGACAATACAG
The DNA here is from genome assembly GCA_949126865.1 of Montipora capitata. Taxonomy (NCBI): domain Eukaryota; kingdom Metazoa; phylum Cnidaria; class Anthozoa; order Scleractinia; family Acroporidae; genus Montipora; species Montipora capitata. The sequence continues at coordinate 21,990,961 of OX421449.1, read as the reverse complement.
GAACTTGCAAATAATTACTCGCGGTTTGTCATCATTTTGAGGACCAACACAATGCGCGTTTTCAATCTCCGGCTCCTTTCACGTATTCCCTCAATTTGCTTGGCATGTTTTCCAACAAAGCTAACCATCTCGTAGACTTTACACCTCGCATCATGAAGTTCACCCTTGAGTTCTTCGAAGCTGTCGTTGAGGGTCTTAAACTGGCTAGATATTTTATCTAACGCTGTTTCATTCAGCTTTACTTTAGCTTTTAAGTTTGAGATGTCCTGAATGATTTGTTTCTGACCTCTTCTCAGTTGCCCGAGCGACTCTCATACAAATGTTTCAAAGTCATCTTCTTCTGAAACTTCTGCTTGTTCCTTCTGCTTTCCTCTCTTAGTTGTGGACATTGTTTAAATAAAGGATTTTGACATTAAAGATTAAAATGAAAGAAAAATTTGAAAAAGAAACCTTTACTTAATTTCTCTTTAACACGGAGCTTTAAATTTCGCGGCCATCTCACTCGCTGAGACGACAGCAAACCATATGATGGTCAGATATTGCATGGTTAAAAACAGAGAAATCAGAAGCAAAAGTCTCCTCTATGAAGGTATATGTATGACAAAATTCAATTCACAGAAATGGCAATACAATTAGTCGAATCAGACATTCAACAAGTCAAATTTGACAAGAAGAAAGCTACTAAAGGCGAAAAACATTAATATACGTAAAGGCATCGTATACGGAAAGGCATCATACGGAAAGGCATCGTACCGAAAGGCATCGTTCAGAAAGGCATCGTACGGAAAGATATCGTACACAAAGGCATCGTAGGGAAAGACATCGTACACAAAGGCATCGTACATGAAAAAATAGAAATCGAATCCAGGGCTCACTGGCGCAAAAGGAAGACCACGAGTTGAGATACAACTTGAAGCTTTAAAATTTCTGGTTGAATTTGGTTTCAAGGCTGGGGAAATCGCAACAATGTTTTGTGTGAGCATACGGACAATTCAGAGAAGAATGGCAAACTTCAACATAAGAGAGGACGTACCCCGTTATACTCCAATTTCGGATAACCAACTAGACGAAACATGCAGACAAATAACTTCAGAATTTCCAAACTGTGGAGTGAGGAGGATGAGAGGTTTTCTCTTAGCTAGAAATATACGTGTGTCTTGGGAGAGGACAAGGGAGGCGATCAGAAGGATAGATCCCCAGGGTGTGCTTCTAAGGTCTCTTCAACTTAACATTGTAAATCGTAGAGTGTATTCTGTGAGGGTTGCCCTAGCTCTGTGGCATATGGACAGTAACCACAAGCTTATAAGGTACAAGTTCTTTTAACAAATTGTATTTATACATATGGTTGGGGAATGAGATCAGTTTTATCTGAAACCCATAATGGACCTCTGGTTTTAGACATCCTTTTACTCTTGAGTGCACCAAGGTTGATTGTCCCCCCGACATATTTTTTAATTGTACTTCCGCGTTGAATTTATTTTGAAAACTGTCCTATCTAGTATGTCAATTTAGGTCACCCTTGCTGCATGTAATTTACAAATGCCCCTACATAATTACACAAAAAACTTACCAATTTTGGTATCAGTTTTTGTTATTTTTAATCTTAACCTATTCATCTGTTTCTGTAATAAAGATGGAATCTTGTAGTCCATGGAGCTATTGATGGGGCAACACGTCTTATTACTTCATTGTGCTGCTGTGACAACAACAGAGCCGACACTGTTCTTGATCTCTTCCTCAAGGCTGTGCAACAGTATGGACTCCCTTCAAGAGTCAGAGGGGATCATGGAGTGGAAAATGTGGATGTAGCTCGATTTATGTTAAGTCATCCCCTAAGAGGCCCTGATCGTGGCAGTTTTATTGCAGGAAAAAGCTGTCACAATCAAAGAATTGAACGCCTTTGGAGGGACCTTTTTGCAGGATGCACATCATTCTTTTATCATACATTCATGTACTTGGAAGATCATGGCTATCTGCACATTACAAATGAACTTCATTTGTTTAGTCATCACTATGTATATATCCCAAGAATCAATAGGCATTTGGACCTGTTCAGGAGAGGGTGGGACATGCACCCACTATCTACTGAGGGAAATAAATCACCGATGCAGTTATGGTTCTTGATGAGACCAGCAAACACAGCTGAAAGGCGTGACTTGGAGGAAGTGGTAAGAAAGGAAAAAAGTTGTTCATGTTTTCAATTTATTGATATAATATTTTTAAGTATAAATCTACTAGCATCCTATTGCAAATGCTGCTCTCCGATTGGCTACGCTACCCACTATCTATTCGATGATAGATAGTGAGTAGCGAAATGGCGCCCTTTTTCTTGCGTTTGTGAAGTGTTTTCAGTCGCTCTGAAGCAGATTTAAGTAATTTTGTTGCTTATTTCGACTAGTAGATTTATACTAAAACAATAAGATTATTGGCTCTCAATTTCTGTCACTTGATATTTGAATCGGGCTTCGCCCTTATCAACTATCAAGCGATAGAAATCTCGAGTTCATAATCTATTATTATTGTTAAATAGATATGTAATACTGACGTCACTTTATAATCAAACTACTCTTATTAACATTAGTTGTGAGGCTGACGTGATGCCTCTAAACTTTACTAAAAAACAATAGACAGATTCTTTGGTAATATAGATTCACTGAATACACAAAGTACCATGAAAAGAATAATGCAGACGTGTGACACCCTGAGGTCAAAGTAGATTTGAAACTATTTTTATTAATAGTTTAAAGCCACTGGAACTAATGACAATGTCAGAGGTTATTGTGGACACACACTTGACATTTAGCTCTTTTTTCATTTTGTAAACCAGGAGGGCGACTTCACTAATTATGGTATTGACTGGAGTGGTCCTTTGCCAGAAGTGGATGAAGCTGATTCTACTAATGCTGTAGTTGTGCCACGAATATCATGCCCTCTAAGTGATGATGATCTTCTTGAACTTAAAGCAGAGCACAGTTATCTTGGCCAGAGTGATGCATTTGGCATTGATATTTACATAAGAGTTGTTGAGTACATTTCTGAAAAGTTGGGCTGTAGCACAGGATTCATGTAATACTTGATGGTTACATTTTGCGACTAAAGCAATATACCTCCACAAAGGTATAAAACTACCAGGCTTACTGCAATGATGTTCCCTTTGAACCTGAAAGTGTGTAAATGATTATTTTACCAAGAATAAACAGTTGGGACACCTTGATATTTGACCTACAAGGCGACAAAACAAATTGTGCTAGTTTCTTTGTTTTCTCGAGCTGCAGTCCAAACATTTATCTGCACTGCACGCCATAAAATGTATTTTTAACAATGCGTTAATGCCAGTGAGTGAAAACAGACAAGGTTTCTCCTTTGTGACATGTCCTGGTAGCTTCACATTGTTGAATTTAATCGGTATAGATAACAAAAGGAATGACGTCTATGCTTTCAGGAAATGTAACTCTTTATTACAGCAGAAAGAACAGTTTACTGATTATTGCTGTACACATTACAATTAAAAATACTTGACCAAACCAAACATGCTAAAACTAACTTGAAATCTCAGTGTATGCTGTGATGTTGAATCACATAGGACAGTAATGCAAAGTACAGTACATCCTCCAACGATACGATTCTAAACATGTTCACTGCACGACTTAGCTTGGTTGCACAATGTGCATAACTTAATATATGTCAGGTCTGACCAGTATTTCTTACATTTGAAACAAACCTTGGAAATCAAGCCTGTATGTTGCCTTTAGTCTGTGGGAAGTTTACCTTTGGCTATATGTCAACTATACATGTTCCACTTATAGTCCACAAATAATTATAGCAATTAGGAATTGTACTTAAGATTCTTAATAGTGCTTCCTTGTTCAAACTGACATATTAGTTACTTTTTTTCTGTATGTTTTTAAAATACTGATCAAGTGTAACATACTAAGGGGACTTCAGCCTGCAGACGAAATTTTTTTAAAATATAATTTCCAGGTAAAATAATAGTAGAATGAGAGTATCCTCCAAATTTTAACACATCCTTTCTTATTATTCTTAATCTATATAGTTTCCCTG
>OX421449.1:21941899-21981899 GCA_949126865.1 Montipora capitata | reverse complement strand
CCGGCTGTTCGATTTTATACCAGTAGATAGCGTGCTCTTACCTGAAATTTTCGGCCACTCTCTGACTTCTATCTGTGCTATTTTCCGCCACTCTTTGACTTCTATCTGTACCCTCACTACCACTGGCTCCAAGAAGCCGAATAGCTTCGTTGAGGAGAGAGGAAACAGCATGAGACTGACGATCGCCAGACTGTTCTGCCATTTTGTTTGACGCTACGTTATTGCATGCTGGGAAATATTTGAAGCCCCGAGAGTCTGAGATCGAGTCATTGTGCGGCGGATTGCGTGATGCTCTGCGTGATGCCTTTCCGTACGATGCCTTTGTACGATGCCTTTGTGTACGATGCCTTTCCCTACGATGCCTTTGTGTACGATACCTTTGTGTACGATGCCTTTGTGTACGATGCCTTTGTGTACGATGCCTTTCCCTACGATGCCTTTGTGTACGATACCTTTCTGAACGATGCCTTTCTGTACGATGCCTTTCCGTACGATGCCTTTACGTATATTAATGCTTTTCGCCTTTAGTAGCTTTCTTCTTGTCAAATTTGACTTGTTGAATGTCTGATTCGACTAATTGTATTGCCATTTCTGTGAATTGAATTTTGTCATACATATACCTTCATACTCCTCGCTCCTGATAATCTCCAGATCGAGTGTATGACCATTAACATGGGTGGCCACATCAACATGTTGAAGAAGGTTAAAAGATTGCAATGTACTCAAAAAACGTCGAGAAATACTATGTGGACTGTCAGCGTGAAAATTGAAGTCACCAACTAGAAGGAAATAGCCACCTCTGGACGAAAAAATGTATTTACATAGGTGTCAAAGATAAAGCAAAACTGCAGTAAATGCCATATTTGTTTAGATTTGAACACATTTGTCTTTGAAGAAACTTTATCAACAAGCAAGAGTTGCCCACTTAAGCAATGCTCATAAATGCCACATTTGCTCTTAATCTTTTTCCCTGCTTTGTAAAAGTGAATTGACCAATGTTTGCACTTAACGCAGAGTTTGGGTCACATTTGTGGGTATGATTGCTTTTGTCCTCGTCACAAAGGTGTGCAAAGATTTGGTAATGAACTTCCTTGCTCTGCATAGCAAAACAGGCCAAAGCCATGTAATTGCTAATATTTTGCTTTGGGAGGTTAAAGGCCATGAAAGTCTTTAAACTGCACAGATTTCTTATGGCTGTAAATGTGTTCAAAGAGTTGCTATTGCAAACATTTGCTTTTGGTTGCAAAGTCGATCAAAGGCTCAAAAATGAACAAATTTACTTTGTGCGACAACTTGCAGACAAAATACTGAAATTACGCACATTTACTAAGAGTAAATAAATCCCCAAAGTATTGTTATTGTAAGGTACTATTTGCTTTCGGCTGCAAATTTGATCAAAGGCTCAAAAATGAGTAATTTTTTCCGGATTGCAAACCTAAGGCAAATAATTTATTGCTCTTTGATTTTGCTGGGTGTAGGAAATGTGCTCAATGCTCGAGAATCACACACATTTGCTCATGCCTCTAAAATTGTTTAATTAGTCATCATTGCTCATGTTTGCGACAAGCGGTCAAGAATGCCAAATCTCAATTTTGCGTAGTCTATAGTTCAGTACTGTGAATTTTTGTCTGTTTTCCGAATTTCGTATAACCATGCTTTGCTTGCCCCATGTGACAAAGAAAAAAATCCTCGCGAGCTTGTTTCCACTGCAAACAAAATGGTAATCCTAACGACTATCAAGGATTGTATACGCAGCTGAAGGTATGACAAGTGGGATAAATTAGTAGTTAAGAAATCACAAAACAAATTTGTGGGAAAAAATATTCATTGTTTTTAAATGATCTTCGCGTTATTTAATTGAATACATTAGGTAACAATAATAATACAATTGCCCAAATTACACAACATGAACGAAAACACTGAAAGTCACCAACAATTTGTATTCGTAAGACCCTTCAAAATAAATAGATGAAACACTTAAAATGATACTAGGTTTACTGGGCTAGGTACTTTAATTTTTACTCCGGCATTGAAAACAATGGTTCTGATAAAATTCACTTTCCAAAAATGCAAATAATCATTTTCTGTCATCACTAGCCCAAGACTTTCCCAGGGCGAAACAATGACATGCCAAAACTATCAAAACGGTACAGAAAGTCTGATTCAATGAAGAATTCGCTAAGGTGGTTGAATTGTAAACTGATCAAAATCATTCACTTCTAACAACCTCTTTTTCGTGTGACATTCTAGCTAATCAATATCGTTGCAGTCAGATTTCAGGAGACCTCTCTGCATCTAAGTTGATCTATAGAAACATACACAGTAATACAGGGCTCGAAACTGCGACTGACCCAGTCACAAAAGCAACTAAGGGAATTTTTACAGTTTTGGGACAAAAACAGTCACGTTAGTCGCAAAATCGCGATTACTAGCTCACTCTGTCAATTCAATAAACGTTTTTAAAAAATGCAGTGTTTGACGTTTGTGACATGTTGGTGTTTTTTCTCCGCATTTTCAAGATATGGTGCACTAATGAGAGAGTTGTTTGTTAAAGTACACCTAACCACAAATATTTTTGTGTCGCTCAGGAAAATCTCTCCTTTTTCAACAGGCAAATTTTACCCTTTCACCTGATCCACGACTGAGCTTATAGACTCATGGGTAAAATATTATCGCTGATCCGACATCACAAACTGCTTCAAAAGATTGCAAACATCTTTTGAAGCAGCTTGTGAGACCAATTTGTCTTGGTCACAAAAAAATTGAGGTTAGGTGCACTTTAAAAGCAATAATGTTTAGCTTAGTGCAAATTCTAGTGCAGGGCAGGTGGAGTTGGCACCAAGTCTCCGTCTTAGGGTCATGCTGGCACTTCTCTGAGTTCTTCTCCGAGTTACCTTCCTGGCAAGGCTTGACATGAGGTCATTAAGCTCTCTGCTCCTCCAAGGAAGAGGTCTGATGCAGAGAATTCTTGGTTTCGGTGCATCAACATCTGAATCTGAGTCTCCTTGGTCACAATTATCAGAATCATTTGTTATGGATTCTTCCGAAGACATAAACTCATTCTTCATGCAGGGCAAATATCTTGCCTTGTCAGCCTCCGCTATAGTGCTTGAGTGTTTTAAGGCATTGCACCGCTTCAGCCGTTTCTATCAAGCAATAATTATTAGAAATAATAATAGCGGAGAGCTGCGCGCATGGAGCACCATTGTTAACTAAATATGGTAACCCATCGATGCGAGAAATCATAGTTTTAAAGCCATGATGTCATCAACCGTAAGTACGTACTTACTTACGTCCGTCCGTACATCCACCCATCCATGTATGCCAATCTGACCGGTATCATGCTAGTTTACAGCATACATCTTTGATATTAAACACCTGTCAAAACAAGGTATCCGCTGACCAGTATCACATGACCAAGCTTAGAGCTCACCGACAGAGCGCAAAAACCGCTAGACATGCGCACTAGAATCACACTTGTGTTGCCGCCATTCCATTTTCAAAATGGCGGACGACAAATCAAAATCCACCACGTCATTGTGGAGGCTGTCACGCCGCTGGCGTTTCTCTGAGAAAATTTGCAAAAAGATGATCTGAATCTGCCATCATTCAACGATGCTTCAGAGCCGTCAGGGAAGAGATCGGACCAAAACCAGTTCGCCTAAAGCAATAGAGTTTTTGACGAGCTTCGAAGCTTCATTTGACGTTCGTTGTTTAGAGTTTTGCGTTTCTTAAGGTGGTCGGTTACTCTTTAAGCTCAGAACAGAGATATGTTGGAGGTAACTTGTTTTCGCGAAACATATCAAATATGACTTTTTTTTCGTTGATATGAAAATTTTTGAGAGGTGTTTAAAGGTGGAATTCCGATTTCATACACCAAGAGAGACTTTTTCAAATCGAAGTTTGAAGAGAAGCAGGTTTTTTTACCGATAGTGTTCGTCTTCACAGTTGTAACTGGTTTTACACAGAAAAGCGAAGTCCAGTGCCTTATACTTTCACGCCACTCGATATAGTTTGTGAGGTTTTGGGGTCGTAAGTTGTCCTGAAATGCATATAAGGTACATGTATGTTTTTAACTTCTAGTTAATATCTTGTCGACATTGTTCATGCAATACAATGTAAGTTTCCTCGCTTTATAAGCCAAGGCGACAGAGCGGCTGCCTGTTATATTTAAAACAGCGGCAAATATTGACAACAAACCCTGTTATTTTTTTCCCTTTAACAACGTTCATTGCTATGTTTTGTGTAACTAAAAATAAAATATGTCAACTGTCACATCTGACTGCTGGGGGATTGTGTGCTTTTTCAAGTTTATGGGACTCTTTGCAAAGGGCGAGTTAAGTTAATTCAACAAAGTAAGCTGCTTTTTCCATTTAGAGACTGAAAATGTCAGCAAAGGTGCTCTAGTTCAATGTGCAAAGCGCTTTTTTTGGCTTTTGATGCCAGCAAAACAGTTCACCACACTAGAAAATTTTTATTCCAGGGCCACTTGCTACTGGCTCACAAAGACTACAGAATTTGCCACATGGATGAATACATTTCACCAATGAAGATGAGTGATGGAATAACATTACAATAGTTGCAATAATAATCTGCCCTGAATTGAATTTTCCCTACCCCTCAATATAGATTCTACGCCCCCTTCTTTGTCAGTGCCAAAAATCTGCCAAGAGAACTGAAGCACTAAGTTACACAGAATTAGTCAGACAGGTAGAAAACCCTCAAGGATCAAAGGCAGGAGCTGGATATTAAGCAGAGAAAAATCGAGAACGAAAACAAAAACTTTCACAAAAAAACATGAGGGTAAGTATTTGGGTTTAGCTCATTTACGACAATGACATGCCAATGCCTTTGCAGTACTAACCCCCCCCCCCCCCTTCCTTCACCAAGACACACACACCACTGACAGCAGTACACTGCTTAGCATTATATTGAGCGCCACAGGCTGTTGGCTGTAATCAGTAACACACTAAACATGTTTCATTTCATATTATTATTTACATGCACAGAACAAACTGCATTGAATGCGATGCACAACACCATGAATTTCTCAAATTGCTTTTGGCCTATTACAAGACCTGTGAGTTAAAACCACACCAAAAAGTTAGCTCACTATAATAAGGTAAAACAGATATCATTTTCATAATGGTTATGCTCTACAATGTAGCTGTGTCACCGAACACCCAAGGTCAATAATTTTCCTATTATCCTAACAGTAAACACTTAATGACTGGTCCCGAGGGAAACAGTTCATTTTGTTTCCCTAAAAATTTCCAATGTTCCCCTGAGGTGCAGACGAGGAAAACAAAATGAACTGTTTCCTGAGAGACCAGTCATTAAGTGATTTGTTATATAGCACAAATAGGAAAACATGCAATGGGAACAGCAACGGTGGTCGTCGGTCAACATTTGCGGGCAACAGTGCACTGTTACCCTCTGACGTCATAGATTTTGCACTGGTGCCCGCTCAGAGACTTTTGAACGGCAAAAGTGTTATTGTTAGATGTCATGTGACCTTGAAGTAACCAATGAGAGCATGTGCTGCTGGGGGCAAAAACAGTTATATAACAAAATTAATTATTATTCAACATAACACACTTTTGCAGGAAAAACAAGATCAGCAACACAAATCAAATGTTGAATTGAGAGAAGAAAATGTCATGCTTTACGAAAAAGGACAAAGTTATAGAGACAACACAGTTTTCAAGAAAAATATTGGACTGACATAAAAATTAATACCATGCACATGTAACCCTGTGAAAAAGCACCCCAAATGCCTAAATTTCCAATATAGGTTTTAGTCAGAACAAACTTTTCCTTTTCACAGACTTAATTCTTATGGTCGTTAATTTTCTTTCTAGTGCAAATAATATTGAACAAAACAAATAGTGTATTGTAATAATCAACTGATGTATGTTTAGTATTTTTTCCTTTCATTTTCCCGAATTTGTTCTCCACCTATATATATCTGTTTGGGTCAAGTTAGCAGAAAATTGGGGAATCCACTCAAAAGAGACACTTGTAATACCACTGGCAGTACTAAATCCTAACATTACTCAACAACAATGACAATATTATTTGTGTTCCTTTAATATATGTTTTACAACTAAAGCAGACACTGCATTTAGCTCTCTTGTGCACCATACAATTTCACAAGTCACTAGTCAACCACTAAACAAAAGGAGGAAAGAACTTATATGATCCAGACAAAATGGGAAATTTTGGTGGTGAACATTCTCCAGACCTGTTTGAAAATATCTTCCATGCCACAATGTATTTACAATAATGAAAAGGGTTTTCCGAGAACCAAGAAAGCTAATCTGCAGAGAGCAAAAGTAGGTTGCTGTACTACTGCACAACTTCAGTTTCTTCATAAATCAGGTATGGCTACCATTTCCAACAAACAAAAACAATGATAAAACCATTACACAGAAAGTGAATAATGACAGTGTAAGCACAAGGGGAAAGATAATACCTTACATTATGAATTTTGAACCACCGATACTGTGTTTTTAGCTTTCTGATTGGTTCACTCACTCTCAGTTAACAGCTCTTATACAGTATGACATAATATGGAAACTGATTGCGTCAAGTGTTACCACGCTGGAAACTGATTGGCTTTAAATTTGTCCAAGTGTTAAGAATCAAATGAAAATTTAATAAAACAATAATTAATGGATATAATTGAGTGGTTGATCTCATATCAACATGCACTCATGGAATTATAATCATATTATTGTTCATTATTGTCTTGTGCTATAGGAATTATATGCTTATTAGTATAATTACTGAAAGTTCTCTGCGCTGATTGGTTGTCATTGAGATGATTATTCTTACGTGATAATCACCTAAGCGGTTTTTCAAAATAGCCACAAGCTGTTTTGTTGAGGTGACAGACAAATAAATTAATTGTTTTAAAGAAAATGTGTATTAATCAACTACGTAATAGGCGATTTGCATGATGGCATCATTTACTAAGAAATTGAGTTGCTTCTTTGTCAGGAAAATTTAAATTATTGTTTCCGATATTCCCTTAGACTCTATGAATGTTGGTGAATAAAAACCTCAACTTCATCTCGGTTTTTATTAACCGATATTCACCTTGCCTTCGACGAATAATCATTGTTAATAATTATTATTTGGTGTTCATACTAATTTTTAGTGTTAAAGAATTTTCAGTCAGGGGTATGCATCTAACTAAAGCTGTAAGGCTTATTACTATTATTACTATTATTATTATTATTATATAATGTACCTGAAGTGTTTGCATGCTTCCAAAGCTTTGCTGCACATGTGTTTTTGTAGCCGTTTTGGAAACTTACATTTATAAATGTGAAAAAGTTGACCAATATGGTTACTCTGTTACAGTAATGTACTTTTCTGGGCTGTTCCACAACTGATCAGGACAATATTGCCAAACACTAAGTGGAAGACGCTTTGATGCAGATTTCCTGGAATGGTTTCTGCAAAAATGTTTGCGAGGAACAGCAACAAAAACCTCGCACAGATCGATGGCATTTAACAGTCAAGGTTACGTGACGTGGAAATTGTAAATCCCAGGTGTTAAGAAATTCAACTTTGTGGCTGAAGTTCACTCACAGTTCATCTGCAGCAAGAAACCCAGTGGACGATTTTATACGATCAAAGTTGTATGACCGCGTTACAGTTCTCAATAACGTACAACGGCCAGCCAAACTTATTTTCAAAAGCAAAAACCTTTCGTCCATCAAGACCAAGTTGCTCCTGTAGTTCCCGAGAACAAAGAAGAATTTCGTTGCCAGTTCGCTGGTTTCTGTAAGATTTTTAAATAATCTGGGGGCAGACCAACACCCCATGTCAAGAAAATTCACAGTAGCCAAAACCAACAAAATGATACAAGAGGACGCATTGCTACTTGACATGCTGACATGCAGACTTGCGAAGTAATCAATCGTGTGTCCTCGACCGTTGATCTGGAATCGCTGAGTGTTCTCTCCGACCTTGAAAAAAAAATTCCTCTGGCACCCAGGGTATGAGTCGCCTAACTTTCCACAAAATTTGACAAATGCTAGAGTTTTATCCTCCACTTCGATCGATCACTGTCTCGATCACTTCGAATCTTTAGAGTTTGCGCAGGCGCAGTTACGCGAAAAAAGCTATTTTACGTCATTATTCTCTAGCCAATCAGCGGTTTTTGCGCTCTGTCGAGCTCACCGAGGTCAGCTGTTATTTTTTTACGTTGACCACTGACCAGGTACTGGTTTTCCATTGGATTGCAGGCTCAACCCAGGTTAACTCACCTGAACATAAGCGAGGCTTCATTTTTCGCATGCTTTCTGTGGCTCGACACTGCTACATGGCCATACTTTATATCAACGAAAGTTCTTGCACAGTCAACGCTTTTCGTGTTCAGGTGGAAAACGGTTTGGAAGATGTTTTCTTTCTGCATTTTTCACTGGTTTCAATCCATTTTGACATATCATGATATCTGTGGTCCACACTGGTGGCTACGCAATTATTCAAGTCAAGCTTCGGCGGAATGTAAACTTAAAGCGGAGTGTTTATTTTTAATTTGCTTAGAGCTGCTTTTTTTTCTGTATTGCAATGTTTGGCATATCTTTATAAGCTCTGATAAGGTTACATGATGCCTAGAGGACCTATGTCTAGAACAGAAATGAAAAGACTGAGTGAAAGAGAACGACAACGACAAAACAGAATACCAGTAATAACTCATACTTAGCACACAGATTCTTTCCTTAGGCACTAAACCGTTTGTTATTTTTACGGATGCGTATTTTTAAATGGTGGTTCAATCGGTTCTTCCTTTGTTGAGGAATGAAAATCGAACTTTTATTGTCAACTGGAATTAAATAACAATTATCTGTACTCTTTTGGACATAAAGAAAAAGTTGATTTGTTTGTGTTGCTCTAAAATGAGAACGAACAAGAGCTTTTTTAATCCATTTGCCCAACTGGTTTTCATTGTGCCTCGACAGTGACAAGAAAAATTTGTCCTTATGTTATAAAGACATATTCGCAATGAGTTCTCGTAAAATTAGGGGGAAATCGCATTATCTTGTGTTTTCAGAAGGTTGTTTAAAGCACCCAAACGTTATTTACATGTAAGTGTTGGAGCAGATCGTGTTTGAAGTTCGTCCTTTCTTGGCTGCATTGCCGTAGTTTGCCGATTCTTGTACCAAGCCAACCTGGCGTGTTTCAATGAAATACATCAAAATGTGAATGATCTTGTTTTCAGAGATAAAGTGGAATGAAGTACGCACATCAGTTAAACTCTTCTTTGATTGTTTTTGTAGCTTCTAATTTTAGCATTATCCCTATTCCCTGGCTATTGACAGTTGACTCTGAAATGGGCTTTTTTCTTTTGCATTCGCTCGCTGAGGCTGTGCTTGTTTTCTTTTAAAACTCATTCGGTTCAAGAAAAAATTATTGCCAAACTGGTGAATTGCAAAGTAAATTTCACTGGAAAAACCGATGTCACACTCATTGCTTTGTGATTCATGCAATATCGGTTTTTTAACGCAAAATTTACTGTGGAATTCACTAGCTAGGCAATGAATTTTTTTATGGAAGAAAGCAAAGAGAATAATTAAATTATTAGAGCAGCAACCGGAAACGTCAAAACGCGGACAATTTGAAACCTTTTATTTTCACAAACCCTACAGGCAGTAAGAATAAATAACCAGGGAGCTCCGCTTCTAGACTTGGCTATATATTAAAGCAAAGATCAGTACGTTATTAAGATAGTTTGACAAAAGTTTCAGTTGTTCTTTCAGGGCCTTATCACTTATTGTTGCTCGATCAAGTTGCCTTTGATGTCATGATGACTCAACTGAGAATCAGATTATCACTTGCAGTGGGACTTGCTACTTTGCTACAAGAGACTGACTATTCTGTCCTGAAGTATAATTATCTATTTAAGTCCATATATTATTATCACCATACTTATTGCCATTATTGTTAATATATATATGTTATTCACCGCCCGGGAGGTCTGTATTGGGAAAAACCGTACTCCAGACAGAGGGCACAGTTTTTCCCAATATGGACCGACCAAGGCCAAGCCTAAAAGTGGAGCTCCCTGGTCATTTATTCTTACTGCCTGTACGGTTTGTGAAGATGTTTCCGGTTTCTGCTTTAATAATTAAATCATTTTCTTTTCTTTCTTCTATAGAAAAATTTGTTGCCTAATTAAGGACTTCCATGTTAAATTTTACGCTAAAAACCAATATTGCATGAATCACGAAGAAATGAGTGCGACGTCGGTTTTTCCACTGAAATTTACTTTGCAATTCACCAGTTTAACAATAATTTTTTCTTGAACCAAATGAATTTTAAAAGGAAACAAGCGTTAAGCCCAACCTCAGCGAGCGAATTGAGTCAACTGTCAATAGCCAGTGAATAGGAATCATGCTAAAATTAGAAGCCATAAAACCAACTTTGTCAGTTCAAGGTCAAAGAACAGTTTTACTGATGTACTTTATTCCACTTTATCTCTGAAAGCAAGATCATTCACATTTTGATGTATTTCATTGAAACACGCCAGGTTGGCTTGGTACAAGAATCGGCAAACTACAGCAATGCAACCCACAGGTAACCCAGGCTCACTGTGTGTAGGTAAATATAGAGAACATATGAGGCGAAGTTTAGGTCTGGAAATTTGCAAGAAAATGGAAATAAAAATCGATAAAACTTACCATGTGGTGAGCTGTTGTTGTCTTTAATACGTACACGAAGTTTCGGGAAAAATGGTCCCCGTTCACCTTTCTTCATAGTATAGTGACAAGGTAGGAGACGGAAGCCAGCGTAGGAACTCCGATCGACCCAAAACAAGCACGATTTCTTTCGTGAAAATCGAATCCAGTCGCTAAATAAACTCGCCAGGCTCGTGGAACATGAATTTCTCTAAACCATGAATCCACTGAAGCATCTCCAGGTAGCAACGCGAAGCCACCAGACTCCGTAAAACTTGTAAGTTAACCTGCTAAAATGGCGGCCAGAAAGCGTTGTACTCGCGAAGTGCCCAATTCAAAATGGCACTGAACTCTGGACGCCTGGTGAGTATAATAAGTTCTGGAGGGAGGGGAGTCTCCAATTGCTAAAAACAAAACTCACTGAGCAATCTGGGACTCCCCTACCTCCAGGGGGACATATATTCCCCTCGTCACCAGGCATCCCGAGTTCAGTGCCATTTTGAATTGGACACTTCGCAAGTACAACGCTTTCTGGCCGCCATTTTAGCAGGTTAACTTACAAGTTTTACGGAGTCTGGTGGCTTCGCGTTGCTACCTGGAGATGCTTCAGTGGATTCATGGTTTAGAGAAATTCATGTTCCACGAGCCTGGCGAGTTTATTTAGCGACTGGATTCGATTTTCACGAAAGAAATCGTGCTTGTTTTGGGTCGATCGGAGTTCCTACGCTGGCTTCCGTCTCCTACCTTGTCACTATACTATGAAGAAAGGTGAATGGGGACCATTTTTCCCGGAACTTCGTGTACGTATTAAAGACAACAACAGCTCACCACATGGTAAGTTTTATCGATTTTTATTTCCATTTTCTAACAAATTTTCAGACCTAAACTTCGCCTCATATGTTCTCTACATTTACCTACACACAGTGAGCCTGGGTTACCTGTGATTGAAGCACTGAAAGCTCTCTCGATGGCACATCGTGCCAGTCAGTGCTTCTTTGGTGTTAAAAGTAAGAAATGTTTCATTTATGGCTAATCCCTGTAAACTATTACTAGTATAGTAAACCAGAATAGCTTGCATGCAAGCCGTTTCCCTGGAATTACTTTGACTTTTGAGCTTGATTGAGATACATGTACATGTAAACCTGCAAAGTACCATTGAAAGCAAGCAATTGTTTTTGCTTTTTCAAATAATTACAATTACTGGTACACCAAACCAAGACAGCCAACATGTAAACTGGTTGACTGAACTATTAGTTTGAGTTGAGTTCTTTTGTCGATTTAGGAAAATTTTTGAAATTTGCTGTGAAAAATACCAAAAAAGAACTTCAAAGAAGGACTGAAATCTTAGGAAAACCCTAATCATTTTACACCGTTAGTGAATACAGAGCTATAAATTTTAATTTAGTGAGCTGGTCACTGTGCATTTTATTCAACTGCATAAAAGTTTGAAGTAAATGATTACAATATTAATTTACTTAACTTAGGTGACATAACCAGATTGAGATGGTCTTGGCTGGCCAAATTGAAAGTAGCTTGTTCATGTTACACCCTTACTTCAAATTGGTTTGCTGTTGGCACAAAATTACAATTTTTTATGATGGCATGACAGGACAGCTTTGGGATCACATTTGCAGTGCAATAGGGACTTGTACACAAGTCAATTCTTGGATTTCACATGATGTCACGGCCGCCATGTTGGTGTCCCCAAACAATGAAATGGCGGCCTATTGGTGTCCCGATCCAATCCTCTGGGAATTGAAAGCTATTATTATGCTAACGTCTTCTTTTGTTTTTGTTGAAAAACATGGCTGTTGATCACGTGAGTGAAACCCAAGAATACATATTAGAATATTAACCTTGCATAACTTTGGTGGGGAGTGAGCCCTACCACACATTTTTTTTTCTATTTGTGTTTCCATGCACTTCCCTTGAAATATCGACGTATTGATCACATGTTTCACTGAAAAACTTAATTCTTGGGAGCAGTAATAATCAGTGTGTTGTATAATTTTTCGGGACTGTACAATTTTGGCACTAACAAATTACAGTGAAACCCAGTGTTTTCTTAGAGGTAACAAACAGCTCTTTTAGGCTTAGGTCGCCCTTGAGACAAAACTTAGACAAGTTTCTTTTGATAACCAAAAAATCCATCAAATTCTTGTCATCAGTTGACCACGCCAAGTGCGACCTACTTGTCTCGACGCGGACAAAAACTTATTCACGGAGACAAATCTTCAATGGTGCCATAGTCCTACCTCGAAGCATGACTTTTTACGAACAACAAAAACGCATTCCAAACTAAAATGTGGCGTTCCAGTGTGGGGAAATTCAGAACAGTATGGGAATTTGTAGCTGAAAAAGTTAGTGATTCCGAACGGTTTTGGCTAACTGAAAGGGGAACATTAAGAGTTCGGATGAGACCATGAGGAATAATACATCCAATTTTCAAATGCCGTCAAATTGCACAATTTCATGTAAAGGAGATTATGCACCCATCGTGGTTGATTCAGAATTTCTGATACCCCATCATGACACAGGACAAAAAACGGCTGTCTGTTCATGGTTTTAAAAGGATTCATAATTTCTGATCCCCCAGCACGACACAGGACAAAAACCGCTATTTGTTCATTATGCGAAAGGATTCAGAATTTCTGATCCCCATCACAACACCGTACAAAAAACGGCTATCTGTCCATAGTTCTAAAAGGACTCATAATTTCTGATCCCCCTCAAGCAGGTAACAGCATGCAGTCTGTTTATGGTTGTAATCAGGATTCAGAATTTCTGATCCCCCCTAAACTGGTAACATAGTAGAAACGGCTGACGGCTGTTTATTTATAATTCTACAAGCATTCAGAATTTCTGATTCCTCCATTTGGTCAACAGAAAAAAAAACGGTTTTCTATACGGATTTGAAATCTGTGACCGTCCCTACCCCCAATAACTCAACAGAACAAAACATCTTTAAATTCGAAAATGATTCAGAGTATTATTTATCTTCCCTCCATCACATCAACTACAAATAATTCCACAATACTTGACTTTTTCTGATCTCCTCATTTAATTAAGTGTAAAACATCTCTCTACAGAGTAGAAATGGCTTCTTGTACAACGTAGCCCATTCGAAAATGGGTTCAATATGTGCTAATCCAGTTTTAACAGGAATGGACCTTTCAGGTAAAACAAAAGGTTTTTAAGTGCTGGTGTACGGTCAGTCCAGGGCCAGACGTTCGTAAAACAAAGATATACCAGACGCTTTCGAGATTTGTACGTCAACCGGAAGTGAGCTGTTTTCCCTTTTAACTTGTGTTCACCAAACCACGTTTATATTGCTAAGTATCTTTTTTACATTAGAGATGATTAGTTTAAAAATCTGGAATAGGCTACTGCACTCGACTTGATGTGCAAACGTTGTCGATAATAAACGTAAACGTAAACGTCCTGTCATGCGAAATGTTCACTTCCGGTCGCCGTCCGTGTCTCAAAAGCGTGGCGAGCTTAGGGTCCCTATTTATTCTCCCGAGACTCCACATGTCCGCAACATGGTAAAGGATCTATTTGCATAACTCAACTGAAAAAAGTATTAAGGCATACATGGTTTATTTTTGAAAACCCTATTTTCAAAATCAATCTGACTGGAGAAAAAAGAAAACAAAATAGCGCAACAAACTTCTCGAGTTTTCCCTACACATATATCAACCGTTTAAAAAACAAAAAACAAAACAAAACAAACCGTTAACTTATTAAAAGGAGTTCACTACCACAGTCATGAGAAGACCTGAAAAACAAGTTAACGCAACAGTAATTTCCTTTTTCAATTAAATAATACAATGGTTGACATTAATTCGTTCATGACATACATGTAGAGTTAGAATTAATGTAGAATTAAGGTTTGGAATTTCCCAGTTTTAAAGGAGGGGGCATTCTTGACATTACTGAATGTTCAATAACAAAATCAACTCTGTGCCCCACAAGTGAAACAACAGCTGTACTGCCAGTTACAGATCAAAACAAGCTCATTTCATTGTGGGTACCAGGAAGCAAAAGGGAGGGAGACCCTGGCACACCTGGTGACATACCAGAATGGCAGAATTGAAGAGGAAACATCTCACGTGGAATGAGGCAAAGGGCACTGCACAAAATAGGGTTTAATTAGGTGGAGTGCTCTAGTTGAGGACCTGTGTTCCACCAAGAACGAAGAGGAAAAAGTAAGTAAGTACCAGTATATCAAGTTTTCTCTTCAAGTTTATTAATATTGATCCTCTCCATGTACCGAGAAAGGTCCAAGAAAAAGTTGAAACTTTTATTTCCGTATTAGTGCAATAGAATCAATAATTTTGTCAATCTCAAAACAGAGCAATAATAGTTACTGGTGAGCATAATCATTTTAGGGAACCAGTTACAGTATGGCACTTGACAACTTCAAGTGACATTTTGAAGCTGTTGTGGAGAGGTATATGTAAATGTAAAAACAAGAGATTTTAACCCTTTTATGCCTAATAGTGACTTGATAGATTTTACTCTGGCTGATGCCGGATTATTTTACTAGCCACTAAAGGGTTGTACATTTGCATTTACCTTTTGTTCCTGACTCTCTTTTCTTGTTCAAGTTAACTATAAAGCCTTGCTGAGTCTTGGCAGCACCAGATGTTGGCATAGCTTCCACAACAAGGTTAGATGTTCTGACAGGGCATACTATTATGACATTGAATATGGTCATCAGCCACTTAAAATTCATGTGAAATACCATATCAGCAATATCCTTAACTTCTTGAACCACATCCTAATGGAAAGAAAGTAAAGTGTGATTAATGATGAGGCAAAGTAGTCAAGAACAATGAAAGTGGAAGCTTTTAAGATGTACGGTGCAGTACACGTCGTACCCTAGACTGGCCAAGGGTTCTCATGTGCTTTTTTTCCCTTCATTGTCTGACATTATCGGTTGAGAGAACAAAAATAATAAAATAGACACAACTTTCCTTTTGTAGCCTTAAAAACAATAGAGGTACAAGTGCCCAGGATCCAATGTGACTAAAGGCTATATGGCTTCTTATTATGCTATGTACTATTAATACTGTACTTCATTGATCTCATACACTGTAGATGAGTTTGCTACTACCATCCACATACCTTACTGCCAATAATATAATATTGGTGTTAAGCATGTCATTTCCCCCTCTCCCACCACAAAAAAACAAAAAACAAAAAAGACACTAACAGTATCCTCACGGAGAATAAGAATAAGAAACTCTAACAGCACTTGTCCCGTTTTTGAACACTTCATTCTCAATGACAGATGCAGTTTTAAGCATTAACACATCTGAGTTACACGTAACTTAAGATTTAAACTTATACATGTAGCACGATTATCATATCACACCTCCTTCCGTCCTGACCCCTCATGGTAAATATTGGTGCTAAACCATGCGTAACACTACCGACAAGGGTTATTTATTATTATTGCAGATAGTTATTCTGTTACATTAATTGAATTTTAAAAAAATACACTTCCTCCCCTAAACACTGACCTCTGAATTGTAATCAGCATGCCCAATTGACAAGAATGCGCCACTGTCAATGCATGAAGATGATGCCTCCATATCATCATACCTTGAAAAGACCACATGACCTTTGGTAACACCATCAGATCCAGTGATGACTGTGCCATTGGCCTGCTCTGTTTTCGTCTGAAGGTGTTTCAGAAACAACTTAAAATCATGTAGCTTCTCAAAGTCACCTTGTGGATACAATAGTATTATGTCATCAGAATGGTCAACAATTTAATTCACATCATGATCATGAACATGTACATGTATTTGTGGAAATTGTGTTGCTGATGAGAGAAGCATAAAAATGATATTATTAATGTATAAAATAATTATCATTATGCATGTGCATTTCGGTAACTATTCTGGCTATCGCTGTGACTGTAAACTAGTGACTCGACTGTTTAACAACATACCAAGCAATACCATGGGAGCAGGTGCAGTGAAAAAACCCATGACTTTTATTATAAACGTGAATGTGGATTATACTATATGTTCGTATATATCACACATACAACTCTACCAAGTGTGACACCCTGTATGGAAAATAGTTACAATCCCTACAATCCAACGTTTGTTACATGAAAATGATTGTTCGCAGCTCTCAACCTAAAATTCAAGGATAAATTTGCCTGCCCTCAGGCAATCAAGGTAGAATACACCGTACCTTTTTCAGGGTGATAATATTTATGACATGTAAGATGATGCAACCATGAGCTTTACCTTAAACCGCAGAAGCCCCTCTGAACAAACACTATCACCAAATTTATCTGTGGCCTCCTCCCAGCGTTTAAATTAAAAAAAGTTCACAACGGCCTCCTTCACTTGTGAAAGGGCCCTAACATTGTTAGCCTCCTTCTTGAGCTCTTTGAGACTGACTTCCTTCTCTTTCACCTACATGTAACAAGTAAGACACCAATTGAAGTTATAAAATGATTTGAAATTTAAAATCTTATCCGTCAAATAGGCAAGTACTACAGTCGAACCCCATCACTGAAGAAGACAGAAAAGGGATAAAATTAAAAAAATCTCTGCTAGCGGGTTCTAACGAGAGATTTATCACGACTGCGCCCGAAATTCCGAGTGATGTAGCCCTATATTTAATCTCTAGATGGACGAAACTCTGTTTTGTATAACGTAGGTCATCAAGTATTATTTAAATGCTTCTTTGTTCACATTGAGATTACTCAAATAAAGAAGCAATTGGACAAATGTGTTCGGCAATGTTTATTACGGTATAATGAGATCAAAAGCTAATGCCCTTCGCAGCGAGACGACTGACATAAAAAAGCGATGAAGACAATAAGCAGTCATTAATGTCACTTGCTTATTAAAGCGCTTGGCACAAGAGAAGTTGAGACTTTTTGCTACAATGATAAAATTATATATTAACAATAGGCGGCATCGGAAAATATCATAATACTCTTTGTTTGTCTCCCCAAATTTTGCGTTAGCAGTTCCTTTTGGGACTTACAATGGTCCCAAGCGAAAGCAAAAACAAAACTTATGCAAAATTTGGGGAGACAAACAAAGAGTATTGTGGAATTTTCTGAAGTGACTAATAATGGACTACCAGTTCTAGTTAATGATAATGGACTGATTGGAAAAAAATGACTCGTTCTTCAACGATCACCACAAAGGCGTTTTTGAGGTTTTATCGATTTCTCCACCTTATAAAAAGTACTTTTAGAGGTATTTTCTTGGCGAGTGAAGAAAGAGCCGAAAAAACCGACTGCACTCGCTTACACCTAAGGTTGTTACTGACCTGGATAAACTTTTTGTTGGACTGAACTTTGACAGTCACTCCTATCAAACATTCGTATTCCTGGCCACTGTGACAGCTCTTCAGAGCTACATTGTCCCTGAAAACTTTAGCTCTGCCATCCTCAATCAAAATGCTCCAAAGTTTCTCTTTGATTGATTTCTTCATTGACGGGACCTTATATGGCATAAATCTCACAGGCAAAATCTGTACGAGACTGATATCCAGCAACGGCAGAACGTCGGTTTTTGGTGCATGCTCATGTGACGTGTTGGTCACACCCCTGAAACATCTAAAACCAAAGACTTCAAGTTTCCGAATTTGATGAACAACTGATCTCTACATTTCTACTGGCTTTTTACTAGTTTCGAGACTGAACGTATCATTATTGCTGTTCGAGCTGTTTTCAGCTGGATTACGCTGAGTGACTCAGTACAATTATAGTAGTGGTGTGGGCTACTTCACTGCACTTTTGATGGTTGGAAAGGGAGCATTCTGATTGGTCGATTCCAATTTGGGCGGGAAAATTCAAATTTGGTTGGGCGGGACACGTACGTTAGGGGGACATTCAAATCATGACGTCACAGACACGTGACACTCTGCTGACCCTCAGGAAACAGGTTGGGGTGTTTTGCGTCACCTATAGGAAATTCGAATTGGGGGGTATTACAGAGACCCAAGCCCCTCACGACCAGAAGAAACAAACAAGACAGGATCATTTCTTTCCGAATCAAACGGTTTAATAACTAGAATCATCAAGGTACTATTTGTACAACAAGAAGGAAAAAGCATAAAATACGGTCACACCAAGAATTGGTGCCCCGTAACAAATATTTACAATATATACAAGACATGGAGTAGAGTCTCCTTAAAGTCACCCCAGTTCCGTAGTGTCCCTACTCAGTCCAAACACAAAAGTTGGTGCCCCGCACACGCACCCCGCAACTTGTCAGATTAAAATTCGAAGACCTCGAAATCAGGATGTGTCTGCAAAGAACTCAGCAGCCACACAAGATCCAACATGGTCTTCACGTTCAAACTGCACAGCCGCACCAGCTAGATCCAAATCCGGTCCTGGACGAACCACTACTTCCCGAATAGCGTTTTGGATGCGCTGTTCACGCTCCAAGGCGCTTGACGCTGTTCATGGTCTACCTCTGCTCGCACCTGAGAATGAGCGCGATTCGCTCGGACGTGCTGCAATACGATTTGTGCGGCATCAACCACGGGTTCCTCATCCTCCTCTGGCGCTGCTGGGGGTCGTTGCAGCTGTTGTTCGAGATGTGTGGATCGTTGCGCCGGTTCGGGGCAGGGTGGTACTAGGTCGTTTAGTTCTGCTACCATGTCGGAAGCAATGGACGATGATCCTGCGGGAGAGGCACGAAGCAATATTTCGTCTAGCCGGTCGGCGGCGTCGGATAGATCCGACGACAAAGACGGGGATGCAGGAGGAGCCAAGTGGTCTACACGTGCCAAGCCTTCTCTCAGGTAGGGAGGCGTAGGAGGCCGGAGCCCGTACTTACGTACGAGCCATCCACTACCTGCCGTATCAATGACATGCGACGGACGGGCATCGGTTCCCAAACCTTCAAGCAAACACGAACCCAGCTGACGTCTCCAACGTGTATAGTAATTTTGTCGGTCACATTCACGAAGTTGTTCGAGGTGAGTTTGGCGATATCGTCGGTCGTATTCACGAATTTGTTCGCGGTTGCTCTCCCTGTACTGTCTTTTGTATTCGCGGAGCCTTGCTTTGTTTGCCTGGTAATAGGCTCTTTTTTGCTCCCGAATTCGCTCCCTGTTGGCCTCCCGATCCCTTGCTTGTCGTTGTTGTTGAACACTCCCCGTTCTCGCTGTAAATAAAGAGTCACAATGACGAGGTGAATGGAAAAAAAGATAAAAGCATTTAATGATAGAAAAAGAAATAAATCAGGAGTTCCTAAGAGAAACAAAAACCCACCTGAACTTGTTGCTTCTCGGCTGGCCAGACGAGCGCGCGCTTCGGACAAGAGATCCTTAGCCGTTTCGGACACCGACAAGCTTCCACTTGGCACAAGAAGCTGATGTTGTGCCTAAAGTTCCCGAGCACATTTTTTCGCCTGGCGATATCAGCAACGGTACTCGTTGATTTGGGGTCGATGTCCGGCTGCAGAGAGTTTCTTGGACTCCTGGATCTCTGCTCGATGTCGTTCGCGATATCGTTTCTTTTGAGCTAGAACTTTATCGCGCTTCGCCTGCTTCCATGCACGAACAAGCTCACATGTCCTTTGTTGTTTTGTGGTAGCGTCCATGTCCGTGAAAAAACTGCAGCGTTGCCACGTCATTTCGCGCCAAGAAAAAAATGGTCCGAACACTCCCATCCCTGAGGTTGTTTTAGTTTCTAATGTCATCATGTACATGTGTCGAATCAGATGAATGAATCGTACGTAGCAGAAAGGAGACGGTCAAGCTCAGGGTTGCCGGTTCGAGGTTGAATGATTGGATTTTCTATTTTTTTTTCTAGTTATGGACGAAACCATTTTTTTTGTTTCTTCTGTTTTTTTTTTCAACCAATGTCATGGGTTCATCTACAAAGAATGCGTCTTGAATCTTGAGTATAAACCCCTCATAGAGTAGAGGTCTCTCTCAAGGTCAAGTTCAAAAGCAAACTCAAGCACTTTATGTGGTTCGTTTCTTCAAACAAAAATAAATGATGTTTTACGGACTGTTCGGAATGATTTTTTTTTTTTACAGCCAAAAAGGATGGGAAACATTTCAGACCATTTTAGAACATTTGCTGGAACATAAAAAATGGAAGTTCATGAGGAACAGTATGCGAGTTGTTTTTTGTTGAGCACGCGCTTGGTTAAATGTCACTTCATGAACATCGCACTAGATCATCAAATGAAAGCTCTTAGGAATGAAAAAAAAAATTCGGAAGTAAAAGTTCGGAAAGATGGGTTTAAAAAAGTCATGGAGGATATTTGTTTTTTAACGAAATCCGAAAAAAAAAATTGTGAAGGTCACCCGCATTCTCCCAGGGAAGAAAAAAAAAACACAACGGAAAAAAGAGAGCATGCAAGCTAAACACAAGTTCTTTCTTGTCGTCACATATATTTACAAACGTTCTGAAACTACTTACAAGTTTAAAAAAACGTCTATGTACAACTAAAAATGGTTTAAAGAAAAAAACTCCCTAAAAATTCACAGAGGAGTCTTTTTTTATCCACAAACTCCGCGGGAAGGAAAAAAAGATCATGCAAACGAAACGTAAACAAAAGTTGTCATATTTACAAGATTTCTAAAAGAGTCGACAAAACTAGTTACAAAAGATATGTACAAGTTTACCTCCATCGAGGCAGGAACAAAGCACAACGAGGGCAACCATAAAGGTCGAATTACAAATAAATTCGTCTATTTCCTATTTTGTGGTATAAGTCACATCTGCTGCACCGGAACTGTTCTGCTTTTTATTCTGGAGGGCGGGCTGGTGGCCGGGATGACCGCATTTGCTGTCCAAGGACAGATGGCTAGCTTTTCTACGAGAAAAAAGATAGGAAGAAACAACATGAGTCTCTTTGATCACAATCGTCAGATAAGGGTTGTAGGTAAAACTCACCAATCTCCTCCGCCAGGGGTTTCATGTTATCCCTGTGCTCCATCTTTTCTTTTAACTTTAAAATTTTCTCCTGCAGCTCTGGTGGGAGGACGTCCCACCAGCTCTCCATCTTGAAATTTTGGGTTTCTTGGACTCGAATGCGCTATTTTATACCTTTCAGGCGACCTCGTTTTCAACTGCACTTTCCGCAGAGGGACTGGGGCGGGACTCTCTCTCGAAAAACGCCATGTGGGATTGAGAGCCCTCTATCTACCTTTAGTTTCAGAGGCCTTGGAGGACCCATTCGAGTCCTATTTAAAAAAAAAAAGAAAAAAAAAAGAGATATAGATCCGTCATAAAGAACTCAGACATGAATGTCAAATAAAACAACGTTTAATGAGAAGAACAAGGCGTGTTTTACATGCGGTCGGGACAAAATCGAAAGTGTCTATAGTGTGGTTGGGTCCGTTCATGATGGATGTAGCGGGTATCGTGATCCAGCCCCCTTTGACCACACATCCACTTGAGGACAGTGAAGCTGTAGAGGGTGTTCGTGTTGTCTGCAAGAACCTACAGAACTGAGACGCGGGAGATCCTTGAATTTTGGGCAACCCAAAGGTTGCAAATCGATGTGAGGCATCCCCCAGCTCGTCAACCATTGCCGTTGGATCAAACTTCCTTTGTAAGCCACTAGAGACTGCTCCGAGGTCTTGTGTTGTTTTTAGAGGTGTTGGGCATCCGTTTTCAACTCATGAGCCAGATGGTACAAATTTTGTGGATAGTACGAGAGCCCATGGATGTGGGTCGTACAGTCATACGCCGTTCGTCGATCTTTAGGGGAGAGATCATGCCAAGGCACGGAAGCTTTGTAATGAATCGATCCCCTGTGTTGACCCGTCCAATCGCACCAGCCAAGTTCCCTAGCAAGAAATTGGTCTCCCAAACAAAATCCTTCTAGGTCGATCACTAGACATACTTTTACGAGAAGGTGGGTCCTCTTTGTCTTCGGTGTCATACGGGGGTCGGAGAGGGACCTTGAGGTCGTCGGCCTATCAGAAGAGGTAGCGACACTCATTGCAATTCCGATCGGGTTCCCAAGTCGCCAAAGCTTCGAGAGGCAATTGATCCTTTTCGTATATACATCAAAAACACAACAAGTGATCTAGCAGGACGTCCAAGCGTCGATAGCACACTTCCAGTGTTGTATCACTCTTTTGTAGTCAGATTGTCTTTGTATCGGAGTGGGACATCAAGATCGTCTGCTTTCTGGAGAAGGTAGCAAGCAAATCGGCACTCACAACAATTTTGATGGAGAACCCAAGTCGTCAGGTCAATGAGGTCTGTTTCTTCGTCTTTGTCTTCTTTGCAGCCCTCACACAAGAGAACGTCCAGCAACAAGTCTATACGTCTACAGCACCTCTCCAAGCTCATGACAACCTGACAGTTCTCGGTGGCGTGACTCTTTATATACCCAAGGGTGTTGACGTGGACCGAAGCTGACGCCTCTTTCTAAAGACCAATGACAGAGCAGCTGGAATGGGACTGACCTTGAATGTCGTTGACGCCACTCTGAGCAACCAATGACAGGGTCGCCCGAATGTGGCACCATCCTCAAGAACCAATCACAGACCCTGGGATGTGACATCACGTGCTGCTGTCCAGCCATAAATACGTGAGACACACTTCATTCGTTGTCAGCTGTCTTGAGAAGAAGAAGATGAGTATCTCTTGGAAGTACGGAGACCTGTCGCCTGCTCGCTATCCGTTTCGAGAAGAAAAGGAGGAGAAGAAGAAGAAACCATCGAAACGTTCTCGTGCTAGCCAGAAACACGATGTCGTCTGCGAAGCAGCTGAATCCCCCGCCAAGATCATGAAGGATGCCAAGGAAATTCGCCGTCAAAAAGATGCGGAGTGGCATAAGAAAAAGCGGGAAGAGAAAAGAAACGAGACGAAGCGGAGTTGAACAAAGCCGCAGAAACCTTGGACGCTCTCGTCACCTCAGGCCCCAACACTTTTCAACGCACGGGGATGCCAAAGCATCCATAGTGGAACGCTTCAATCGTACGTTGAAAGAACGCATGTATCGCTATTTTACCGCACGAAATACTCGAACGTACCTGAACGTGTTACCTCAATTGTTAAACGGGTACAATCAGACGCGTCATCGAAGTATTGGCATGGCCCCACGAGACGTCACCGATGACAACGAACGCGTTGTATGGACCAAACTGTATGGAAAACGTTTGAAACGACGCCCTCGATCGTGGGCGATCGTGTCCGTTTGAGTAAGAAACATCGTCCGTTCAAGAAAGGCTATCTCCCTGGTTGGACGGAAGAAGTCTTTATTGTGAGATGTGTGGTGCAAGGACCTGTGGTTACTTATCACTTGGAAGAATGGGATGGCACGCCCTTAGAAGGGAGTTTTTACGAGCAAGATGTCCAAAAAGTCACCGTGCCAGATGACGCTTTGTTCCGAGTAGAAGAGATTTTACAACGATGTGGACATGCGGTGAAAGTCCGATGGTTGGGCTGGCCCCCAAAATACGATAGTTGGGTCCCTCGTTCCTCCTTGACGCATGTATAAAAAGAGCTTTTTAAAAAAAATAAAGAAATAAAAAAGATGAACCATGTCGTGTTACGCTACCTTGTCGAGTCATGTGCAGACAGCCAAGTTTCCTGACAATGGCCCCTCTGACTTCAAGGCACGGTTGCCTAAAGATCGCCTGTGGCACCACAAAAAAGGTCAATAACAAACTACAGATCGCACCCAATAAACGGGGTGTCGTGCTGTTGTCAGAGATTACCCCTTCGAAGACAGGCGTGGAGTTTATCAAGAAGATCATCCATCGAATGGAACAGAAGATCGCGGACGATTTGCAAGCTGGGGAGCACCTTCACTTTGAGTACCTCGATACCAGCAAGATCCCCCCAAAGACGAGGATCGACAGAACCATAGCCATGTTTGCATGGGAGGGAGACGATTTGATCTTGGACAATACGGAGGTGTTTAAAAGTGGCATCATTTGGACATATTTTGGATGGGTCGTCGAATTGGCTCTACACATGGGATGGTTGACAGTGACTCCTGGCCTTCTATCCGCCGATCCAGGTTATTATAAGCGAGGTCCCAATCTACTGATGGTACCCTTTGATAAAAATGAACCGATGTCAGATTATGCCAAAGAATCGTTCCGCAACGGATCGATCTTTCAAGAATATCCCAATGATTTTTCCGAAGGACAGGGATGGACAAGTTTCTATCAAGGAGCCCACTTCATGGTGATGGCCAAAGCCTTCAATTGGCACTTTGTCCGTCTGAACGAAGCCTTTGCCAAACTCAAGCAGACCCCGTTGGCGGTGCAGACGATCAAACGTCCCTTATTCGTCTACGTCAATCTGGTGGAAAGTCAATGGTTAGAGGAGTCGTACAACGAATTCCTGCGAACCGTCCCCTATAAAAGTGGAGGCACCTGGTGGGAACCGCAACAGGTACACTACCATCGTCTTTGGGGATCCAAGATCGAAACAGTACACGTGCGTGTGAAGGAAGTCGACGGTCGTCCCGTGACGTTTCCTAAGGAGAAGACGACCATCTGTCTCCATTTTCGTCGTCGTTGTCACGGATCGTGTCGTTTTACTCAGTGATGTCTCACCAGAATTTCCGAATAATACCAGCAGCAGTTTCAAAGTCCGTTTACCGCATCCTGTGAAATTTGATGGAGACTAGGAAGTGGGTCTGACCTCTGTGTCCATCCCCGACCAAGGGTTGGATCCTGACAAAGACAGTTTCTTATGACACCGGTACCAAGTGGATGCCGAGCGAATCTATACCGAAACAGATCCGGTTCACCGCAATGATCTCATTTGAAAGCAATCCGCCATCGTCGATGGGGTGGGATTCATGAAAGCTCTCCTTCATCAGATGAAATGGCAGAGAAACACGACGCTCCAAAACATTAGAGGTGGGAGCGTGCTGGACCATCGGCGGGTGACGTTTCGATTTTCCATTCAGAAACATGTGGCCTTACGCTTGGGATGGTTGATGAGAATGAAGGATGGAACATGACCCAATGAAAATGACCCATGTGAGTTCGACTGAATGGCCTACCAATCGTCTGTGGTCCGTCCCCTCTGGATCGGACGACGAACTCGTCCTCAGTCAGATGGTGGAGTGGAAATTTCGGAATCTCAATAAAGCTTTCGAACAGGCCGTCACCCAGACGTCGAGAACCTTGCTCTTGTATTCGGATGTGGTGAACAGTAACATTGTGGGGGATGCATCACATCCTTTAGTACGTGAAGTCTATTACCGACGAAGTGGTGTGGGTACTGTGTATTTCGAACCTCTGCACATCCAATGGTTACCGTTACATTGCCCGTACTTGGACGTGATCGAAGTCAGTTTGGCCGAAAGCAGTGGACATCTGGTTGCGTTTGGAAAAGGCAAGACCATTGTCACCTTTCAATTTTGTCGTAGTGGGGCGCACGTATTAAAACCGGTCGCCCCCTCCTAGGCAAAGACACAACATCCCCATGAAAGGTGGAAGTCTGACGCGGTATTACCCTCCCGCTGCACGCGGTCAAGGCGGGGACGGTTTCACAGAGGAATTGATTCAGATTGCTGCGCCCGTGATCTTGGAATCTTTGCAATCGGGACTTCATACAGGTTCCAGTGGAAAATCCCTAGGTGTTGTTGGAGACGTCATTGGACAAACCTTGAAACGAGGAGTCAAACGGAAAGCCGCCGCACTGATCCAAGCTGGGGTGAAAGCGGGAGGCCAGCACGTCTATAAAAAAGCCAAATGCAAAGTCTTGGACATCTTTGGTCGAACATGAACACGTATGTGGTTCAATCGCATCCGCGTCGTCAACGGGCATTGAGTCGGTATCGGACGCCAGGTTCCAGTATAAAAGGCACCGACCATCCACGTCAGGTCGGTGGTTGGTTGAGCGGAGCCGTGTCACGACCTCCTGAGTACGCCTTAGTCCCGTTCTTGACCCGAAGACTTCAAAGATGACGAAAAAAGAAGAAGAAACGATGACTTTGGATGTGTTTACAGTCCCCTCGGCCAACGTGACCGTGCAAGGGTATCACAACGTGAAGTACAGTCCATCCAGTACGGGGATCACACCCATTTCCTTTTCCATCCCAGCCTTGGACGATTTTGTCGATTTGAACCAGAGTTTTTTGGAAGTGGAATTGAAATTGAATTCCGCATCGACGAATGGCATCGTGACCGATGCCAATTCGGCTTCAGATGCGAACAATACCCGATTTGTCTACTTGACCAACAATCTGGGTCACACGCTCTTCAAACAGATGAATCTACAGTTCAACGGCACTTTGATGAGCGAACAGACTGATACGTACGCTTACAATGCCTTCTTTGGAGACGCTGCTGAATTACAATCGAGATGAAGGGGAGACCTTGCTGACCCTAACCCTAACCCTAACCCTAACTTTGTCGCGCGAAGTGCTTAAATGGACCAAAGCCGTTCGACGTCCCGTGGGTTTTGGAGGAGGTCCAGGTGGTGCTGAGGAGGACGAGGACGTGGAAGGAGAAGCGTTTACGCAAGGCCCGTTACAGACGTTGTTGACGCAACTGGTGAAAAAGAAGAAACGACAGGCAGCAGCAGCTGAGGCGGAACCTCTAGCCACACTGGCCGCTGCGGGTCCACCTCCTAAAGCAAAGAAACGTGTTCGTTTTGTAACCCCTAAAAGGAAGACGCCAGTGCCCAAAAAGAAAGCAAAGGAGAAGAAGAAAGCCACCCCCAAGACGATGACCCCTTTCGTCGATTGGGGTGAACTCCCTTTTGGTGGAGATCCCATGTTGGGTGACAGTGTGGCTGAGATGATGGAAGGGACCGCCCGATCCGCCAAGAGGAAAGCTCGTAAGAACCGAGGTCGTCGCCCGACCGAAACAGATAAATTACAATGCCCACCTGGTTGGCTGGATTTTGACACCAAACTGCGACGGCGTCTCGATGGGCAGGACTTCTAAGCACCGTCAGAAAAAGCACACGACCCGAAGGCAGGCCTTGCTTCCCAAGACCCGACGACGACGGCGCCAGAAAGGGGGCAAATTGGATCTGCAAAAGCTGTTGGAGAAATCGGGCATCAAATTTCATTGGCCAGGGTACCAATACATGGGACTGGGGACGCATTTGAAAAAGAGACTCAAGCAAGGCAACCCGGGCATCAATCAGCTGGACAAGATTGCCAAAGAACATCGATCATTCCCAGGCCAAGAATTTACAAGACAAATGGAAAGCCGATGCCAAAATGGTGAAGGCCATCAACCATCTCCCTGGCAAGAAAACCTGGACCGAAGCCATTGTGAAGAGAATCATGCAAGCCAAACAAAAACTCAAATTGTAAAAGACTTTCATGGCTGACTGACGTTGTTGTTGTGGTTACAAACATTAAAGAAGCCAAGTTCTGGACTTCCATGTGTCTGGTCTCTTTTGATCCAAATCTTCAGAGGGTGACAAGACCTGATGACAGGGGATGGGGGGGTATCCCCAACCTTGATGGTCTGACTTGTAAGGTCATAAGACCGGAAAAAGAAGGATGGGGGGGCATCCCCAACCTTGATGGTCTGACTTATCTGACTTGTCATAAGACCGAGCGAATGAGCCGCTTTGTGTTCACGTGCTGGAAAGGTCACCCAAGGTCCGTGGTTTTCTACCCTCCGCGAAGCCCGACCTTTAAAAAGAATGGAGCGCGTGGTTTTCCGTTCATTTGAGTTACGATGGACCAGCAGCATCCAGGACCAAGCGGATTGTCTTAAGAGGAGCAATGGGCTTTGCTGAGAGACGAACAACTTTGGCATGTGGTGGATTTGATGGAAAGTGATGACGATGAACTGTTAGTTCAGGCTCTCAACAAAGTGGAACGGTGGCTGGCAGTTCCCATGGATGATGAACATCTCCATGTCACCGAGCATCAGCAAAGGTTACATGACAATCGTGAGGCCTTTGCTCGTCAAAACACACCTTCTTACTTTGAGGAAGCTCCTGCACAAGTAGGTGGAGGAGGACATTTTCGTTTTGTTTTGGACCCCATCATGGAGCGTCGATCCGCTGTCATGGGAGTGTGTGAACGCATCTTTAGGACACGGTTGGAACAACAAGGACGTTTGGATTCATGGCGTCAAAACATCAACCATGCGCTCGCTCAAGGATTACGGGGTGCCATAGAATCCTTGTTGGATGATGCTACCATCCACGATCGTGATCGTGTGTTTTTCCTCGTTTTCATTCGCCACGCCACGACAACTCCTTTTCTCGAGGATTACGCGTCAGTCGGTGGCGTCAGGAACCGGACAAGGTGACGGCTTTTTTGGAAGATCTGGCACAAAAACAGAATTCCAGGGAAGAATACGACCCCGACGAACCTTTTGAACTTGAATTCGTCCATGTCCAGGCAGGACCTCAAGGACGTGCCGTCTCCAAAAACAAATGACCTGGCTACGAATCCTCGGCGCATTTTCGTCTCAACAAAAAGTGTATTGTGAACATACCCAGGGACGATGCAGGACTCTGTGGTGTGCGTGCTATCGTCACCGCTCGTGGCCTGCTCCTGGCGGGTTCGAACAACAAGGAATGGGACAACTGGACCCAACCCAACCGTGCTCAATGGCGTCGCAAGTAAGCCACTATGGCTCTTCTAGAGGAAACCGGACTCCAGCCGGGTCCCATTGTTTTCCAGGAACTAGCCACTTTGGCTCAAGCACCCAGTCTTCGTGATTACCGAATCGTGGTGGTGGACACGAATCGACAATACGCCTGTTTTGCGTTTGGGCAGGGTGTTACCTTGTTAGCCCTTCTCCATGAGGACAAACATTACGACACATTGACCTCATTGCTCGGATTCTTTGGGCAAAGCTACTTTTGTGGACGGTGCCTCAAACCATATAATCAACAAGTCCGTCACCAATGGTCTGAAGGGAAAGGCGTTCACTGCCCTGGTTGCCAACAGAATGAGTGCAACGATTACATCGAGGCGTACTTGCGTAAACGTCCTGCCCACATCCCCTGTCGTCATTGTCGTCGCCAATTTTATGGGGATGCGTGCTTTCAACTCCACCAGACCAAGACCCTCAGTGGAAAAGCGTGTGGTCCCAATCAGTCGTCGGTATGCGAAAAAGCGGTGGCGATGGGCTACGTGATTCAACACGTCCACGAAGTGTGCCACTTTGAGGAAACACGCCGCGGATTGTTTGCCGAGTATGTCAACACTTGGCGTAAGGTCAAAGTGGAAGTGTCCGGATGGCCTAGTGGGTGCGACACAGAAGAGCAACGACAGGCCTATGTGGAGGACTTTGAGCGTCATGAAGGAATCCAACTCGACCCAACGAAGATCGCTTACAATCCGGGTCGACGGTCTTTAGCCAAACTAATGCTCAATTCCTTGTGGGGCAAGTTTCGACAGAGGGATAACCTGAGGCAGGTGAAAACCTTCTTTGACCCTCTACCTTTCCAGCTCTTCATGGACTCCGACCAACGTGACATTTGGTACGTCAGTTGCCTCAATGAGAACTGGGTGGAAGTGCACTACCGTGCCAAGGACAAGTGCGAGGAACTCAATGTCAACACCAATGTGTTCATTGGGGCCTTTACCACCTGCTGGGCACGTTTACGGTTGTACGAAGCCTTCGAACTCCTCGGGAAACAGGTCCTCTATTACAACACGGATTCCGTCCTCTATGTACATTGTCCTGATCAACCTGACGTCACCCTCGGCACCCATCTTGGTGAGTTCACCAACGAACTTAAACCCGGTCAATACATTGCGGAATTTTGTTCGGGTGGGCCTAAAAACTATGGGTACCGATGCAACGATGATAAGACGGAATGTAAAGTCAAGGGACACTCTCTCAATGTGGAGGGAATGGCGCAACTCAATTATGAGGTGTTGTGTGAAAACACCTTGGACGAACTCCAACATCCACTGGAGACACCGCGGAAAATGCGCATTCATCAAGCATGTAAAATCATCCGCAAATCCAAACAGTACGAACTTCGTACCCAACCCGCCCACAAAGACTATCAACTCGTCTTAAACAAACGCATCCTTTGAGCGGGGACCGCGATCACGTATCCTTATGGGTACTGTCTCGTCGAGAATGATGATGCTGACGAGGATGCCCACGGATTCCTGTCGGACGTGGATGCAGCCAACGCTCACCTTCTTTCCGGACTCCTGTCAGACGAGGACGAGGAGATGTAAGGCAAAGTTGCGGGGGTGCGTGTGCGGGGCACCAAGAAAAAACACTGAGTAGGGACACTAAGGAACTGAGGTGACTTTAAGGAGACTCTACTCGGGTGTGACCGGTGGGACGAGTGTGTTTTTTTCATTGGCCGGCCACATCCAAAAATCAGCCTTGACCATAATACAGTAGGGTGCATGTGCGGGGCACCCTCTTGTATATTGTCTGACCTTATTTTATGCTTTTTTCTTCTTGTTGTACAAATAGTACCTTGATGATTCTTGTTATTAAACCGTTTGATTCGGGAAGAAACGATCCTGTCTTGTTTGTTTCTTCTGGTCGTGAGGGGCTTGGGTCTCTGTAATACCCCCCAATTAGAATTTCCTATAAGGTGACGCAAAACACCCCAACCTGTTTCCTGAGGGTCGGCAGAGTGTCATGTGTCTGTGACGTCATGATTTGAATGTCCCCCTAACGTACGTGTCCCGCCCAAATTGGAATCGACCAATCAGAACGCTCCCTTTCCAACTGTCAAAAGTGCGGTGAAGTAGCCCACACCACTACTAATTATCCTAAGAGATCGGTTATTAACGTGAGCAGCCTGGTTATTCACTGGTTATCAAATTTCACTCTTCAGTGTTCTCTTGAGACTGACTGAACAGAAACACGATGCAGCTCGCATGTGCTCACACGTTGTAATGAATCCTCGTTCAAATTGGGTTCTTGTTTAGCATGGAAACCTCAAGCAGTCATGATCTCTCCTTTGAACTATTTGACAACAGTTCAAATGATGATTCTCCAAGCCCAGGCGCTGTGGATTTGACTCACAGCACTCCCATCAAGAATTCTCTACTCAGTATTCCATTTGAACCCAAGATATTTGTTACTTCAGATTCAGAGCCCAATACTAAAGCATTTGACGTGGATACGAGTTCTGGTG
The DNA here is from genome assembly GCA_949126865.1 of Montipora capitata. Taxonomy (NCBI): domain Eukaryota; kingdom Metazoa; phylum Cnidaria; class Anthozoa; order Scleractinia; family Acroporidae; genus Montipora; species Montipora capitata. The sequence goes on along the minus strand of OX421449.1, from coordinate 21,950,171 downwards.
AGTTTTGTTCTTTAAACAGCTTCATGTTGTTCTTTAGTTGCCTTTTATACTGTTACAAAAAGCTTGAGAAAGAATTTAACAATGTGGTGTTGCTTTTAGTTTGCGAGGTCAGTAAATGTGACACATTCGTGGAAGTCTTTGATGAAAGTTGTGAACATCAAGGTAAGCTTCCATGATCGATCGATCATTTAATATTCATTTTTTAAGCAGATAGAAATGAAAATGCTTGCACTACATGAACCTCGATGATAGTAGCGTTGTCTTGTACACCTGGGGCCAGTTGCTCGAAACCTCAGTGGTTAGCGCTAACCGTTGGTTAAGAGGAATCAAAATCTATAGGTTTCCATGATATTTAACTCTGGTTAGCACTAACCAAGCTTCCAGCAACCTTGGCCTGGGCTTTCCGGGTGATCATCCTGAAAGTGTCGCTTAGGTAAAAAAAAATTCTCAGTAGATGTATTAGACTTTTTTAAAGAAAAAAAAAGTAACACCCTTCGGTAATTACCCGATACATTATCTTTCTGGAGTGACTCGCAAAGGCGTTTTGTCAAATTAACTTTACTTCAAATTAATTAGGCCAGAATACCGTTACAAAAAAATTGAGAAAGAATTTAATAATATGGTCTTGCTTTCAGTTTGCGAGGTCAGTAAATGCGACACATTCGTGGAAGTTTTTGATGAAAGTTGTGAACATCAAGGTAAGCTTCCATGATCGATCGATCATTTAATAATGCTTGCACTACATGAACCTCGATGATAGTAGCGTTGCCCTGTACACCTGGGGCCAGTTGCTCGAAACCTCAGTGGTTGGCACTAACCATTGGTCAAGAGGAATCACAACCTATAGGTTTCCATGGTATCCTTCGGTGATTACCCGAGACATTATCTTTCTGGAGCGAATCGGAAAGGCGTTTTGTCAAATTAACTTGATTTCAAATTAATTAGGCCGGAAACTGGCAGATTACGCACTTGGAGAATTCTGTATGGAACCGCAAATGATCCCAGAACTGCAAATGATCCCCAAACTGTACCAAAAATGATACCAGGACCACAAATGATCCGCATTTTGAACTGCAAATAATCCTGAAAAAAAAGGTAAGGAACTGCATGCAGGGTTGAATGGTCTGGATAGAGAATTAATGTGAGGAACGCTTATTTTTATTAAAATCACTCTAAATCATGGCTCACAACAAGTTTCTGCCTCATTACAGTTTTCCAGAAAAACTGAATTTTCTTACCACGCCGTTATACATTAAATTTGCTATGTTTATCGGACACAATCATCAAAAACTAACTTGGACACAATTCTAAACTGTGACCAGGGGCCCGTTTCTCGAACTCTGCTTGTGTTGACAGAGTTAACAGTTAAAAGGAAGATACTAATAAAAGTAAGCCGGGGACATTTCGGTGCTCTCTTTGTTCTCAATTGGACTTGGGCTGGGCGTTATTTAGTCCAGAGCGCTTTGGTGCTTGCCTCGCTCTTGACAGTCATGTCTTTTCCACGCGCTTTCGGTATATACTCTAAAAAAAAAGGGTTCTGCAGATTGTCTGCTCTGTCCAGCCGGGCAGCGTGCGCTGGAAACCTACCGTGTCTCTACTCCCGTGGCTAAATACTTTTAAGTCTGATTCCTTTGCAAATGTCAAGTCTAGAACATAACAAAACATCTGGAATTAGTTATACCGTGAAAGCCCTAACCTTATACTGTGAAAACGAATGCTTATGTCTTGTGAACCTGCGGCTATTCTCTATTTTCGCTAGGTTATGTATGGGGGACAAATATTGTACCGTTTGCATTGAACATGCCTCGCTAACTTTAGTTGATCATACACCAAATACCTATCTTCCTGATCAAACAATCTGCTGACCAATTGAAGATGCGTGAGCCCAGCAATCCCAAGTATCGTTTTCGTGTAGAAACTTCAAATCGTAAATCAGAGGAAAAAGTATGAGAACGAGGTCAAAATAACCGATATAGACTCTGACATGTAGTAGAGTAAGGATATCGCAATGCACAGTCACATGTTATGTTTTTGGCACAATCGACCAACTACCAAATTTTCGGATTTATACCAGATAATATATTAACCTCAATTTCTTGTAAAATTTTTTATTCTTTGTTTCATGATTTTTTTTGACGCGATTTAAAATTTGAAACGTTAAAATTGTGCTTTGAATCGTTTCAACATCTCCATGTGTTGCCAGCAAGCAATGGTACAATAGACCAAAAGGTGGTTTCAAAAGGTTTCAAAAAGCTTTCAAAAGGTGGTTGTCAAAAAAGGAGAGGAAACAGTGGCTGTGAGAGAAAGTGACTGAAGTCGCGCTAATAGTTTCAGTTTCTGTTGACCCTGCATAAAGAAAATATGGGTACATTGGTGATCCACTAATTAATGATCTATTAAGTTAGATGCTTTCTATATAAGTTTCAGATAATGTCGATAATGTGGGAAGAGATAAAAAACCTGAGCCATCTCAGAAATCAAGTGGTAAACATGGTAAGTTGTCTGCACAGTAAGAAAGAAAAGATGAAGATGATAACCATTAAACACTTAACTTAGAGCTATCAGTGTGCAAAATGAAGCGTGTTGTGGCTCTGAAATTCTGTGATTCGCACTCGTATACTTCATAAATACGGTAATCTCAGGGAGTACCGTGTTCGTAACACGCGACATTACCATCAAGCGTAATGGCCTGGATTTCCCTTGATTCGGACTTTTTTCCATGACAGGGAAAATCGGATATCTCGATACTTCCTTGAAACGTAACGTTTCGAAGTCCATGCACGTCTGTATTCTTAGCGATTTGTGTAGAATACGGATACGCACACTACTCGCACACCGTTGCATTGGTGATTTATGCTACCTCGAGCTCTTTCATAATATTACTTTATTACAGTAATCAGAGGAGAGCTCGAGGTACTTGTGCGCGTTATTTCATGGTACTTGAAATATGAAAGGTTAATTATATAAATGTCAGTGGGATACTCAATGGTACGCGGAGGACCCCGTTGCCTCATATAAACAAAATTATATCCCACGGTACGTGACAAATCCAGTTTGCTCTTATCAATGGATATTTAGCGGTACTTTGAACAATTTGGTTCCCTTTCACGGCCTAAATATACAGGCTTCATCCTCCTTTCGTTGTAACCTTTTCACATGCTTTCCAGTCAAAACCCATCGTCACATAAGGTGATCAAGCTGGCAAGCAATTATCCCAGTTATTGCTACAGCACAAATATAATCTTTCTCATTTTGTTTGTAATTTTTATTAGTAAATTTAACACCCAGTTAACCTCTGTACAAAAGTATTGATAGAAAAACCTTTTTTCTGACTTGATAATAAAAAAGTCAATCGACTAACCAAAACAAATATATAGATAAAAACTAGCTTGGAACTTGGAAATGGTACCTATACCGATAAAAAAAGTATCGTTGAGTGACACACCAAGATGAATGGAATTAAAAACTACCGGTACGTTATCCACATATTATCGTGCAACAGTTTTAGAAAGACATTCTTCATGTCTTGAAATAAACTTAAAAGGCATGGAATAGTTCCGTTGATTGTCATTCACAATCAGAGTCTCTCTCTGAATCTAGGATGCGCTTTCGACGTACTGGAGCGTTCTGACAAACCACTCTCCGGATTTCATCAGCTTCCCATAAGTTAGCATTTTCACTACGTTCAAATGGAGAAAGTTGAGGTGCAGAATGTTTTGTGTTTATCTGGCAAAGTGCGCCGTCTTCTCTCTCTGCGCCACGGCCGGGTGTTGTCCAGTGTCCACCTGCCCGTGGCACCTGCTGAACTTGAGCTGTTGTGTGGCTCCTTGGAGTTCTTTGGTGGATCTCAGCTCTGTGTGTGTGAAAGGTAGGTGGTGTCTGATGCTTTCCTGACCTATCCACTGCCCATGCAGGGGAGGATTTCGGTGGGCTCCGCATTGACGGCCGTCCTGGAACACGAGGAGTTTTTGGGTGCGATGAGGGGGTCAGCTTCGAATTTACTCTCTCTTGTAGTCTCCTCAAAAGGGAAGAAAGACGTTGACTTCTCCATGGTGGGGATCTCACAACCCTTGCACCACCTTCACCTTCTTCACCATCTTTCTCATCGCTCATATATCGGGAATTCAACTGCTTTAGTGATTCACGCTCTGTTTCACTTGCCACTTTCATTCGTTTTGCAAAGAGCTGCAAGAAGGCTTTTGATGAACTGTAGTCAGTTTCACAGTAGAAAGTTTGAAAAATGATTATAAATAGCACATTCCAACATTTTAAATACACATTTAGACAGTACTTGTTGCTAATATTTGAGATAAAGGATGAAATTGTAGAGTACAGTAGAGCATTCAGCATTAAAAATTGAAGCTGAAAGTGTTAGGTCCATTTTTTTCCGTTTTGTTTACACAGGCATATGTACTACAGACACCACTGAGCCCTATACATGTAGGGCACTGGACAAAAATGTTAATTCTTGTAACTTTTGTCAGGAAAAAAGAATTTTCTTCCAAATAGTTTGTAAGAAGACAATATTATGAGCCAGAGATAAATAACAAAGCTGACCATAATTTTATTTTTCCACATAAATGGTCAATAGTAATAATTGAGACATGACCAAAAATAATTAGTTAACCATAATCGTCTATGATCAGACTCCAGTTGTTCAAAAACCGATTACCACTAATCCAGGATAAATACTAACAAAGGTTGGAGTTTTTCCTGTCAAAAAAGCCTTTGACAATTGAGTTTTATGCTGAAGGAAAGTGTATTGTCTAATTCAAATTTGAAGGCTTAGAATGTTGTGGAAACATTTTTGATGGGTAAATAAACTGAAAGAAAACTTTCCAGTAATCTAGGATTAGCTCAAAGGAAACCTCCACTAAAACAAGAATACAACTTCAAAATATTTAACATAATGTTTACAATCAAAATTGTTCAAACGTTTTCTAATGGAATCGTTTGTATCCGAAATAAATGAATTTCAAAAACGCTTGTTTTGGTTTTCAAATTTCCTGGGCGCCGCCATCTTGAACAATTGTGACGTGTTATGGTTGCTCTTTTGTATTTGCACAAAGAGCTTTTGTTTTAAAACAATAGGACAACCATGACACGTCACAATTATTCAAGATGGCGGCACCCGGGAAATTTAAAAACCAAAACAAGCGTTTTTGAAATTCATTTATTTCGGATACAAACGATTCCATTGGAAAACGTTCGAACAATTTTGATTGAGAGCATTATGTTAACTATTTTAAAGATATATTCCTGTTTTAGTGGAGGTTCCCTTTAATCAGGCTTTGAACAACTGGGCCCTGAACTCTGTGCATTACTCCTTGCAAAATGGAATTTACAACTCTATGGATGTTGGTTGAACCCTGCCGTTTACTTTTCCAATGCACCTCACAATCTTCAATGAAAGAAACAAATGTGTCAACAAAGGAGGTGATTGCTTACCCTTCTCCTTCTAGATGTCAGCTTTTTGTCAAGCTGCTTCTTCTCCACCAATTCGTTACGGGCAGGCAAGCTGTCCAGGTACTGTTGCCTCTTTGTCTCATAATATCTGGTTACAGCTCCTGTGTGACAAAAGTCTTAGTTAATGAATTGATCAAGAGTATGAACTTCAATTACAGCTTTGTAACTGTTGACATTCATATAAATAAAATCACTCACTTGATTATTCATTGAAGTAAAGTAATAATTTTAAATCAGTAGCGAGTCAGGGTAGCGTTAAGGCGCTGTTACACTGTGAAACGTTTCGTGCAACTTGTCTTGCAATGTTTTGGCAACACTGTGCTGGGGCAAGTTGCACAAAACATTTCACAGTGTAACATAACCTGCAACGGCCAAAATCGTTGCGAGACAAGTTGCATGAAAAGTAGAACCTAATTCTACTTTCGGCAACGGCTCTCGCAACTTGTCTCGCAACGATTTTGGTCGTTGCAGGGTATATTACACTGTGAAATGTTTCATGCAACTTGTCCCACCACAAGTTTCTAAGTGTCCGGCGAGCGCAAATCATCGACAAATGAAAATGAAACATGGCTTCCTGGTCAGTGATACTGCTGGTCACTATCGAACCATCGGTGACCAGGTAACCATGACGCCTTAAGACCATTACTCGCAAACTAAAAGGATCTCACTAAGACTCATCAATAAAAAAATCAATGTAAAATATAAAGTAAGTGCCTCCATTGTGTTTTCTTGGGATTTAAGGTCTTTAAATAGAATTTTCCATTGAGGTAATAATCCTCAGTGTGCCACTTGCTCAACACTTGCTGATGAGCGAATTGTTTTCCTGTACTTTCCAAGAACCCTGATCAAGGCGTGTTGAACCTAAAACAGACTTCCTATTTACTTTAATAGCCTTTCAGTGTTCATGTAAACTTCAATGGTATTAATTATAAACGATGACTAAATTGGTTGGAGAGATTGGGGGGGGGGGGGGGGTGGGGTATAAACTTTTGGGCGAGTGAAAACTGGTCCAGGCAAATGCATTGAAGGTCACTCGCCCGAATGGCGAGTGCTCTCAAAATTAAGTGTCCAACCCTGCACAGTGTAAGAGCACCTTTAGACCAAACAATCTCTCAAGTAAATTAGATGCCAAAGAGGAAAATGACATTAACAGCGACAAGGCATTTACTGAATTTTGAAACAATAAATGACATTCCATGATGTTGCACCATCTAGAAAATAACATTTTGTTTGTGCATTTGCCACTTACAAATTTTTAAACCTTAATACTTTGATTTTTTGTAGAAAATTATGCTAGGCTTCTGATACCATAGGCAAGAAGATGTTTACATTGTATGTAGAGCGGTTTTCAAATGAGTGTCGTAAAACCAAACCAAAGTAATTACTTTGGCCAATCAAAAATGACAGAGACCAACCAACACTCGAAGTAATGACACGTAACCAACACAAAGCATGGGAAAATGTGCATGTGTGAGCCACAATTGGTTTTGGTTTCACTTCTGATTGGTTGAAAAAGAAGCATGAGAACTTTGAACCAATCACTGAGTGAAGTAATGCAAAACCAAAGAAATTCGCTAATTACTTTCATCACTCAATTGAAAACCAATCTGATACTGAAAGACTTACGCATTATTGAAGACTTTGAGTGACCACTGTTTTCCTTCTTGAGTTCCTCGTAGAGAAATTTTCTGACCTCAGTGTTATGTGGACCATCAACACTGAAAAATGAAGTTTAAAAATTAATGGCAGTGAAAAAAAAACTTCAATTCAACATGCAAAGGAAAGTGTGGCTACAAGATGTCTTAGTTTCATGGCTTCCACACACAGCATAATGTCGTACATGGAGTAGAGAAATGTGATATCCTCATTTTCAAGCAAAACAAGACTTACATGTATACCAATATTAATTAACGTGGTGTCATTCACTGGCCTGTGAGCAAGGTTGACATGAGGTTCTACAGCAGTTGACATATTTTGTGAAATGATTAAAAGTAGTGCACAGCACAAATATATTGTATGTAACAACATAAAAAGACAGGTTTGAATGAATAAGTACTGCAAGACCTTCTAGTTGGCTACATGTATAACATACCCTTCACTTCCACGGAACTGTTTATCGAGGTCTTGTTTGTTATGCAACAAATGCACATCTCCCTAAAATTAACATTGAAAGTTGCCCTTAATGATTTAAAAAACAGCTAAAATTCCCAAACTTGCAGTACACAACTCTCAAAGACTATGGAAGGACATTGCCATATGGACTTGTACTTTCTCTATATTAAACCAAAATAATTTCGTAATGGCCACTGCAAAAATAAAGTAGCAATTCTTGTTTTAAAAATGTTGAATAAATACAATTTTTTTTAGATACAGTAGCTTACTCAGCTGTGCAAGATGCACACCCCCACCCCCTTTCATCTCAAGTATTGGGTTGACAATAACTACTGTCACTGTTTCATTCAGCTTATTGGTGGAGAAATTATAAACGACACCAATGTTGTTGTTGATAATGAATATTATACATGTAGTAAACAAAGGAAAATCAAAATTTAACTGGTTAGAAAGGTTTTAAACCAAGAAAAACTTTAAACCACAACTGATACATGCACACGTAAATACCCGGTCGTTGAAACTACCACGTGACTGTCATTTGCAAGAAACTTAAAACGCAGTTTTGTGTTATTCTTACTGAGTACAAGAAAGAATCTTTCAACTACCTTTAGCTCGTTTGGAAGTGGGCCGTGGTGTGTGTTTTCCTTCTGGGCTACTTGGCCTGCATGGTCTCGCATCTTACGCAGCTCCTTCT
>OX421449.1:21926899-21934399 GCA_949126865.1 Montipora capitata | reverse complement strand
ACGCGTCATGTTCCATGACATGTTGCATTTCATTCTACGATTTTCGGAGTGACGCGAAGTGTCATGGCTCCGTAAATTCCACGAAATTAGGTATTTCACACAGTGTATGTTCATTTTTGAGTTTTATGAATCCCAACAGTTCCCATTCACAATCATGGTGTTTAATGTGGGATAATAATGTGTGTTTAAGAGAAGACTTGCAAATCAAACAGTCACCGCCACTGAGATGAACTAGAAAAAGTATTTAGCAACAAAATCCAAAGTGCTGCCTATCACATGTTCATTGGACATCATGAAGAATGTATTAATTTTGTGTTTCTCTAGGTTATTGATTGAACATGTACATGGATCCAATTTTGGACTTAATATATACCCAGACATTGAGTCTTGAGGAAAAAAATATAGTAAACCATTTTGGAAGCATTACTGTTAGCTAAACAGTTACTGCATGTACTAGAAACTAATCATGCTAAAATATTTTAATCCACAGATTTAGAAATCTGTTCACCTATTGAATTGTTAGGAAAGGGAGTTTTCCTTTTTTTAAATAGTTGTAAACGCAGCACTCGTCAGATATGGGATTTTATCAAATATCGTGGAGGCCGTATCTTAAACTTTCTTGAGAAAAATGTCGATGCTATTATTATGGATGTGACATTACTGAGGAAAGCTCCGTGTGTTAAATTACCGAGAAATAAGTTCACAAGATCTCAGCAGCTGATAGCTAAAGCTAGGAAGAGTGGCACGTTTTCAGTTGAATCGTTTGCTTCAAAATGGTCGATTCCAATAATTGATCATAAAGAGATTCTTTATTACTGCAATAAAGCTTTGAACCGATAAGAAATTATGCATGTAGGGCATATTATAAAAAAACTTCAGGCACCCTTCATTAAGGTGGAAGATCAGAGTAGAAAATATAGACCAGAATTTGTTGAATTTAAGTGCTTTCCATTTATAGACACCACAGTTCCAATGTCCTGTTCCCCTTTTGATACATGGTGCAAACAAACTTCAACAGCCAATAAGTATTTTTAGATTAATAGAAAAGGGGAACAACAAAATAGGCAAAATTTTTGCGAGTTATGTGGTGAAAATTATACTGAACTTCAGAGCCACTTAGATACTGCTGGACACAAATATGAAGCAATGGATAATGTCCGCTATGCTGGTGTAGATGCTCTAATTAAACGAGGTGTTAGGTGGAAAGATTTTGTAAAAAATATTGAAGACAAAAGGTCAGGAAGGTTGTGTGATAATGAAGAGACCAGATTCGGGTTTTTGTAGAGTGGATTTAGCTATGATTTGTAAATATTTTGTAATATTAGATTATACATGTTTGAATCATAGTAATGTAATAATACATGTAAATTGTAAGTGACTATGTGTCATTAAGGCATTATTGTATTAACTACAGCAATAACAAATCACGATTCACCAATTTGTTTTAGCGTACCTTTGATTGACCCTATTACAGAATTAGAATACAAGACCTGATCTTGGTAACTTCTATGTCTGGGATTTTCATGCCAAACAAAATTAACTTAACAGTTAAACCAGGTTGATGTTGCAAAGACAAATTAGCTGGAAAAAGTTATTTCATGTATTCTTATTCAATGGAACTGTCCAGGGCTAGTAATGTTACTGTAGAGCATTGTGCATCTCGGCAGATTTCTATTATGAGTGTGCCAGTCAAAGGATATACATGTACATTATAAATAAGTTTTAGTTCCGAGATTTGAAAACTAATACACCGGTTGTAGGTCTGTACAGTACTGTGTGTAAACTGCATTTGTCATCTTTTCAATAAAATGCAACTGTATATGGATTTGGTTTTATGATTTTTGTTTCATGCAGTGTGCATGATTCATCGTGACTTTGACTCAAAGAGCTTTGGACTCTTTGATTCGATTTTGACACTTAAGTGCCATAGCTATTCATCAGAAATGAGATTTATACTTGAAGTAAAAAGTGCAAAAAAACAGAGGAAAGTACACCATACTACAATTATTCAATTGCAGCTTGCTTTTTTATCCAGTAGTAATTATGTTGCCTTGTTGTGAAAGAAAGTGTATGAGGAAACTCTCAGTAGAAGACATAAATGCCACTGAATTGCACTTCTGCAACATGGATCAGACACAGCGACTCAACTACGTACTTGGATATTTGTCTGACCACAGTCGAGTTGAAGATTCAGGCAATGACGTGACAGAGTTCATCGTGAAAGGAAAGTCGGTGTGTAAAGAAGCATGCCTGTTGATTCATAGTGTCAATAAGGAATGGTTTAGGAGGCTTTTTAATTCCAAAAGGGTGCAGTTGAAGTGGAGCATGGAAACAAAGGTGTGAAGAAACCATCACAGAGAACCACAGATTGCATTGCATGGTTAGAGTTCTTTGTCTCATGTGTAGGACAGTACCAGCCAGATAATAAGACAATACATCTGCCTTCATGTTTCACCCGACGGAGCATTTATCAACGATTTTGTGAAGAGAATAAGTCTTTCAATGCTCCCTCAATTGGAATTTCATATTTCTACTCGATCTTCCGTGATAACTTTCAACATGTCGTCATACCCAAGGTAAGTTGGTTGCCTGTCCCAGTATTTTCTAGTCTCAAAGTACAATAATATTATTGGTACAGTACACAATGTAGCTTTCCTCGTTCTTTTGCCCTGACATTGTCGTAATTTAAGTGTGTGTTTTGCTTAAAAATGTTCCCACCAGTTTTATTTGTAACTATCATTGCTTTATTTCAGATTATGAGTGCAATATTAAGAATGAGAAAATGGAGATTATACAATGTAGGACCAAGCTACATGTAGTTGAAAAAATTTAAACTAAAATCAAGATTATAATAAATTATGAATCATTTCCATGTGGCCTTGAATGGGCTGTGTTCTTGCCCAAGAATTTTCAGTGTTTTTATGATTGCAGCATTTATTTTGTTATTTGTAGTGAACAATTTAAATTATTGCAAGTTGCAAGTACTTTACTTTTCTTGAGCCGATCAACTCATTTAAGTGAATGTTTTTCTCAGGCAGAACTGTAGTAGATTGACTAAGTTATAGTTTGAAATGGCCGTGTTTTCAGGTGAAAATTTATCATTTCATTAACTAGGTTGGAGCTCATTTTCTTTGTTTCTTATTATTGTATGACAATGTTAAATCACACTGACATTTGTAACTAACTTACAAGGAAAATCATTTTAGCTGAGTGGAGATCATTTTAAACTACAACATGATGCATTTTTTATGGTACACTGAACTCATCATTATTTTATCAGGAAAATCGATTCACTAAATGCACTGATTGTACGAGGTATAAGGAAGAAAAGGAAAAAACAGTGGACAAGAAATAGACAGGTTATTGAGTGAACACATGGACCTCATCTGGTTAGTGGTGAACATTTTTAATGCATTATCTGCATGTGTTTGTGATAACTGTGCAAGTGAGTAGAGCACCCCAATTAAACACACTCAGCTGCAATAGTTCTTCCCAAAGTTTCAAGAGATTTAATTTTAGTTCATGCTTACTGGCTGTTTGTGTTTACAAGCCACTTCAGATGTTGGACAGCAGCATACTGTAAAGTTCCAAATTAAAGAAATAACCCTTGTTACTTATTTGTAATTATGAGGAGTTTCATGAACCTGTCAATTTCAGGGGCTCTGTACTACAAAAAGGAGTTTCTGAAATAAAGCTGATGCTAGCTATTTTTTTTTCTGAGAATAATGATTATTATGAAAGTCAGGAATTAGTTAACTATGAGACATTTTTGTGCTTACCGGTAGTTGTGTGGCATGCATGTGAAAGACCTCCATTTGCTGAAACTAAGCCAGCCTGGCAATAATCAGTGTCAAAGATAACAAAATAGAGAGTAGTAAAATCAACCTCACTGTTACAGTGTGCGGTCAAGTGCTGGTCTATGCACCACTTGGCTTGGATGATGGTTAAAACTATGGTAAGATTGCATTCCTTGACTTACTTAATTTGGCTTTTTACTGAGAGAAAGTAAAATTATATTTTTACAGGCGAGAGAGGAGGATTTATTACCTTCATCGGTATAAGGCCTTCCAAATGTTTTGACAATAATAGATGATGTCTAGATGATGAAAGATGATGAATAGATGATGAAACACAACCTGTATTCCACGTGTGTGGAGGAAGACCAAGGCCACTTGTAACTTGGCAACAGTGGGAACTCATCTAGTCTGAGCAATTTTTCATAGTGGCCAATCACCAAATGGGAAAGATGTTTTGGGTCTTTTGATTATTATCAGTGGCCACATGACCCAAGCTTGACTGCGTCTGTTTTGCTGTCCGTGTTAATACGATGGTGTGAAAAGTATCAACTTCCACCCGTATTATACCTTCAGTTGGACAATTGTGTCAAAGAAAACAAGAACCAATATATTTTGTGGCTTCTTGCTCTTCTTGTGGAATTAAAGATAAAAATTTTGTGTCATTGGCACTGGACTTAGTCAAACATTTGGTTCTTTAAACTAGTTCTTTAAACTAGTTACATTATGACAAGATGAACTGGAAAGTGTTACCCTGGAAGTTAATCCAGACTGATATTCATCAGTGTCCTAAGTATACAATGTACATTAAGTAGAAATGGCCATTTATGTGGTAGTATCTTGTAGTGGTATATGTGTTTACTTGTGACATCTCTTCATTTATATGTAGATTGTACTAGCCATAATAATTGTACATAAGAATTGAAAAATGAATACATGTAGGTAATTTGAAGGAATTAGACTTTCAAAGCAAATCTTTACGAACTGGAAGCAAAATCCATAGTCCTCCAGATTAAACATACATGTCAAGTACAGCACATACGTTAGCAGGTAGACTGAGTATTCTCAGACAAAGTTTTGTTGTTTTCTGTTGAAACTAAAATAATATCTGGCAGCATTAGCTACTTCAAGTCTGTTTGAGAAGCGTTCTTGTTGTTGTTTACAAAAAGCACTTTCATTGAGCTTATCTGCCACATTATTAACTATAGCATCTTAGGTTCCTTATTCAAAACTTTTCAAATACCACCCAAATGACTCTCCTCTGGTGCTAAAGACTAAGAGAGAGAGAGGGAGGGAGGGAGGTAGGGAGAGGGAGAGATGTACATGTCATTATACTAAGAGTATAAGTCTCACTTCAGACCTACATGTATGAATCAATTGGCTGACAGGTTGTTAGCCCATTTACTCCTGAACCGCCCCTCCATTAACGAGTAAAACCGCCTGGCGTTACAGTAACTTAAGTCTCACTACAAGGTGTCAATGGCTAAACAAAGGAAAATTGCAACTGGAACAACCAGACCTCAATCTTTTTTTTTCCAGATACGATTGAACTTTCTTCCAGTTGGCCACACACACGAAGACATTGATGCTTTCTTTGGTGTATATTCTAAGCATTTACCACAAATGGATGTCTACACCATAGAAGGTGAGAGTTGATATTAGTCAGAGTACTTGACCTTACTTTTGATGTTAGGAGCAAATAATTATAAATAATTCATGCATTTTCGGAAAGAAAGACCTGGGATGGGTGTAACAAATTCAACTGCCTTGAGGAAGTAATAAATAGATTTATAGTTTCTCGTTCATGGCACATTTGTCTGAATGGTATTAAGTTAAACATGATTTGGATTAATGCAAGTAGTATATAGTACAGAACATGTGAATTTTGGCATCTTCTTTTCCACAGGTCACAGAATGCTGGATACTTATTAGCAAGTATCAAAAATACCATAATGTACTCTTTGTATGTCCTTCAAAAATTTTGCACAAGCATTGTTTTTATTTTCTCTTGGACTTACAATGATCCCAAGAGAAACTGGAAACAAAGAGTATTTATGGTATTTTTGATATTGGCTTATTTTAAACATGTCCATTTCTAGACTTGATGGAAGCCATGAAAAGCTGCTTGGCAATAATCAAGGCATTTCCTTTTTTGCTTGATGTGGTCTACAACATCAAAGAATGGCTTTCACCTCATGCTGAAGAGTTACATGCCCACACTCAGCCAAAGAATTTTAAATTTTTCAGAGATGAGGATGGCCATTGCATCATGTATTATAGGAATTACTCGCATATGAAATGGGAAGGCCCTCAACGACTCCTCAAGGTACAGGTGTACATTAGATATTTTAAATAGTACATCAAGTACAGACCTGTATGTTATATGTATGTTACATGATTGTATACCACATTTACTCAAATAAGCACTGCCCCCGAACAAATGCCGCTGTCGAATACCTGGTAACCGCTGCATTTGGGACAAAAAAGCGAACAAGCCCTGCCCCTGGATAAGCTCTGTGCTCCCAATGCGGCACTTACAGTATTTGAGGAATTTTGTAAAATTGAAATGAAAAAAAAGACATGAATTTAAAAAAGTTACCCTAACACAGCATGGGGAATTTATTTGCATAAAAAACCATTGTTCTTTAGTTTAAAGTGATTGTACTGTATTTCACTGCTCATCCTTTAATGGAGGGGACATAGTTATTGCTTAACCCATTGACACCTCAAATGCCCTATAACGCCCCGATTTGACGAGTGAAATCGTCTGGCATTGGACAGAATAAAATCTGTTAAGTGTCGCTTCCACCAGTCAATGGGTTTTAAGTAAAACATCGTAAGAGTCAAATGGTCAGAATCAAAAGACGTTTATCCGGGCAGATACCCAGTAAAAAATGAACTGCTAAAATAAAGGAAATATTTATGTGTGGCATCCAAAATTACAAAAAAAAAACTGTGCTCAAATAGGTGCTGCCCTAAAATAAGCGCCACTCTTGAAGTGTGAACAATTAACCACGGTGCTTATTCGAGTAAATATGGTATTGTTAAACAACTATTGAGATTACAAATGTTTATTTTAAAGTCAATACTAAAAGTTAAAAAAGAAGAACAAATCATTGATAACACTAGTGAAGCAACATACAGATTTACAGGTATGTACTTCATAACATAAGAACCCTAACAATCTAAACTGATATCTGCTACCAAGTAAGCTTAGATTGGAATAAACAGTTCCAGTGTATTAAATTTACTGTCCCCATTAACCCTTAACTCCAAGTGGCCAATCATAGCTTTTACTTCTCAGTGGGGCCCCCTTTGGACCTTAAAGGGTTTATTGAAGGTTACATGTATGCTGGTATGTTGACCAGCTTTTTGAAGACTGATACAAAGCAACGAGTGCTCAACTCAACTACAGAAAGCTGGCGTTCAAAACCAGGGGAAACATTTCATTTGCACCTTTTGCTGTCCTTGGGGAAATTGAAATTTGGCCTTAGATGCTTTTTTTTTTTGCAAAAATAATAGTGATTTAGTAATACATAGACAAGTAAAAACAAGCGATATAATCTCCCGACGTTTTGGCGACTTCATGACGGATAACAAATTGAAAAACTTGATAATGGCGTCATGAAGTCGCCAAAATGTCGGGAGATTATATCGCTTGTTTTACTTGTCTATGCAAAAATGTCTAAAAAATGCAATTTATGAC
>OX421449.1:21906899-21914399 GCA_949126865.1 Montipora capitata | reverse complement strand
TGTAGAATTCTTCTCGCTTTTCCCTAAAGAGGGTAGAGTGTGTGTGGCATTTTGCTAGTTGATCAAGGAGCTCTCTTGGTGTAGTGATCCTTAGCTCGGGATCTTCATTGAGGCTTGCCTCGATGAGAGATTCAGCATGAGCACCAGCCCAGATGAATATATGATTTATTTTTACTTGATCTGATCTTGATGCTAGAGGACCGCCTATTATTCTTTCAACTTCCTTCCTCCACAACTTAAACTGTGAAGACGCGGTGTTGGAGGTCCAATCGACCTTTGTTTGGGGCATATAGTGGTTTTCAGCCATTTTGAAGGATCACTGATTTGACAACTTTACTTTGATACTATACGGAAAAGTCACTTGGCAAATTTGTCAACGACCACTTGCCTGGAGTATATTGTATGATGTACCTTTTGTTCTTTCCGGAGGAGTCTTGCAGAGAGTTCCCTCAAACGTTAAAGACAGACTGAAGATTGCCCGATCGAGGACAAAATCAAAATGATGCTGATGGCCCTTTCATTGCTTTGTAAATGCTTTGAAGTATCTCAGAAGTGTGATTCAGACGTCGGAGTCACCATGTTGTAGTTTTGTCGATAAACGATGCAAGAGAAACTAAGATGGAAAGAACAAACTCTTGACTTTAATGTAAAAAGCCAACATGGCTACCTAGCACGAGGTTCGAACTGAGTACATCATGTGATAAGACATAGAATGTCCATAGTAGGTGAGTCCAACATGTATACAAGTCACGAAACGTCCAAAACTACAAAACACACTTAAACGGCTAATAATACAACACCCTTTACATAGAATACATTGACCCACTGGAAAGTAGAAACTGCAAATTATAAATTTTAATTTCTATTCTCATCATCATCCCTGGTGTGAAGTGCAGCAGTGTTCTTGAATGTTTTCGGTTTCTGTTTTATTGCAGTACTGTGCTTTGTATTCCATGTTTACTTATTTTATATTAGGTCTTGTTAAGCTTGTAAAATAAAAATTATAATTTCTCATAAAATTATTGCATAAAGCAGGCTAATTCTGGCAGAGAAAGTGGAGTGAGTAATCTAACGGTTTTGGGCAATTACAAACTTTCTTGTCCTAATACATGTAGGTACTGTTCAGTACTGAACAAATGTTCTCCGTTTACTGCTGTGATTTTGAGGTACATACATCAGTGCAGTACAGGATTGTGTACAGTTTATAGCTGCATACTTCCACTGTAATCTGGGCGTATGGAATTCGTCAGCAAAATTGATAATTTTGTTTCTCACCCACTTGTGGGGTTTTGTTACTTGTACTGACGATGGGTGTAGTTCATCCAAAACATGTCCACAGTGTTCTTCTAAACTCTAAATTGTCGTAACTGATATTCATTATTGTGTATAACTTCAAATTGACTAGACATAGTTCAGGTGGGCTGCCTTCACTAATGAAATTTAATGTTACTGCACTGGTTGTAACTCTTTCTGTTGAATAAAGTTTATATGGCTGAACAATCGGTCCTCAAGTGCTCTACTCCAGAATCATTGACTTAAGCCTCAGATTGGCCAGAGAGAAAAAATAAAAATCCTCTCTCAGGTTGTTTGGGTGAACAGATATTCCAAATCCTCTTGGGCCTTTGTTCGTGGGGGATCAGAAATTCTGAATCTTCTCTTGTGTTTTTGTGGGGATCAGAAATTCTGAATCCTCTCCTGTGTTTTGTGGGGGATCAGAAATTCTGAATCCTCTGATGTGTTCATAGGGGGATCAGAAATTCTGAATCTCTCCTGTGTTTTGAGGGGAAACCTATCGGGACATGAAATTCTGAAGATCATTTGGCTTCTCACCCGCGGCTCAGACATTGGAATGGAGTTCAGGTAATAATAATAATAATGATAATAATAATATACAGTATTTATAGAGCGCTTATTCCAAATGGTCCAAAAGCGCTTTACATAATAAAAATAACAACAAAATCCTAAACCTACAAAAATACAAAACTACCGTATTTATTCACTTATAAGGCGCACCATTTTTCACGAGAAAATATGCTTGTTCGATGAAAATGTGCTTAAAACTCGGGGTGCGTCTTATAACCGAGTATTTTCGCGCAACGAAATATAACTTTTCCAAATTTCCCTAATAATTAATGCTAAACTGAAATAAATATGTAAATCTGATTTGTTGGTCTAAAAAGAACCAGGTGGCTCTGAAAAGAACCATTTGTGTGAAAGCTCGGCTGAGCTCAGCTACTCGTCATCCTCGGCTGAGCTGTCTGTCTCGAACTCGTTGTCAATCGGCTCTTCTTCATCTTCTGCTTCTTCTTCTTCGTCGTCATCCCAAACCAAGTCATCTTCATCGAATCCTCAGTTCCATCGAGAGCATTGTTGATGTCACAGGACTTGAACGATCTCGTTATCAAAAGCACGTGCTTGAAATGATTGACGTCAGAAACAAATTCCTAACCTCGCTCCCACGAAATACGGTAAACATTCGAAAAAACTGTCATGGCCGCTATTAAATACTCCCATCGAGGCACGTTTGGCAGTCATCTTTAACTCGCCGGAGAACAAGACATGCTGTTGGTTTCTCCATTTACGGACCATCGATTCTGATATGCCGTATTCGCGAGCAATTTCACGATTGTTGTCTACGGCTTCCGCTTCTGCTACGATCTTCAACTTGAAGTTTAGATCATAGGAATGACGATGAGTGCTTGGCATAATTACTGAAAGTTTACGGTACTCTGAACGAATGCTCGAAGATTAAGATGAGTTTTGCAACTGCTGAATGAAAGATCTGTCAGATGAGTATTGTTTATAAACGTAAAAACGGATCAATTAGTATTGTCATCCTATAAAAACATCATAACCAATTTTAAAAAGCCAAGTCTTGAGCTTAGATTTAAAAAAAGGAAGGGAATTACAAGATCTAAGTTCGAATGGAAGTGCATTTCAAACAGAAGGTGCGGCAATAGTAAAAGACCGGCCACCATAAGTTTTAAGATAAAATTTAGATGTAGAAAGTAAAAATTGATTGGAGGATCTAAGAAGTCTACCAGGTGTATAAGGCTTGATGAGATCAGTGATATAGCTAGGTGCAGCACCATGAAGCGCCTTAAATGTAATTACTGCAATTTTTAAAGTTATTCGTTGTTCAATTGGTAGCCAATGAAGTTGCATAAGCAACGGTGTAACATGCTCATATCTACTAGTAAGGTGAATAAGCCTAGCAGCACTATTTAGGACACTCTGTAAACGTTTCAAGATACATTTAGGTTGACCGTAGAGCAATGAGTTACAATAGTCGATCCTTGCAGTAACAAAGGCATGAATTAGAGTTTTACATGTATCATGAGAAAGAAACTTGCGAATCTTAAAAATATTGCGTAAATGAAAGAACGAAGACTTGCAAAAAGCAGTAATGTGCGGCAACATCGATAGAGAGTTATTAAAAATAACCCCAACATTTTTAGCAGTAGTTGAAGAGTCAACAGTGTCAGAGCCAATCACCAGGTTTTTTAACGCAGGACGTGGGCGATAGGAAGATGAAAAAACTATAATTTCAGTCTTCCCACTGTTCAGCTTCAGCTTGTTATTTAACATCCAAAGGTCAATGTCTTTAACACAACCTTCAAGGGCAGATGTACATGTTGACATGTCCTCAGGCGATGACGTTTCAAAAGATAAATATAGCTGTGTATCATCAGCATAAAAGTGATAAGATAGACCATGAGATCTTGCAATATCACCTAAAGGGGAAGTGTACAAAGAATACAGCAAGGGGCCCAACACGGAACCCTGAGGTACACCATAAGGTAACGCACGCACATCAGAAGAGACATCTTGGATTCTGACATACTGAGTGCGATCAGATAGATATGAACGAAACCAGTCCAGTGCCTGGTCACAAATGCCAAAACGGGTAGATAGTCTGGCAAGGAGGTAAAGAATAGGAAGTTGCTTGGAAGAATTTTGTGATTCCTTGCAAACAGAGAAACTTTGCTGGTGAGTTTTAACACAATTTTAAGATTTAGAGGAAACTACAAAAACTATCCTTGGAATTAAGAGGTGATTTTGAATTTCCGTGGAAGCTCCACATTTCATTTTCTGCCAATTTTACACTCATTTCCGTCGAAACTTCAAAACCTGTATTTAAAAAAAAGCTGTTTTCCGAGACTGATTTTCATTTTACACTGTAAAAACAGCCATTTTTGAGGTGATTCTCAGTATTTGCTCTGAATTTCCCTAAATTGGAACGCCACATTTTAGTTTGGAACGCGTTCAAACAAAAATTGTTTTTCTTGTAATAAACCTGTCATTCAGTGAACCTTATTTTTTTCCGCTTCACATTTCACTTTTCGTTATGACCTTTGTGTCTTTCACGGCTAATCATGAATCCAGAATTTTGAAACAATTTTCCCGGTTTTTGGAACATCCATTCTGATCAAATGACGAACCTAAATGAAGCACAAGCCTGCTATAGGCCAGGGCAGTTCTTCTTGAGGCAGCAAATTCTGCAGAACACCTTTCCACCAGCGACTGCAGTTTTGGCGCCCTTTCAGCTTCTTCAACCGGCACAAGCAGGCTGCTCTGGCACTGTACCACTACCTCTAGCTTCCACACCTCCTGAAACACCAGAACCCCAAGAATCGTCCGAGTCGTCTAACAATTCGGGGAAAGCTGGAAGGGGGTACGGAAAATGGAGAGAAGAGGAGGAGAAGCTTCTTGTGCAGTTATGGTGTGACAAGCACACGAGACTAGAGTCATGGCATGCTAGACAAGTCTGGGAGGAGATTGCTCGTGAAATTTCGAAGAGCCGAAAAGTTACCAGTGCCCAATGCCAACGTAAAATGAAATACCGTGAAGATAGGTACAAGGAGGCAAAAGACCACAACTGTCAGAATCTAATGTGGGAAATAAGTGAGAAAACCACACTGTCGCTTTTTTTTTTCAGATTATAATTCTTTCAGATCTTCTTGCGTACACAACAAGGTTAGGTCTATAACCGACTAGAACTACAATGAATTGTTCCCTTATCTCATGGACGCACCTTGATCACACGTAAGCTGATTGGCTATAAAGATCTTTCACGCAAAAGATAAACAAACTTATTTATCGGAGCAGACAGAAAGTAATGCTCGATTTCCGGACAGATATCTCGCAATCATAACATCAACATTAGTTACATCAATACTAATTATCTTGTTTCCGACACACTCCCCCCATGTGCTTTCCACGAGGAAGCACATCTAATCAGAGGAAACTTGATCAGTTCATTTAAGTATAGTATAACAAAACGAAGTAGTTTTCTTTCTTTTGAAGTTTGAGTCACTCAATGCCTATATGCAACATCATAGTTCGATCTTGTTCTCTGGTTTTAAAGTTCTCCATCTTCAGCAACACCCTGAATACGCAAGGTAGCAGCCACAGCAGCATCTCTCCTTGGACGGAAAACTGATGCTCCAGTATTAAGCTGTGGCGGCGCTGCAGCTCTTTCTGGCACTTTATCACAGGTTAATTCCAGTGGGTAAAGGTGTTGGATTGGTCTCTCCAAGAACGTTTTTCCCGCACGCAACTTCACCACTCGCACTTTTCCATTCCATCTCGTCCTTCAAACAGCTCTTCCACAACACCAAGGGGCCACTTCCCACGATTTTTGTCTTCTGAACGGATAATGGCGACATCTCCTACGTTCAGTGGCCTGGGTGTACCTGGGATGTTGTGGGTGTGTCGTTCTCTCAGTGCGGCCAAGTATTCCCGTATCCAGCGCTTCCACAACGCATCTTTGCAGGTCCTGAGGTACCTTTCCCGTTTTCGCAGATCATAATCTTCCTCTCTCCACGGCTGTCGCTCAGGCAGGCGTATAGATCTTTGGAATAGAAAGGAGGACGGGGTCAGTAGAGGGAGCTGGACGTCATCTTCCACATACGATAGGGGGCGGAGGTTTAAGTGAGTTTCCACATCGAGCACAACTTTAGACAGCTCTGACCAGGTCAGCATTCCTCCCCCAATCACTTTGTAGAAAGCGTGTTTAAAAAGGCCCACCAGTTGCTCGAACTGGCCGCCCCACCAGGGTGCTGGACTCAGGTTGAATCTCCAAGTGATCTTCTCTGATGCTAGGTAGTCTTGCATTTGCTCGTCTTTCTGGATTTCTTTCAACAGTTTTGCCGCTCCCACGAAAGTCCTTCCATTGTCTGAGAAAATCTTAGATGGTTGTCCTCGTCTAGCGATGAATCGCTTTAGGCTTGCCATGAAGGTAGTGGTTTCTAGCTTTGGTAGGATTTCTAGGTACAAAGCTCTCGTTAAACTAAAGCACCAAATAGGCTTTCCCTTCTGCTCGTGAAGACTTGCAGTACTTAATGGGGCCGGCAAAATCAACACCCTCTACTTCGAAAGGACTTGATCCCTCTCTTCTCTCAGGTGGCAATAAACCAGGGGGTGGAGCTGCAAGAGCAACTGCCTGAAAACGCTTGCACCCGTAGCACTGCCTGATGGCTTTCTTTGCAAGGCGTCTAAGGCGTGGGATCCAATACTCCTCTCTGATTTTAGCCATAGTGAGCCCCACTCCCCCATGGAGTGTGGCTTTATGGGCGTGTTGAACAAATTTCTCAGCAAAGGTCGTTGCATCTGGTAACAGGGCTGAATAACGTCTGCGCATGTGCAAGCTGTCATGACAACAGTGTTCAAATATCGGCGCGAAGGTGATATGTTGTTCTTTCGTCTTGTTGAACGTAAGCAAGTGAAAGAAAGGAAGAATCCTTTCGTTTTCGACTCAAAAAGGGAATGCTTTTTTTCTCCACTTTCACAAGTAATATTTTGAAGACTTCATGATCTGCATCGAAGATTTTCTTCCAGGAAATGCCGGTGAATATGACCTTTCTTTCAACGCATTTTATGTTTCTTTGACGCATTGATTTCAACCGCCACGAAGCAAAGCCAAAGAAACTACCTAGTATCTGCTTCGTTTTCGATCCTCTGCTTGACTTGAGTGAAATGATGTTTGGGGGCGTTGATGGTGATATGAATAGTATTTAAAAAGTACTGAAAAAGGTGAGTATATACCAGAACTTAAATTAAGTTAAATACTTATTCAAAGAAAACCCACACGTTGCTGTCGTATACAATAACGAATTACAGTAAATTTCACTGTCCTTTGGCAGGCTTCTTGTACTCCTGAGCCTTTTCTTCGAATCATTTCACATGAGTTTCCTTTTAAAAGCAAGCTGTAATTGACGAGTCGTTGCGACCGAAAAAAGCTGAAAAAGTCAACTTCAAAGTGCTTGTTTACATAAGTTTACAGTTTTATGAAGTGTACCAGATTGTACCAGATTGTACATACTCTGTTATAATTTTTATTATACAGATTCATTAAATTAAGTTGTGGTTTTACAACTCTAAGATATGTTTAAATGCATGTACTTTGTACTTCACGGGTTTTCTTCAATTCCCTAAATAACAAATTTCCAACTACAAACCTAAAATATGAAAGAATGTAAATCAGGGACACTGTTCTTT
>OX421449.1:21884399-21904399 GCA_949126865.1 Montipora capitata | reverse complement strand
GTTTGACGACGGCGTAAACAGCAGCGGCAACACCCTTTCCGCTTGCATCCTGGATTGATTCTTGGGCGCTGGTCAGTGCTTTTGGGCAGGAAACTTCATGTGGTAAAGAGCACTCCCACTTCTGCCACAGTTGTTCTAAAGGCACAGATAACGGTGCATCCCAAGCGGATTTCTCTTCGCAGGCATTTCGGTAAAGCAGCTTTCCTTGTAAGGTGATTGGCGCGATCAGACCAAGGGGATCATAGATTCTTGCTACTTCTCCAAGAATCCCTCGTTTAGTAGGTTGCGCAACTTCTTCTGGAATAGTGACTGCAATTTCGTCTGTTGATTTATTCCATTTTAAACCAAGCAGACCACACTCTCTGGACTTTACCCCTAGTTGCTGTTTGGCATAGCTCAAGTCATCTTCATTCCCGGCGTCCTCTGAGATCTCTAATTTAGGGATGTTTGAGTGCCACTTGTGCAAATGAAAGGTGGCCCGGCGAAATATTTCGGTTGTTTTAGCTTTCTTTTCTTCGGTTTCTTGGAGAGTTCCTCCGCCAATAATGAGATCAGCTACATAAAGTTCTCGTTCTATTCCCGCAACAGTATCAGGGTGATCAGCTCTACAAGTGTTTAAATGGTGCTGGATTACGCTGCCAAGCAGAAAAGGCGAGGGTCCCAAGCCAAATAGTGCTCTGGTGAACCTGTAGGTGCGAATACGTAAGGGATTCTTGCCGTCTAGCCAATGGAAACGCAGTGCGTCTCGGTCTTGCTCGCAGATACGCACTTGAAGAAATGCCTTGCGAATATCACCGGCTAGGGCTACTGCATGAAACCTTCCTCTTAAGAGTACTTTCCACAGCTGATTCTGTAGGGGTGGTCCAACTTCTAGGCAGTCGTTTAGTGAGGGAGCTGAGTCATAAGCTCTCGCTGAGGCATTGTATACAATCCGCGTCTTAGTAGTTTCGGCGCTCTCTCTTACGACAGCCTTGTGGGGGATGTAGAACTCTTGTCCAGATGCTGGCATCTCTGCCTCTTCTATAACTCCTTCATGTAGCTGTTCTTGGATGATTGCATCATAGTCGTTAAGCTTCCCTGTTTTCTTCAGTCGCTGAACTAGGCTTCCGAGTCGCTTCAAGCTCCCCGACTTGTTAGAGAGCAAGGGAGGATGATCTCCTTTCCAGGAAAGGCCGGTCTCGTACCAGCCTTCAGGGCTGCGGCTGAGCTGTTCGATGAACTCTTCATACATCACGCTTTGATCTCCATTTGGTTTATCTTCGAGCCCTAGAACGTCCATGCGGCAGAGCTCTTCATAACTGGTTGAGGTCGTCTGGACTAAGAACATGCTGTCAAGGTTTTTCTCTGTTCCTGGAGACATAATGGTCCACCCAAAGAGAGTGAACTCGGCCACAGGCTCTCCAATGGATCCAGTACGCTGGGATGTAGACGTTTTAATCTTCGCGTAATCACTCGCACCCAGAATAACATGAACCGGAAGTAGGCTCTTGGTGTCAGTGTCTTCTATGTCCACGCCTTTCAGATGACGGCATTTTCCGATCATTTCCCTGTAGTTTGGGTTTTCCACGCACAACAGTTCAGCCCGGTCTATCCTGTTTGCGCTGATAGGGATGGTATAGTTTCCTTTTGTGTCACTCACTTTAACGATGTAGCTTTTGGTTCGCTTGGTAACGGTGCCCACAATTGTTTGTATTTGTCGCGTTAGAGTGCGTGACGGTACAAGATTTAATCCATCCAAGATGTATCCCGAGGCATAAGAGGCAGTCGCCCCGGTATCCGAAAGAGCTCTACAGGTCACGCCATTCAATTTGACGAGCACAACGGGATGGCACACTTTCTCTCCTTCTTGGGTCGCAGTTAACGCCACCCCACCACTGGTTGTTGTTTGGCGTCCAGCTGTTGTCGAACGATCGCAAATAGACGAGTGGTGCTTTTGTTTACAGTGTACACACGATGTGCGGCTACGGCATTGTGATGCATTGTGTTGTGTTCCAGTGCAGTTAAAACACAAGCGTTTGCTTTGTAGAATTCTTCTGCGCTCCGCTGGAGATGTCACGCTGTCACATTCCCAGGATCTGTGAGTCTCCCAATCGCAGTAAACACACACGCATCGCGAGAGTGGTCCGCGGTCTTGCGCGTAGAAACTATTATCGCGAGGAGTATGAGGAGGGCGCGGCGGTCATGGAGGCCGAGAACGCAGATGTGAGGGCGGTGATGGAGAGATCGCGTGAACCGACTCATTTACTTCCATTGGATGGATACCTTTCCATTCTTCTAGCGATCGCATTAGCTCCATGAATCCCCAGTCTTGCCATCCTGGTTTTCCATTCATGAGATCTGCTTTTATGCCCGGCAACTTGTGTAGAACCCCGTGCACCATAGACAAACAACCAGAAAGTTTACCTAGAGTCTCTAGAGCTTGAACATTATAGTTCAAAGTTTGCCAAAACTTGTGGATTTCATTTGGTTTGCTTCCAGATATCACCGGCAACGCATTGATGTTATCGATGTAAGCTCGGACGATCTCGCTTGTTTTCTCGTAATTAGATTTCAAGATGTTCTTAGTGCGTTCGTAGCCTTCAGAGTTAAAGGGCAAGCCATCAATTGTTTCACACACATTACTTTCCAATAATTCCTTTAGATGGGCAAACTTTGTAATCGGGGCAATATCCGCTGCATCTATTTCGGCTTCAAACTTATTCCAAAAGGAGAGCCATTTTTCATAAGTGCCGTCATACTTAGTGATATTTAGCTTTGGCATTTTTACATTTCCCTTACTGGGAGGCTTCGCGGTAGGTTGATCTAATGATTGCAATTTTGACTTCTGATCGAGTTTCAGCTTTTCAAATTGCAGTTCGTCCTCCAGCCTTTTGGCAAGGATGGCTTCTTTCTCTTCAAGCTTTTGGGTTTTCTCTTTGGTTCCAATTTCTTCCAGATAACGAGTTAAATCCGCTACTTGCAAATCTACTTCATCAATTGTTTTTTCGATCGATGCACCCCATGCCTTCACATCTTCGATACTTTCTGCCGCTTCTAGCTTACCTTTCTCAATGTCCATCTTTAGATCTTCGATGTTCGCCACAATTTTTCTTAAAGCTTCTCTATGGTGGGCTATTTTGTCGTTGTTTTCCTTTTCCACAACTGTGTCAGTCTTGCCGCGGGTTAGAGCTAAAAGTTGAGTTTAGGTTCCATATTCGTAGATAAAGTGTCCCGTCGGAGGTGCCACTAATGTGGGAAATAAGTGAGGAACCCACACTGTCGCTTTCTTTTTTCAGATTATAATTCTCTCAGATCTTCTCGCGTACACAACAAGGTTAGGTCTATAACCGACTAGAATTACAAACAATTGTTCCCTTATCTCATGGACGCACAGACTGGGGGTGAACGAAAAACCTTTTATGACGAGATTGACTCCGTTCTTGGATGTTGTGACATTGTGACATTCAGTCACATAGAATAAATCTGTGCCAGGATCTTCTTTGAGTTCCTCTAATTCAAATGGAAAGGAGGGAGGACCAGCAGACGAAGGAAGTGTAGAGGATGAACAATTCGAAGAGTCTCCCACCGCCTTTGGTCTAAAGCGAAAGAAGGAAAGAAAGAGTCAACGCCATGAAAGAAAGCGTGCCAAAAGTGCAACAGCTCCACAGAAAGAACAAGAAGAAGGTGATGCTCTTTTCTGCGAGAGTGTGAAGAACTCACAGGATCAGGGAGACAAAATTTCTGGCGTGCTAGAATTTATGGAAAAAAATCAAGCAAAGCAGCTCCAGCTCATGGATAAATTTATGAACAGTTTTATGCAGGCAATGCAGTCATCAAAGGACAAGCAGTGATTCAGAACAATGATCTCTTTGATGTAAGAATTATTGCAAGATTCTCCGTTTTTTTCTTAATTTAAACAATTACATATTGTCGAGTGATTGGAAATGTGATTGAAATTATAAATGTTACTGTTTTTGAATCATATAGTTTCTTTACATCACTTAAAATTCGGTCCATGAAAAATGTTATTGAGTAATAACAATCACTTCTGTTTTGATTTTGTACTGAAAAATGAAGTTGATGTAAGTATTTGTATTGTCAACAATAACTTTGCCTCATCATATCGGTGATTGTTTGTTCCTTTGCTAAATTCTTCATTGAAATTGTAAGCTGTACATTCTTAGCTATAATTTGGAATCATAGAAATACGATAAACTATAAAACTATGAAAGTGATAAACTATGCAATAAAATAATTCATTTAACTGAAACAGCAGTGTGTCATTAATCTTTTTAAATCTTCCCTTTCCTACAAATTCCTACAGATTCCCATCTCCGACAGGAACATCGTCATCATCATCATCCCATAGATCTGCAGCTTCAATGCAAAAATTGTGGATTACACAACATGCGATGATGATCTGATTGGTAAATGCTATATCACTATCAAGTCGTTTTTGAAGAATTCTCCAACGTCCTTTCAGCATACTGAATGCACACTCTACTGATACCCTTGCGTGTGAAAGTCTTTTGTTAAAGTTGATTTCTTCTGGGTCATTTGTACCCTCGTTAATAACCACATAGAGAGGGGATAGGCACTGTCGCCTAACAAAACTGGTCTAATCTCCCTCCCACCAACTCTCACAGTTGGTCTGAGCAACAGTTCGTTATTGCTAATTCTTCGATATAGTGAACTATTCCTCAAGACTCTAGAATCGTGGATGCTCGTGCATGCTCCCTGGGAAGCATTATTTCTGTCAGCTACCGCTTTGACAACAACATCGTGCTGGTGCAGGCGACTGAAATAATTGGGACTGCTTTCCTTGGAGTTTTAATTTTTATGTGTGTTCCATCGATGGCCGGCGTTTCTAAAACGAGGGTAACGGTAAGACCAAGGGTCAAGGTAAAGGTAAGGATACGAATACAGATCGTATCCTAAAAATGCATAAAAGCTAACCTTAAACTTTTTTTTAGGCCTAATTAGGCCTAAGGTTAGCTTTTATGCATGTTTAAGATACTTTTTGTATTCGTATCCTTACCCTTACCTGACCCTTGGTCTCACCTTTACCCTCGTTTTAGAAACGCCAATCGATGGCTCCTACCACATTTGGGAGATCCGTTAAATCGTCAAAGGTTTCTTGAGTGGCCAGAATTTCTCTATTTGTCGAAGGAAATTTGATTTGCTCATTTTTTAAGTTGCATAATGCTTCAACAACATCTTGGTCCGCCTCAATAACTGTGCTTTTTCCTACGTTGAGATTTGGGCCTATCGTTATGTAGGAATTTCCATGCACCAAACGATACAGTCCCAGTGCCCAAAGTGTATGCCGTGTCACACAGTCACGCAAGTGTGTGTTTTGCCTTGTCAGGCGCAGGAGAAGAATATTCAATAGCACCGTGAACTTATTCTGTTTAAGCGGAACTGATTCCTGAAATAGTCTCCTGCAATTGTAGGATCGAGATAATGTGAGTCAAACCACGACTGCTGTGGTCCAACCTCGTACCCAGGGTCTTCTCGGCTTTCAATATGGCGGCGGGTCTTGAGAAGACCCTGGCACACAGCAGATCATGTGATCAAATTTGTCCATCGAGGATGGACAAATATACAAATTTTTTCAAAATGGCGGCAAGGAATAAGGTGAGAGAAATCTGGGTACGACAACTGCCAACAAACAAAATGGAGTACGAAGGGGCAACCCAAAGCTGTAAAATTTGACGTAAGAAACGGTAAAATACGGATGGATGAATGCATGAGCAATGGCAATATGGTAGATGACAGAGAAATATTTTTTTTATTATTTCTTAATTGTTTTAAATGCAATTTTATATACGGCCATTATTTCTCGGGGCTGTGATTTTTAAACAGCTTGGAATTTGGAAACAGCCCTTGCAACAGCCTATACGGTCTCACCCGTAATATCACAGACATTTGATTACAGTAAAATCCAGTGAGCTAACACTGAAAGCCCTGGTTCTATCCTATTTAGTCACGGAGCTATGTTCACTGTCTTCCGGAATGTAGAATTTACATTGCATGCTCAATCAACTGACTGTAAAATCATTCTCATACACTTGCATGATTATCTGATTTTTTTACCGGTGTATATCAGCCTTCTCACAACGACTTTCCCCACTATACAATTTTACCGGTGTATATCAGCCTTCTCACAACGACTTTCCCCACTATACAATGACCCAAAGCTATTTTTCTGCAAGCAAGTATTAGTCAACATCTTTTGTTTTGAGAATCTATTGTAGCAATAATAACCTGACTTCATTTTCATTTGAATATCTTGTTGTGTTTTTTACAGTAGATCTGATTTTTAATTCTTTTCTGATTGCAGCAGGGAACCACAGCATGTTCCTGTATTTTTTCAACTTGTTATTGTATCATTATAAAATAATTAGGATAGTACGCGCACTCTCATCGGTCAATAGCTATGTTTAGATGATAGTATGGAACACGGCTGTGACATCACACGAATTTGGATTGGTTATGTATTGTCAGACACGTGTTTTGATTGGTTGGTAGGAAATATAAGCGTGTGTCAAGAAAATCTGTTTCAATCAAGAAGTAAAAAAACCAGCATTTTCCTTTATTTGAATTATCTTTGAGAAATATTTTATAAAAAAGCAATAGAGGACTTTTTCCGTGTTTCCATAGCCTCATCTAAACACTCAGGTTATTTGGGAGATGCCTTGACAGTTATGGAAACCCTCGACTGCATCTTGGGTTTGCATAACTCTCTCGAATTTTCCGAACTCCCCCTCATGTTTAGATGAAGCTATGGAAACATGGAAAACGTCCTCTACAACTTTGTGGAAACGTTCAAGTACATTATTGAACATGCTATCCCATGCCAATCTGCCTTTTATGCTTTTCAAGCCATGAAAAAAACTTTTCCATGTCTTGTCCTACCAGTGGAGACAATGAAATACCATACCAAAATACTCCATGGCTGCCTCTATGAGATATGCCTTTCAAACACTCACAAGGAAATCTTCAGTTCCTTCAAACGACTTTGTTACCTTTTCTGGGGTAACGTTCTTGCGATTTACCCTTTCATGAAAATACTTAAGGGTCCCAACCTCTCTGATAGACTCAGCTTTGTACAAATGGTCAAACACAAGCTGCACATGGATAGAGCAAAACATTTCGTTGTTGTTGATTAATTAACAAGTGAAACCAACCATTGTTACTGAAAGGCTCCTACTACATTGTCAAAATACTATTGTTTAGGGTTGCAATACTAAAGCTAACCATGTCCTCCTACTGTGGATATGAAATGAAAATTAACTTGACTTAATTAAAGTGCACTAAAACAAATTGGCTAATGTAAAATCCCAACTCCCCACTGATGTGAACAAATTCATGTTTTCCTTGGAATTGGCCAACTTGAACCACCTTAACTGAAACAAATTGAACTCAATTGGCTGATGCATATTCAATAATTATTTATTCTTAACCGGACATGTGAATTTCAATACCAACATGCAGCTCACTAAAATTGAACTAGTACTGTTTTCCTGTCCCTCCAGAGTTCGTAATAGTGGGTTCAACTGTTTATTGTAATATTGTTTATTTACACAATAATCACTTAAACATTAATCTTTTTGTAGGTACCTGTACATAGGACATTTTGGTGTGGAATGGTTCCACGACAAATGGGCTACAGTGTTCAAATCTGTCCTTTGCAGTGTGACATCCTCTTCTGAGATCTTTTGCGCCAGCAAAGCGTACTCTAGTCAACTGGTCACCACCAAAAGGAACACAGACATCCTTCATATGGTCTTCATCATCATATTTGGTAATATGTGCCCCAGGCTGGTCTGGAGCAGATTGCGTACCTTCTAGACTTCCATTTGGTAAAGCTTGTGCTGCATTTCTTGGCATGTCAAATGCACCTGCTTTGCTGTAAATCTCCTATAGAGTGTTCTCATAGAAGCAAAGAATATCAACAACATCGTCATATTTTTTTTCATCTTTAAGCTGGGTGGGTAGACTGACGATAGTAGATTTCTGTGCCAATTCATTTGAATAGCGATGGACAATGTGTTGAGGAATAACTGCTTTCAAGAAGGACAGTGATGGAATGTTTTCCACAAGAACTCTGCCCACCAGCACCTTAAAGTATTCACACAGCTTTTCAGTTTCGGCATCATTTAACAGGAAATGGCAGTTGGGAAGAGTCTTGATGTCACGACGAGGTGGGACTTGAGCCAAGACTTCACATGGCACCCTGTCTACTATTAAGTTTGATGCGAAGTAGTGGAGGTCTTTATTCTCGTGATCATTCTTCATGTCATGGACAAGAACCCTTATGTCCCAGTTGTCCCCTGTTCCCTGCAGCTTCTTTCCTTTCTTCACCTCATCAATTATCTTGTCTGCAAAGTGTCCTCCAATTAATTTCATAAGCTTTAGTTTGCTTGTGTGCCCCAAGGAAAATCCAAGGCTTTGGCATCTGTTGATAAGCTACCAACACCAAGTTAATGTGGTTAAAATATGTGTAAGCTGTTCATGTAACCAAAGCGACACGCAGACTGCTTAGATGGTGATGTGTTTGCCTTAATTTCCACAACAACAGCAACAACAAACTAGTGATTTGCATGGCAAGAAATAAATAACTAAAGAAGTGAATACCAGTACTTTTAATTGTAAAGGGGATTGGAGGTTATTTCTTTGGATTCCCAATCAACAACAACCTAAAAAGTGCCATAAACAATGAGGTTAATATTAGCCTTATAATCTAGGCCAGGTTGCTCACCTGATGGTACCTTCATTTACATACTTTCATTTTTATTGGATCTTGATAGCATGTAACACTGTTGTTTCAAGGTTTAGTGGGGTCCACTTTTTTGTTGTTTATTTTATTATTTTCTCCATGGGTTTCTTAGGTGTCTTCTGGCAGGTGCAAGTCCATCAGGAAAGCCATCTCCAAAGATTAAAGCAAGAAAACTACAACCACTGTATATAAACTGGGGCTGTGTGTGGCACAGATATAAGCATGCAACCCGGATTTGAGGGAAGCCACGCAGGGTCAATCTCCTCACTTATGTCCATGATTGAACGCACCTATCAATTTTAAGATTTTTTGGATGTTTCACTGGTTTGGGGTGGCTATAAACTAATTATTGTAGTTGACAGCTTTGCAAGCACTGGCCTGCAGTCCACTGAAGAGATAAGGTCAATTAGGCAACATAGGCCAAGTTGTCCTAAGCCAGTCCTGAATAGGCTCAATTTTCCTGATGTTGATGATGATGATTTTTTTTAGTCCTCCCGCTGTGTGGCATCCCGAAACACCTGGCTACATTTTTTCTCATTGCATGTATGTATTATATAGATTTTCAGACTCACAGTTTTCACTCTAGGCCAGTAGGGGTGAAATTTCAACTAACCTGTTTCTTGGCCTTTCCCTCTGAAAGTAAGATAGTGTTAATCCTCTGAATTAGGCGGAGATCATGGTTCCTCTTCTGCATTAGTATACTGTAGCACAGACCAATTGCATGAATAACATTAGGTTTGTTCCTTAACGATAATCCTACACTTGATGCCATCACATCGAGTAAGCGTGGACATCTCTTCGACATTTCCAACAGAACTGCTTTCCAGTAAAAGTTAACCATGTCTAGATACTGATTTTGTCTGAGCAAGGATGGATTTTTTTTCTTGCATAATTCACCGCAGTGTACATCCACTTCTTGCAGCATTTGTGCCTTGAACAGTATTTTAAAGTATGGCAAACTATACATTGTAGAAACAACGACAGAGGGCACCCTTGTTTTCACTGCATTTATTATCTTATGTACTATGTCAGTTTCCAGAACTTGTGCAGCTGATTTGGTAATCTACAGAATGCAAAATTTAATGAAGGCTTATGATAGTTTCGAAAAATGATAAAGGCTTATTTCATTTTAAGGCAAAACACAGACTAAGTTTCAAATTGCTTATACAACAAATTTTATAATTTTAATGACCTTCAGTCCCAAGGGATCGAATAAACTGTGTATGAGTACGTGTTTTGAAATTTAAGGAAACACACCAAATTTTATCTCCAGTACTGAAGTGGACGTAGTTTCTGGAAGGAGAAGCCATTAGGGCTGCTCAGATTCGTTTCAAAATAATGCACTAAAACCGTTTCCCCACATGAGCCTCTAATGAAAGCTGGTTCCAATTCAATATAGTAGTATAGGAGTTGGGGGTACCAGATCATTAAAAATGATCTGATACCAACCCAACTCCATACTACTTTCCATTTGATGGATACCAATTATTGATCTCGTATTTTTAGCAATCTATATGTTTTTCATATTTTTGATCTCGTATTTCCGGCTACCAATTATTAATTATAAACATAAAAATAATGTCTCATATGGTATAATGAGTTGTAAAGAATTGCATGAAGAACTTGCTATGGAAGAAGTTATCTGTCCATTTTGTGATAAACAAATCTCAAAGCATGCAAAGACATACATACAATGTTGTTCTGAACCGTATAAAGTAAATGATGGCACCATAGTTTGCAAAAAATGTGGAACAGTGCAAGGATACAAACCTCTTATAGAATATGTTGAATTTCATGAAAACAAACACAGATTTCATCGTAAAAGTGTTTACCAAAGAAAATATCATATAGAAAATATAATTAATAATATAGCTCTTAAAAACAATTTCCAGATATCAGTGAGTAATAAAGACAAAATATTGTGAATTTTTGATGAAATAGGAAAGATAGTTAAATCGGTTAATATTGATAGAAAGCGTATGATAAACATCAACTTCATTCTGCAAAAGATATTCGAAATGCTTGATCTTCCTTATGAAAAGAT
Organism: Montipora capitata; assembly: GCA_949126865.1. Lineage (NCBI taxonomy): Eukaryota > Metazoa > Cnidaria > Anthozoa > Scleractinia > Acroporidae > Montipora > Montipora capitata. Next base: position 21,893,594 of record OX421449.1, on the reverse strand, counting down.
TAAGACGACAAAATCAAAAAAGACACTTGAAAATTATGATCGATATTGGAGAGAAATCCTGTCATTGTCATCAGACCGAATCAATGAAATAGTTAAGGAATGATTTTCTCATCGTATTTTGCATAGAATTTATCAACTGTAGGACATACATCTGTCACGAAATCATCTACATTTTTCATTTCTGTATGAATTGATGGTTGAAAATCACCACTTCTTAACGTGTCTTTTAAATCGATCAGAATGTGTTGGTAACTTTGGTGTGCGTAAACACAGTTTTGTATTTTCAGATCCAGATTTTGGTGATCCATGACTGATTTGATCAATAACGCGCAAGTTGAAATAGCAACCAAAGCAACTCCACCAGTAACCACCGCTGAAACAATTCCACCTGTTCCGGTTAAAATGGATACAGTATTACCCAGTAATTTTAATATTTTGAAGCGTTTTACTGCTTGTTTATAAGCCCAACATTTTCTATGATATACACGATAGTAGGCTTTTAATTCATCAACTTGTTCTTTTGTTAATTTGTCTGAAATATGATTCCAGTCAAATATTTTTTTCCGATTGTCGGTCATATATATAGTTTAGATTGTTAATCGTCTACACATGCAATACAACAGACCAGAAATTTGTCCGCATAATGGAGATCTTTTAATCAGTTTAGTTGTGTATTTTTCTGGAATAGCATATGTATAACCTCTACCTAATTCATGATGATTATAAAACCTTCCAAAAGCATCATGCAATATACTATGACTATTTAAAATATCAATCCAACCAAAAGTTCTTTCAAATAACCATGTTATGAATCCATTTCCTGGACCCATCAAACCAATTTCACCATTATTAATTTCAAGAATTTTATTTATGGATATGTCTCTTTCAAAATAAAAAAAGTGTAGGTATTGATAAACAAGTGCTGATTTTAGTATTTTGTCATCAATATTTGGATGCTTTTCTTTTGTATCTTTGAAACTTTGTTTTACAAATATTAATAAACTGTTGATATACATATATATTACGTTATATTGTATCGTTTCATTAATACTTGATGATGGTCTAAAATCGTTTTTTCATCTAGAATGAAATCAAGATAAACACAGAAAAAAGCTATACTACCATTAAGAAGTGCTTTGTTATTACTCGGGTTGAGACCGCCGAAAACAGTCGTATTTTCACCGGCACGGTTGTCAGCAGTAAAATCACCAATATGCTTTCTGTTCCAGTATATTTTGCTTTTTTCAGTTTTTGGCGAAGATTTGTTGTCCCAGTGAACGCTTAGACAGTGCCAAACATTCAACTCTCCAATATCATTACTGGAATAATCATCTAATTTTTTAAAACTTTGCAGACTACTAGCCGGGCCGATATAAACACATTTAATTGAAGTTTCAGCTCCACTTACAACAAGATTTGATCCACTGTAACTTACAAATTTATTGTAACCTCCGTCGTCATGTCCAAAAAGGCCGTTATTCCAATAACTTTGTGATGAACCTCTTGAATCTAATTTATAGACAATGAAAACATTAACTGCGTCATTATTAAGATTAACCTGACTAATCATCTTTTGCAAACCATTGAATTTCAAAAAATATTTACCATTGTGTTTTTCAGCTTTTGTGCAGACTGATGGTCTTTTTGATGAATCTGTTTGAGTTGCATCACTTTCTTCATTGCTCTTATCATATAATGTTTCTACTTTTCTGCTTGAATCCATCTTTACATTTTGACCATCTGCTCTATCTATCTGATAAACACATTTAGAATACATTCTGAGGTATTCACTCACCCAGAGATCAAGAAAAGAATCTCGAACAATGTCAGAAACTTGTGATTTTATAACAACATTCACAGCAGCCTTTACGATGAGATTTTTATCGGTTTCTATGTGTTTATCGTCATTTAATAAAAATGTGGTATTATCAGTCAAATCTTCCGAACTTGAATGGTAGTCTATGGTATATTCAATTTTGTCTCCATTATCATCAAGAATATCATCGCCATTTTCATCTTTCACATACAATGCCATAATATATATATGTCATATTATTTAATCATCATGGCAAAAATGTTATGTATCGAATTAAAAATCTGGATGACTTATTTTTTCTGTCTGAAAAGTTGATTCTGATATAATTTATGTTTCGAAAATATCGATTTATGTTTACAGTGATGGTTTTGTTGAATAAAAAATTTATATTATGAATTGATGACGCATTTGTTTGGATGATTAAAGAATGATTGCTTGAAATTGGATAATTTGATTGAGCAAAAATCTTTATTGAATCGATGAATATCTCACTGATCTTTAAAACAACGTCTCCATATGGTGTCAAAAAATCACATGAAACGTTGTTTGTAGAAGTTATACCCCATATGTAAGATGGTAAAATACTATCGGTTAGATATTTTTTGGTGACAGCATCATTGTCACCTGTTGGAGCTGATAATTGATCGGCACATGTAATTGAAATTGGTTATTTCATATCAAGATCGTTTTTGGCTTCATCTTTGATCCCATAAATCAGAACAAATATCGGCAGAAGAACAGGGCTTGAATTGTCGAAATTGCTCTTAAAATTTACATATAATCGTCTTTGTATCTGCTTGGAAGTACCGTCAGGGCTCAAATTCAAGATAGTTCTGAGATACTTATATTCCGAATTTACTTTTATAGTCAGACCTGTATCAATATTAATGTTTAATGCTTCAAAACCAAGTACAGTTGAACCGAATTCATAATCGTAAAAGGGACTCTTTTGAAAATACGTTTCTAAACACACAGTATAATGATCACTGAAATTGTCTGGTATGAGTTTGAAAAGATTAAAATCGAAACGACCTTTGTATTCACTTAAACCATTGTTTGCCTTTTGTACCTTCATAGAAAATGCCTTATCGTTGGTTTTATGAGGCATGTCATTGAAGGTGATTAAATTTACATCTTGAATACCTGCATCTTCTGTAAATTCCCCATCATCCATTGCATAGGCTAAGACGTTTTTACGGTTTTCATGTGTGCTTATATGACTTTCTGCTATTTTTCGGTCTGTGTATTTTTCACTATTGGTACTTATGGTTGAAAAAGCATCATTGACTTGCTTTAGATTAATGGCATCTTGATTATGTGTGGCGTCTTTGACATTTTTTATTTGCGAATTATTCATATCAAGATTTCCAATCATTTTAGAGGATCCGTCTAAACGAAGTGAATCTAAAAATAATCGATCAACGTAACCTTTTCCAGTGGCATCATTTTTACCTATCGGATCAGCAAGATTGATGATCTTTTTTTGAGACATATTCAGATCTCCTGTCATGTTCTGTGAGCCATCTCGTAGAACAACCTGATTTATATTAGGTTTTTTTGCAACCTCAGTATCAACATATCCTTTGCTAGATACGTCTTTAACACCACTGGGGAGCGCACAATTTGTAATTTTAAAATTCGACATATTCAAATTTCCAGTCATATCCTGTGATCCATCTCGAAGTATAACCTGGTTCATATTGGGTTTGGCAAATAATTCAGTATCAATGTAACCTTTATTAACTAAATCAGTCGTTTGTGAACCGTTACCAACCTTTGTAATTTTATTGTCACCAAAGTCAAAATCACTAGTCACGGAAACACTTCCATCTCGTTTCAAATAACTGGCAAGTTCTGTTTTATCGGCTTTTGGTGCCAAACCAGTTTCTAATTGATGTTTTGTTATAGCATCACTATTGTCAGTTCCTTCTGCAAGATTGCTAATTTTGTTGTTGTTCATGTTCAAAACCTGTTGCATTGTGTTCTGATCTCCAGATTTTTTGATGTAATTGACCAAATTCAAGTTTCCAGTATGTGTTTCCAGATATTGCTTGTTTACAGCGTCTTTGTCATTCACAGGATCAGCCACATTCACTATTCTTTTATCGACGGCGTCTATTGTGGCTTGATCTTTCCTGAGATATCTGAGATCGATAGTATTGCCGGTGATCAATTGATCATTGTTTGTATAAGATCCTACATTGTATAATCTCTTTCCATTGCAATCTATGTCGTTATTGAATCCTAGTTTTACGAAATTGTCCGTGTAAAACTTATAACTCATGGCATCTTTTTCGTTTGCTCTTGGATCTTTCACATTGGTGATTCGTAGATCTTTCATGTCGAATGTAAATTGAATTTCTATTTTACCATCTTCGGTGTTCAAATACATGTAATAATTATGCAAGTGAAGGCTGCTTACAGCATCGCTTTTTCCATGGCGTGCAGGAGCTATGTTTTCAACACGTCTGTTATCCATATTGAGAGCTCCGGTCATTGCGTTGCTTCCATCCAATTTCAATGTTTTTGAAACCTCATCATCTACATAACTCTTTGTACTAGCATCATTATTTCCTTGCAGCGTAGCTATATTGGTTAATTTTTTATTTTGAATATCGTAATCACCATCATCTGTAAGTTTGAAACCAACACCAGGTAATCCTTTTACTATTTCAATAATTTTGCCATGCGATATTGTTTCTTCAGGTAATTTACCATTAGAGTAACTCATATATATGGGTTATATTGTTCCATTAAAGTTCATTGTTGTAAATTTCCGTGGCTTATCGATATATATGATGCTGTAAGGGTCACCAGTTGCTTTTTCGTATAATTGTTTTGATACATTGTTTTCTCTGCAAATAAGCGATTTTTCGTTGTTGCTTGGAAATTCATAAATAGCAAAATGTGAGCAGTTTAATCTAATGTCTTTTGGTGTCTTATAGTAGCTTTGACTCAAATAAATAGTACTGCAATTTTTATGTCTTCCCTGAATAAAATAGTCAATTCATGGCTTTTGGTTTCTATCACATACAAAATCGTCAAATATTACCAATTTTTGATTTTCACTATCAAGATCGTTTACAGGAATGATTTTATCATTGCTTGTTTCAATAACATCATAACCAGCTTCATCACTTATTGGTTTGAACTTATCCATGAGATTCTGATACTTTGACTGCTCTAAGTTTTTTGCATAAAGGTATATTTTATCAAAGTACAACAAATTGTAAATCATATGCATCAGTGTGTTTGTTTTTCCCGAACCGCTGGGACCGCAAATGAGCATGCGGAAGCATCGATCAGGCATGAAATCATATATTTGTTTAAAATTAGATGTGACTTTATCGTCTGTATCATAATTTGGTATTTTCATTTTTATATTATATGGGTATATTATTTCAATAACATGGTGTATAACACGGTGTTCAACATGGTGTTAAACGCTATTTTTTATATAATAATATAACAAAAATGAGTTTGCTTAGGTGGAAAGAACTAGCAAAGAGTAAATCTGAATTAGGGGATAAGATCAATTATGTCCATAATGCAATTACAAAACATAATATTGGTCAGCAGACCAGTCAACAGGGATTTTCAAAAGTATTCAAACCAATTACAAGTAAATTAGATGATGTTATTGATAGTAATCAGGTTTTAAGGATGCCAAGGAAAAAACGACCACTCAAGAAAGGAGAAGTTCCAGATTACGGCATTGATATAGAGGATGAAGTTCCAGATATGAATCTTGGTGAATTATTTGAACAACCTGTTTTGCCACAGCAAGAAAAACAACTGGTGCCAAAACCGCCAACATATGAACAATCTTTACAAGATATTCTTGAAGGAAAAAAAGAGATTTATGTTGATCCTAAGTACTTTCCTGAAGAACCAGAATTACCACCAGAATATGATGAAGACGAGGAGATAGATTATGGATTAGATGATGAAGATATGGACAATGAGATATTGAATGATCTTGGTCTTCAAAATTATGATTCAGTTGAAAAGGTACTAAATCAACAAGAAATGACTAAACAAAAAAACAAAAAATATCTCAATAAGATTATCAATGCAGCTAAAACAAAAAGAAATCAATTAAAAGGCTACAAATCTCAAATCACAAAACAATATAAATCAGGAGAAATTTCAGATGCAGAAAGGCAAGTGCTAAACAAAAGAATAGACAACGCAAGAGCTACTTTAAATGAATACATAAATCATTATGAAAATAAAATCGAAACAATGAAAGGTTCTGGTATGAAAAAACAAAAAGGTGGCAATGTTATATTTTTCAACAAACCGAAAGAACTTATAAAAAAATTAGATTTAATTGTTGGTGAGATATTAGCAGGTAATACCAGCATCGACATGCGAAATATGGGTGTTTCTATATTGGACACATTATTAAAAATGTCAACAATCAATAGATCACAATATGGTAAATTATACAAACAATATTTCAAAATTTAATGTAACTTCATTATATAATGCAACGAGAGATAGTTTTATCATCTTATAGTGTAAAAAATCAAGGGAATAATAAACCAGAAGATTTTACAACAAATTTTACTAGGCCTATAATTCTAGACAATAATAAGCAATATGTTATTGGTCTTAATCGAGTTATTAACATGTCATTTACTTGGTTTAATGTTAATGCTGGATACAACAATCAATTAATTAAATATAGCTCAGATAATGGTTCAACTTTTAAAAACGTCACCCTTCCAGCCGGTGTATGGAATTATACAGATTTCAGCACCCACATAAAAAATGCAACAAAAACTGGTGATACGTATCTGATAACTCTTGAATTCGATACAACAACATTCAGGGTCACGATTACATTAGCTAAAAATTACCAACTTGATTTAAGAGCAAGTAATTTCAACGAACTGATCGGTTTTGACAAAAAGATATTGACAAGTGGAACGCATATTGGACCTAAATTGCCAAATCTCAGTCAAGACACAGACATACTCAATGTTCGTTGTGATTTAATCAACAAATCGCTTGTAGATGGTGAAGAAACAGACATCATTTATTCATTCTCAACCAGTGTACTAAATCCAAGTCAAACATTCACCCTCGAACCACAACGAGTTACATTCAATCCAGTTAATAAAATTACAATTTCGTCAATCAGAATGTGGGTAACAGATGGAAAAAGAAAATTACTGAATCTAAATGGAGCGGATACAGCTTTTTCACTAATTTTAAAAAGCATAGAATAATATAACATAAAAGTATAAATGAAACCGTATGAATTCAAGAGGTTTTATCATCCAAAACTTGGTAGATTTGTTTTTCAACACAAAGGGTCTGGATTTATCGTTGATAATATTTTTAAACCGTTAAAGAGTGTGGCGTCATCTGTTTTCAAGAAATTTGCTAAGCCAATGGCAAAGAAGGCATTAGAATCAGGGGTTTCCCATGCAGGTAATCGTCTGGGTAAGGCGGTATCAGAGAAGTCAGGAGACCTAATAATGAAAAAATTGGCAAATTTGAGAAAAGGAGCTACAACACAAAGGGCAATTGTTCCATCCTCACCCATTAAACAGCAACAGCAATATGAAAGTACTGATATGATCCTCAATAGATTGATATCAGGATCTGGAAGGAGGCGTAGAGTCTTCAAATAAATAACATGATAGCAAAATTATATAATATAATAGTATAAATGGCTTTTAGAACAAGTGAATTTTTACAAAGAAATGAGTTAGTGCGTTTCCAACTTGATGATGTAATTAGAGCCCCGGGCAATGGTCAACATCAGGAGAAAAATGGATATACATTTACAATCAATGATCGATCGAGTTTTTATGATTGGTACAATGCTTATTTCGAGGTCCAGTTCCAGGTACAAAAATTGGCTGATGGTACAGCCTATGGTGGAGATCGTATAACAGTTCTTAATGGATCTCATTCATTGATTTCTCATATGATGATTAAAAGCGCTGGTAAAATTGTGTACGATACTGATAATTTACACAAGGTTGTTTTTGTGAAGAATTTACTGGAATATTCTGATGATTACTCTAGAAGTGTAGCCAAGAATAGTCTTTGGTATTTAGATACGAATCATCTTATAGCTAATGCTAATCAGAATACAGGATTTGAGGCTAGACGACTTTTACCAACCGGGAATTCTGATGTCAACAGAATCATACCTCTCAATCGTTACAGTTTTTTTGAAGAGTTGGAGGGTAAGATGCTGGTACCAATGCAGGTTGACTTTAAAGCTGCCGGATGATAGAGAACTACTTCAAAAACTTGATGCAGTTGATGATGGAAGGGTTGTCATTAACAGATTTCTACTATGGGTTCCAAAACTGACTCCAAAGGACGGTCTGTATGATAAGTTCGTTGGTTCCTTTTTAAAACAGGACAAATGGACATATCTTAAAGAAATGTATCAGATGTCAGGTCCGAGGCATGGTAGTGGATTCTTCCAGATTTCTTCCAGTATTGACAATGTTAAAGCAATTTTTGTATACCTACAACGAGCTAAAACAAGGAATTCGGCGGCGAATCCATATGAATTTGATACATATAATATAAATGCCGATCGTGGAAATGGTAGTTATTTGACAACATGTTGTCTAGAATATGGGAATGGTGTCTTTTATCCAGAAACTGAATATGATTCTGAAAGTAAAGTAAGGATATTCAACGATTTAATGTCTTATGCAATGAGGAAAAATGATTACAACACCGGAACCCAGTTGAATCTAGCTAATTATAATAGTTTATACTCACTAATCTATTTCGATCTATCATATCAGGCAGAGAAAGTAACAAGAGATCCCAAACAGTTGATTTTCAGGTATAAACTCAATGCTAATAGTGCTGGAGACAGTGCTCTCAGCGTACATGCTATCGTTTTATATGAAGAAACAGTCGTAATTGACAAGATCGGAAATGAACTGGTTATAGTGTAAAAGAGTCGATAACACCAACTATAGGATATTTCTTTTTCATATATGTTTTGTGAACCATGGAATTTATGTAACATATATTATATACAGTAAATGACTGAACTTTTTCAAATCAATGTGAGACTTTCAGAAAATCAAAAAAAGAATCTAAGTACCGCTTACCATAAAAGGGAAACAATTGTTCTGAGACTGACAAATAATTCTCTTAATGGAAACGATACTCTTTATGTTCCAGCAATGATAAAGAAGAGATTGGAAAAAAATCGCAAATTGAATAAAGGTATGGATATTCGTCTTGCTAAGACTAATATTAGAAAACAAGTCGGTGGAAGTCTTTTGAGTACCGTATTGACACTTGGAAGATCATTTGCACCAACAATTGCAAAAACGCTTGGACTAAGTGCTTTGGGAGGACTAGCGAGCGAAGGTGCTTCTCAA
>OX421449.1:21874399-21879399 GCA_949126865.1 Montipora capitata | reverse complement strand
CTTCCAAACAACCTAAAGCAAGAGAATTCAAACATTGGGTTACAAGCAAAGTTTTACCATCAATCAGAAAAAAAGGATATTATGACACAAAAAGCAAAAAATTATTGATTGAAAGTGAATATGACTTGCATTGCAAAGTGGTGTCATTTATAAGAGACAAATATTGTGAAGCTCTTATGATCGCTGGTCTAGGTGAAAATCAAAGGAGTCAGAATACAAGATTGTCATCGTGGAGAAAAGGATATATGCCGGGACAGTGTGATCTTATGATTATGAATCCAACAAGCAAATACAATTCTTTGTGCATTGAATTCAAAAGCCCTACAGGTTCATACAATGTGTCTGAGCAACAACTTCATATGAAAAAGATGTATGAGAAAAATAAATGCAAATATATAATGAGCAATTCTTATGATGATGTGATATTTGAAATCGTCAAACATATGGAAGAAAGCAATAGATACATTAAACGCAGGTCAAAAACCATTTAAAAAATATATAAATGTATATTATATGAACAAGTTTCCGAAAAAAATTCAATCTCAATCTCAATCTGAATCGGAAGAATCTGAAGAATATTCTTTGTATGAAACTGAAGAATCGGAAGAATCTGAAGAATATTCCCAAGTATCTTCCCAAGAATCTGTTTAAACGCACTATATTTAAAAAAATACATATAGTTACATTATATGGAAGAAAAAAAAGTGGAATTCAAAAGAGGTAGACCTCGATTCTACACCGATGAAGAAAGAAGACAGAGAAAAACAGATTACATGCTTCACAAGCCTTGGTATTGCGACATATGCAAAAACGGTAAAAATTACAGTCTGGCAGGTAAACACAATGATCTTCATACTAATAAACATTTCAAAAACGCAATGTTGTATAATGATCCTGCAAATGAATACAATTAACCTATGTTTTTAAAAAGACAATTATAAGTATCCATTTTTGGACGCTTATAATTCGAAACTATTCGAACGCACATCGAATGACACTTAAAAATAAAAATATATAGTTAATATATATAGAATGAAAAATAATATCTCGTCATATGGTATGAACAAGAGTGATCTGAAAAAACTGAGCAAATCTCAGCTAATCAAATTGCTATTAAAGAAGCAAAATAATAAACCACTGCCAATTGCAGCACCAAGGACTGTAAGACCAATCAGACCAATCCCAGCACCTCGTAAGAGTGTAAATCAAATGGTCCAAGATTATGAAAACAATATAATTCTTCCACCATTAGAATTCAGGGATAAACCAGTGCCAGCACCAAGAACCAAAAAACCAGTTCCATTACCTAGAACCAAAATACAGCAAACAAACAAAGCTCTGAAAGGATACACAAAGTCTTATGAAATAGATATCAAAAACAACAAAGACCCATTGGTTCAACTAAACAGTACACGAAAGGCTGTTGCTAACCATATTGAAAACATATTAACATCAATGAAAGGGCTTAAGTTTGCTGAAACATTGAGGGTAACATTCGAAAAGGAAACAGGTAGTGAAGAAAGAGTTATTAAAACAGCTTATTTCAACAGTCAACCTCAAACAATAACAAACGACACACAAATTGAACCAGCTTTATCTTCATCAAAACAAGAAATCTTGAATAACATAGCTGTATGGATTTCAGAGGGTTCAGGTTGGACTATCGAATCCATTAACAACCATTATCTTAATGTGGTAAAATATGAACCAATGAAAGGATCTTCTTATATAAAACTACCCACAGAACTCAGAAACAGTGCAAAGGGATTGATAAACATGAAAAATGAGGATAATGAATGCTTCAGGTGGTGCCATATACGGCATTTAAACCCTCAAGATAAATACCCACAGAGAATCAAAAAAGTCGACAAGCAATATATTAAAAATTTGGATTATTCAGGAATTGAATTCCCTGTAACAGTCAAACAGTACAATAAAATAGAAAAGCAGAATGAAATAAACATCAACGTCTTCGGTTATGAAGAAAAACAAAAATATCCCATTTATGTGTCAAAAGAAAAATATGAAGACCATATGAATTTATTGTTAATCAGAGAAAATGAAAACAAGCACTATATATTGATCAAAGATTTCAACAAGTTTATGTACAATCAAACAAAGCATAAAGAGAGAAAACATTTCTGTATGTCTTGTCTTCAGTGTTTCAGTTCTGAAAAGGTATTAACTAATCATAAAGAAAACTGTATACAAGTGAATGGGACACAAGCAATTAAAATGCCGACAAAAAATGACGACATATTGAAATTCAATAATATTCATAAACAACTACCAGTGCCATTTGTAATTTATGCAGATTTTGAAGCCATCACAGAAAAAATACATGGTTGTCAACCTGACAATGACAAATCATACACAGAGGCTTATCAGAAGCATACTGACTGTGGATACGGTTACAAAGTCGTTTGTTGTTATGATGATAAATACACAAAACCAGTACAAATCTACAGAGGTGAAAAAGCAGTTTACAAATTCATGGAAGCTATGCTTGAGGAAGTTAAACATTGCAAAAAGGTTATGAAAAAAGAATTCAACAAACCATTAAGAATGACTGAAGATGATGAAGAGAAATTTCAAAAAGCCGACAAATGTCACATATGCGAGAGAAAAATACAATAAAAATGACGTAAGAGTAAGAGATCACTGTCATATAACTGGTCAGTACAGAGGATCCGCTCATCAAGATTGTAATCTTAACTTTCAAATAACTGACAAAATTCCAGTAATATTCCATAATCTACGTGGGTATGACAGTCATTTCATAATGCAAGAGATTGGTGAAATAGTCAAAAAGCATACATACACAAACAAGAAAGGTGAAAAGTGTCAAATGAATATCAATGCCATACCTAACAACATGGAGAAGTATATGGCTTTCATGCTTGGTAATCATCTTACCTTCATTGACAGTTTCCAATTCATGAGCTCAAGTCTTGATAAACTAGTGAGTAATCTACCAAAAGAATCATTAAAATATACATCTCAAAAATTCAAAGGCAAAGAGCTTGATTTAATGTCTCAAAAAGGAGTATATCCATACGACTTCATGGATAGCTTTGATAAATTCAATGAAAAGCTGCCATCAAAAGAAGACTTTTACAGCATATTAAATGATGAACACATATCAGATGAAGATTACAAACATGCTCAAAATGTATGGAATACTTTCAATCTGAAAAATATGGGTGAGTACCATAACTTATATCTCAAATCAGACATCCTTCTGTTAGCTGATGTGTTTGAAAACTTTCGAAAGACCTGTCTGCAATACTACAAATTAGATCATGCTCATTTTTACACGTCCCCAGGGCTTTCATGGGATGCTATGTTAAAGATGACAAAAATGCAATTGCAACTAATGACTGACATAGATATGTTTCAATTCATTGAAAAAGGTATTCATGGTGGAACAAGCTACATTGCAAACCGGTATGGAAAAGCAAACAATAAATACATGAAAACATATGATGAGAAGGCGCCCTCAAAGTATATTATGTATCTTGATGCTAACAATCTGTATGGTTGGGCAATGAGTCAATACCTTCCAACTGGTGGTTTCAAATGGTTATCAGAAAAACAAATTGATAAGCTTGACTTAGCTAGGTACAGAGAAGACAGCACTAAAGGTTTGATACTAGAAGTAGACCTAACATATCCAAAAGAACTACATCATCTACATAATGACTACCCACTAGCACCTGAAAAGGTCAAAGTAACTGAAAATATGTTGTCTGGGTATTGCAAAAACATCGCGAAGAAATATAAAATATCAACTGGTTTAGTTCATAAATTAATACCAACACTAAGCAATAAAGAAAAACACGTGCTCCATTATAGGAACCTACAATTGTACACTGATCTCGGTTTGAAAACAACTAAAGTCCATCGAGTACTAGAGTTCAATCAGTCCGCATGGTTGAAGCAATATATTGACTTTAACACTGAGAAAAGAACTAATGCCAAAAACGCTTTTGAGAAAGATTTCTTCAAACTAATGAATAACAGCGTCTTTGGTAAAACAATGGAAAACATTAGAAAAAGAGTAGATGTTAGACTAGTGACTCATGAAAACAAACTATTAAAAATGGCTGCTAAACCAACATATGTTAGCAGCAAGATCTTCAATGAAAATCTAGTGGCGGTGCATAAGATTAAAGAAACACTTACCCTAAACAGGCCGGCATATATTGGTATGTGTATCTTGGATCTGAGCAAGGTGTTAATGTATGATTTTCATTATAATCATATCAAACAAAAATACGGCAGTAAAGCAAAATTATTATTCACAGACACAGATTCACTCACCTATGAAATTGAAACTAATGATGTGTATCAAGACTTTTGGAACGATAAAGACAAATTCGACAACAGTGATTACGCTCAAGATTCACAATATTTCAACAATACAAATAAAAAAGTAATCGGTAAATTCAAAGATGAGGCAGCAGGTATACCAATCACTGAATTTGTCGGATTGAGATCAAAAATGTATTCATATATAAAAGACAATAACAAAGGCGGAAAGACTGCTAAGGGAATCAAGAAGAATATCACAAAAAATAACATAACTCATGAAAATTATAAAAACGTGCTGTTTAATAACGAACAAATGCATCATACAATGAAAACGATTAGAAGCAAAAACCATCAACTTGGAAGCTATGAGCTTAATAAAGTGTCATTATCTTGCTTCGATGACAAAAGATATATACTAGAAGATGGTATTACAAGTCACGCTTACGGTCATCACAGTATAGTTCAATTTTAATGTTCCATTTCAATGTCCAATCGAATGCTGTGATCGTAATGGATATGGTGATGCTTTATTCAAAAGCTCGTTCTTCCTCTTCAGTTTGAATGTTTGTTTTTGTAGTGCTTTCTTGGTATTCATTTCAGTCTTGCGATTAATCTCAATAACCAATAAACGTCGAGACTGCTCATTCCTAACAGCCGATCGGCACTGACGAATTGTTTCCTCAATC
>OX421449.1:21864399-21866899 GCA_949126865.1 Montipora capitata | reverse complement strand
GGGGATTGACCCTCCTCTGGAATAGAAAACGGTGGTGAAAACCTCTTTTGTATTCTGATAACATCAAAATTATCCAAGGGTTCATTTTTAGAAGTAAAAACTGAATTGGAGTATAAGAAAACTCACAGGAACGTAGCCATCATTGTGTCACGCTTTAAACTAACGAAAAAACCGGCAGAGCTTTTAATATGCGAAAAAAAAAAGAACATTTAAGAAACACCAAAACTGCGGCCAAAGGCTCTAGAATTGCTAATCACGCTTGGTCCAACAACCACGCCATTGATTTCGAAAATGCGTCAGTTATTGACAAAGGCACTTTTAGAACGAGGAAAACATTAGAAGCGGGGCATATCACATTGACACCCAACGCAGATAACAATTCGTGCCCTTTACCTGGACAATACAACATTCTTTTTAACAAATATTCATAAATTTTCTACATTCTCATCATTTTGCTGTGTACGTTTTTATTTAAAGTTTCTCATCGATTTCTTATCATTCATTTTACCCGTCGAAGACTGCAGTTCGGGCAGTCGAAAGCTCATAGTTTTTAATCATTTTAGCCAGAGATCGTTTTTTTTAATTTTAGCTATGTTTCATCCTGGCTGCGGCCCTTCAATATTTTCACGAAAAAAGTTATGTTACAGAATACTGTATAATACATATTTTTAACTCAGCAATGGAGGATGTTAGCGAATTGACAGGTAAAGAAGACTAAAATGACCAGCGTTACAATAAGACTTCACTTTCTTTCCTCACGGAAAATTACACCATTACACACACTTTGTTTGGCATGAACAGAATAAAATTAAGGTAATTAATATTTTTTTATTAATGAACGTAAATGGCAATAATGAAAACCGACCGATTTAAAACTCTCTGTCCACCACTTGGCACTAGCTGATAAGGGTGGACGCGATGACATGGGAAAGAATATGGATCACTGCAGTTATCACACGAGTCAGCACCGCCACGTACAAAAAGTTGCAAAACTGAAACCAAAGTTTATGATAATCCTGGATATAGTTAATTGGCTTTCCAGCAACCGGGCCCAAATCAATAAACTATGAAATGGATCCCACAATATTATAATTTTGCAACACAACCTGACACATAGCGTTTGGGAATGACAATTTGAGGCACGAAAATCAACCAAAATATGAAGGTACATACCAAATAAAGTCGCTTCATTACCATAGGTATTTCAAACATCATTATGTGATTTTTTATCCAGCGATCGCTATTCCATAGATCTAAAGCACACAATAACACTTTTTAAAGTGTAAATGAAAAGCCAACGTAGCTTCAAGTGGAATTGAAGCCTGATGTAGATGCTTGTTAATTTGCGGCTGCTTCTTACGGAACAGCTACAATTTTGAAAATGATTTAAACACTAATTCTGTTTTTCTTCTGGCTCTCCTCACTAGCCGCCATCTTTCTTTCGGCATTAAACCAATTAGAGTTCATGTGAGAAAAGCACCAATCAGCGATCTTTTTAGTTCACTGTATGCCAGGGTCTTCTCAAGACCCGCCGCTATATTGAAAGCCGAGAAGACCCTGGGTACGAGGTTGGCTGTGGTCTTGGCAAAACCCAAAAACAGGGAAAGTGACGTCGTCGATTTCTTCTTCGACATTGGTTCCACAAAAGAAGTTGCGCTTGAAGTGCCCGTATTTGAATGAGGGAAGAAAGAAGAATAACTGTTTGAGCATCGTTAGCTGCATTTATGTTGAGAAGATAGAAATAATAACCTAGAAACAGAGCGAACTGGTGCGGATTCATTGCGGATGTTTTATTCTACGCATTGAGCGGGAAATAATGATTTATGCCATGAAAACAAAAAAAAGCGACATAAGTGACAGTTCTTATGTACTTTACGTTGATGTCTCTGATGATTGTCTCTACAGTGGGACCGCAAAACGGCAACATATTAAAATTGTCTCGGACAAGTTCTGAGACAAAATTTTCGGCAACATCTTCAGACATTTCAAATATTTGTCTCATGTGCAACCCCAGCCTTAGTGTTCCTCGAGGTATCACTAAGGGACTGCTTTTGATGTGACACACATGGATGCAGCGTAACCCTATTTTTCAGTGTCATTTAGGGACCAACTCTTTTTGCTGTTGGAGGAGGGGATGGTGAAACTTTTTGTCAAGTTTTTTGTTGTCTGAACCTCTTGGTGGGTCATAATTTTGGGTTTTTGTGTAACCCATCTGACATCTGTGTATTATACCCGAGTGATTTCTTAAAACTTCATCAGAAGTGATGGTTTTTCTTGTCTACAAACATTGACGGCAAATTTCTTTTGATTTTTATCAATTTTTCCAATGTCCAACCATATGTTTGGACAAGGACACTGGGTAATGTAACGAGAAAAATCACTATAAGAGCTAACGCCATTGTACTGTATCAAGGAAACCTAACAAAACAGTTCGGTTGAATTGATACCTGTTTGCGGGAGTTAAAAGCCGTCAAACATTTTCGGTTTTTATGTCACCAAT
>OX421449.1:21844399-21846899 GCA_949126865.1 Montipora capitata | reverse complement strand
GAAAGGTTAGGTGGAGTAATGAACAAATACACCAAACATAAGTCCTTTACTGCTCTTGTATTAGAGATACGAGCATCACTTCATTTGACCGACTCGGGCGCCATTTTTACAAGCAAATTTTGTCAAATTTCTGAAACTCACAGAATCCTTAAAATTGGACGACCGATGCTTATATTTTTTACACGATACAATACAACACAGGGCTACTTTCTAAAACCATGATCTTTGTTAGACATTCCCGGGCAGGGCTAAAACTTTTAAACTTTTCCTGACCTAAACTCAGTGTCTGTAGAAGAGCCAAAAATCGGTCTTTTTTAAATTAAGCTAGAGCGCACAACTAAAAGGCTAATGAAAGTCTGACAGCTAGAATGCAGTCTACTATCATCCATGTAACCAAAACACTAATAATCATTTTGGGCCATTGAAACAGGAAGAAACGAGAGTACTCACAGTTATAGTCAAGTTGCTAAACTTTCTTGCAAAGGAGCCCAATCGCTTCGTGTTCATTTTAAGCCTTCTTCATATATTTTCTTCCTTATTTCGCTTTTAAGAATGATCAGCAGGTAGAGAAATGCTAAACAGCCCGAAATACCGCCACAGTTGTATTCTAAAATGGCGAAAGTGTTAAATCGAAGGAGAACTTAAGAAAAAATAAAGCGACGCCATCTTGGAAGTTCAGTGCTCAGGAGGGACTAGCACTAGTACTGTCGAAAGTCCCTATAATTTAAAGGCCCAAAAAGCCTCTGTCATTTACAGACAGTTTTTTTGTTGTTGTTTTCAGATAATATGATAAAGGACCTTTCTTAACATTTATTTCACGGTGCACATATGATCAAAATTAGCTTCTTTGATTTGCTTTTAATCTATCATCTTTTTGTTTCGTTCTCCCATCACAGACCGCGTCTGTGTATCCGCCGGATCTCCCATAAAACTGTTATTTTCATGCACGGAAACAATAAATGATGCCTGTGGTTCCTGGTGATCCCTTATTTCTTGGTCCAAAACTAAAACCACTGCCCACTGCACCAAACTGTCTGTACAATTATATGCAACATAGTGCAACCAAAGTGTAACTGAATTACGTATCTCGCTTTCATGAATTTCAGATTATATCTAACGCCCAAGTTTGCATTTTTCTTCTTCGAGTTTTGTCTTTTTGTTTCCTAGCAGTTCAAAATTTTGATTTTTGTTAAGTTCATTTTTTCCCTGAAAAAGATTTGTCTTATACACGGCAAATTCTTTCGTGAGTACTAGTGACAACAGTGATCGTGAGCAAGAAGGAACCCTCAAGCTGTAAACTTCCAATTGTACTGCTCCTATCACTGACATTATAGAAACGTTACAGTCTATATAAAGCAAAGTTATGCCGTGCCAAACAGGAGCAATAATAAAGAACGGAGACTGAAAGGCATTATCACAATTTATTATATGGTTTGTGACTGAATTGTAGGGCATTATTCTCCCGTAATGCCCACAGGCCAATTACGGGCTTGCAAAAACAAAGCAAAAGGTAATTAAAAAACCATATAATAAACTACTTACTAACCGAGCTAGCTCGAGCTGTACTGGGGAATATTGGCCCTCTGTCGTTTTTTTCGAACCTCGCTGCGCTCGGTCTGTACTGCCACGACCTCAGGCCAATATTCCCCAGTACAGCCCTCGCGCTTGGTTAGTAAGAAGTTAATAATAGAGGACGCGTTTCTATAGTGTACTGATTATGTAACATGAGAAAAGATCACGAATCGTCATGTATCAGCCGAATTTGATTTTAAAATGGCTTTAGTTACAGTCTCCAGTCTTGATTATGATCTCAGGCCTGAAATTAAAACAGTCAAAAGGAGTATAACCACGATCACGGACGCAAACAAGTGCGTGTTACCTTTAAGATGAGCTATTTAGGGATTTGGATGGGGTAAAGGAGAACAAAACCTATTTAGAGCAGCTGCATGTTTTAACAAGGGCCTCAATGGGAGTAATATATGATTTCTTACGACCAACAGGCCCTTCGTTAACTACCCCAAACGTGTCACAGATCTCTTTTAGTTGATCGACCTTAAACTTTGCCTGTAATTTTCCCCGCTTAGCAAGACTACAAATGTCGTGGCCATCATAAATGATGGGATGACGCAAATCCACTTGATCGTATAATGATACTTGTAACTCCCTCAGCCTTTGCTCGTTGTCCCAAGTCTGCTAGTCGTTTTCGTCAAATTTTTCAGCTTCATCCAAGAGTTTTCCAGCCTCATCCAAGAGTTTTCCAACAGCCTTATTTTGACGTTGTGCAGCAGCGTGTCGTGAAAAGTAACTGCTGATTTGTTTTGCTGTTCGCCACTCCTCTGGAGCAAAACGAAGTTTTCCACTATCATCCCTGAGTGAGCACATTTCATTTGCTACTTTGACTGGGTCTTCTTTGTTTCCTGTAATAAGAACACAGTTAATCACATTTCATTTGCTACTTTGACTGGGTCTTCTTTGTTTCCTGTAATAAGAACACAGTTAA
>OX421449.1:21819399-21826899 GCA_949126865.1 Montipora capitata | reverse complement strand
CTTCATGGTTAACAGGTGGTTAGGGGTGAGTGGCGCTGGCGAGTCCGGATCAGCTAGCTGGTTGACAGTTAGAGGTCGACTGTTGACTACGAACTAATGTTCGTAGGGACTCGTCGTCGAGCTGGCTTCCATTACTTGCCAGGAGAGAGAACAGGACGGAGCGGACAGTTCTAATTTGTCTCTGCTAAACTCCGCCCATGTGGCTACCTGCCGGCACGTTCATCTTAAAGTCGATCCAATCGCAATGCAATCTTTGGAGCTCCACTTTAACGCGGTTGTGGTCCATTTCTGCAAGAGCTTCTTTAAGCTCTCTCCGAGCTCCTACGAAATTCGTTCCTTGGTCGCAGCGTATTTGACGTACGGGTCCTCTGCGGCTGAGGAAACGCCTTAATTCGTTCAGGAAGGAATCTGTTTCTAACGAGGTTGCAGTTTCCAAGTGTATTGCTCTTGAAGCCATGCAGGTGAATAAGACGCCGTAGCGTTTAATCTCCTTTCTGTTTTCTTTAATTGTGAACGGCCCGAAGTAGTCGACCGCACATTATGTAAATGGCGGGTGGCCTCTGGTAGATCGGACATTTTCTGTTCGACCACTGGGGCGCGGTGTTTGCGACACTTGAAACATGACCCGATCGTGCTGTTTACTGCAGATATACCTCCGATGATCCAGTAGCCATTGGCGCATACTTCATTAAGAGTGATTCCTTTCCCTTGATGGCCAACATGCTCATGGAAGTGTCTGACAATGAGAGATGATACGTGGCTACCCCTGGGGAGGATCACTGGATGCTTAATGGGTGGTGGCAATTCTGCATTCTTTAATCGACCGCCTACTCCAAGGGTGCCCTCATTGTCGATGAACGGGTCCAGCTTGTAATAGCACTGTGGAACTTAAGGTTTTCTTTGTTTTCTTCGGCTTGGGTTTGCTTGTTTCGTTTCAATGTGTCAATCTCCTCTCGGAATGCACTTGCTTGAAACGATTGAATAATGAGAGCTCCAGCAGCCTCTAAATCGTTGACACTAACTTCACAAGTTTCCTCTTTGGCCTTGTTTACTCGATTTTTCAATCTTTTCACGTACTTGATGCAGATCGCTACTGCGCGCTTTGCTCTGAACCAATCAGAGAATCGCTCAATCCTTACCGCTGACCTTTTAACCTCTGGGTCATCAGGTCGGACGTCGTGGCTGTGGTCAACCTTGTCGCAGTTTGACCACTCGTTCTCTTTCTTCCATAAGAATGTTGGTCCAAGGAGCCATCGGGAATCTTGCAGCTCTCGCGCTTTCATTCCACGAGACGCTTTGTCAGCGGGGTTATCTTGTGACTCCACGTGCTTCCACTGAGTGGCGCTGGTGCTGTCTTGAATCTCTTGGGCTCGGTTCGATACGAATACGTGGAAATGCCTGCTTTCGTTGCTGATGTAGCCCAGAACCACTTTACTATCGGTCCAGAAGAAGTTTTGGTCCACTGGGTAATCGAGCTCTCGGTGAATCTGCTTGCTTACCCTGACGGAGCACACGGCGGCAGTTAGCTCTAGGTGAGGTATAGTCACCGGCTTAAGGGGGGCCACTCTGGACTTGCCCATTACGAAGGCGCAGTGAATGCGTCCGTCTTCGTTTACAAGACGCAAATAGCTATACTGTCTGTAACCCTCCATGCTTGCATCTGAGAAATGATGCAACTCCGTTCTGATTACACGAGCAAAGTTATCAGGTTTGAAAGTCCGCAGGATCGATATGCCCTCCAGCTGCATCAGTTCTGTTCACCATCTTTGCCACTTGGCTTTGGTTTTGTCAGGGATGGGATCGTCCCAGTTTAAGTCCTGTTGACACAGCTCCTGTAGGATGGACTTGCCTTGTAGGAGGAGTGGGGAAACAAAACCCAGAGGATTGAAGATGGAACTGACGGTGGATAAGATGCCTCGCCTGGTACACGGTTTGTCCTGGAGAACGATTCGGAACTGAAAACAGTCGGTCACCACTGAACTCCGAGCGTACGTTCCAGGGGAAGTGAGTCGAGGTCCAGGTCTATATCCCTTACGCCATCTGCTCTGTCGGACTCTGGAATTTCCTTTAACACCTCTTTGCTATTTGACACAAACTTGTGTAGATTGAAACCGCCTTTGTCGCACATCACCTTTGTGTTCTTAATGAGTTTGACTGCTTCTTAGACTGTGTCTACGGACTTTAAATCGTCGTCCACGTAGAAGTCATTTCTCAGAAAGTTCGCGGCAGTCACACCAAATTCAGCTTCGTGGTCATCAGCCGTAGATTTTAGTGCAAAATTTGCATAGTCAGGGGAGGATGTGGCTCCAAATAGGTGGACTGTCATCCTGTACTGTTGTGGTTCTTTTGCTGTATCGCCGTTCGGCCACCAGAGAAAACGCAGCAAGTCCCTGTGTTCTTCGTTGACTCGCACCTGATGAAACATGCCTTCAATGTCGCAGCAGAAGGTGACTGGCTCCTGACGAAATCTTGTCAGCTCTCCCACCAGGTTGTTCGTCAGGTCTGGTCCTTCTAACAGGTTTTTGTTCAGAGACTGATTCTGGTAAGTCGTGGCGCAATCGAAAACGGCTCTAAACTTCTTCTTTGGATGATACAATCCATGATGTGGTATGTACTATATGTTTTTCTTGGCTCTGTTGGTCGCGTTTTCGGCTGGTACTGCTTCGGCGTAGCCTTTGTTGATCACTTCGTTCATGAACTTAACATAATCTTCCCGATATTACTCACTCACTCACTCACTCACTATCCTTTTTACGTCAGTTATCCACTGCATCGCGGGTCTGACGGCGCATTTGCTTCCATCACTTCCTGTCTGTCGCATCCTCCGGCATCAGTTGGGACTCCCTAAGGTCCTCAGATAAGACTTCCCGCCATGTCTTCCGTGGCCGTCCACGGGGCCTACGACCATCTACCCTCATGCCACCTATTCTCCCAATCCATTCTTCACTCCGCTGGACATGGCCAAACCATCTAAGACGCTTCCGCCTGAGGACAGCACCAAGATCTTCTATGTTCAACCTCAGGCGGAGGTCCTGTGTACTGATGTTATTAGTAGGTTTTATGGCACATATCCAGCGGAGCATAGCTCTTTCATTCCCAAGGAGCCGTGCCAGATCGTTTTGCCTCAGGGGCCAGCACTCAGATGCATATAGCAAGGCGCCCCTGACACAGGTGTTATACACTTTACCCCGCGTGTGTAAGGATAAACTCTTTGAACAGAGTAGAGGAAGAAGCTCTCTGAACTTCCCCCAAGCGGCTCTGACTCTCGTTACAGTGGTAGCTTCACAGCCACCGCGTGCAGCAATGGTGTCACCAAGATAACAAAAACAGTCCAGAACATCGAGATGTTGCTCATTAACAGTGACTGTGTCAAATGGCCTTCCATCGATAGGACGGGCTGTGCCCAGACACCGGTTACACATGAAAGAAGGATCTGGGGTTAACCTGCCACGGATACCGCTGCACTTCTTGTGGATCCAGTGTGCGCAGCCAGGGCAGAAAATGGAGTTTACGCCAACTCCTTTTCTACATACACCACAAGGGTGTTCACCAGAGTCTTTTAGTGTACCTAGGTTCGGTCAAGAGATCATAACCTTTGTCTTCTTCATGTTTACACGAAGACCTTTCGACTCCATTCCAGCTTTCCAAACACTCAGCTTCCGTTGTAGACCTTCCAGGGAGTCTGCAGCAAGTACAAGGTCGTCAGCATACAAGGACATCCTGTGCGAAACTCTTGGGACAGAGCTTCCAGAACAATGATGAACAAGAGGGGGCTCAACGCCGAGCCTTGATGGACTCCGACTTGGACTTCGAAGCTGTTGCTGTATGAGTTGTCGATTCTGACCCTGCTTGTTGCAAGGGAGTACATTGCTTTCACAGTACGGACTAGGCATTCTGGTATATGCAGTCGTCTCATTGCCCACCACAGTACTTCACGAGGAACCCGATCAAAGGCCTTTTCAAGGTCAACAAAGGCTAAATACAAAATCTTTCCTTTCTCCAGATGCTTCTCTCGTAACTGACGCAAGATGAAAATTGCATCATTTGTACCCTTGCCAGGTACAAAGCCAAACTGCATCTCATTTATTTCCACAACTTTGCGCGTTACCTTCTCCAGTACTCTCTCTACAACTTTCAGACAGTGCTCTGTTAGCTTGAGCCCACGATAACTTCCTCTTTCTAAAGCATCGCCCTTGCCTTTATATAAGTTGATGATGTAACTCATGTCCCAGTCACCCGGGATTACTCCCTCTGCAATAATTGCATTTGCAATGTCACAGAGCAGTGGGCAGATGACTTCAGTAGAGGCTTTTAACATTTCTGCCACAATACCACTAGGACCAGGAGCTTTCCTCACCTTCATCTTGCTGATGGCCTCTGCAACCATCTCAGTAGAAATGAGAATGGGGGGACCAAGCACTCGTCGCTAGCAAATCGTTTCTTTAACTGGTTCAGCCGTCGAAGCGCTACTTCCTTGTTGTCTGGGAGGCTTATGGCTTCGTCTCTTAGTGGAAGAGGGAGTTCATTACCAGAAATCGGCGACATTTTGCGCCCGCGAAGTATTTGGCACGCGGTTTCAAATTATCAAGATGGCGGCATAAAGAATCGATAAAGAAAGCAGTAGATAGAAAAAACAAGGACTGAAATAACACACTATCAAAGGATCTGAATCAATTTAATTTCTTTTTTGAGGTTGTCAATACAAGGGAGAATGAAAAAGGGGAAACTAGAGTCTGGGCTCCTGTTCGAATGACGATTTTAGAGAGAAGAAACAACTTCGTTTCATGCGTGTGACTTGGCAGAGTAAAAATAATTTTCAAAAGTCAGGGCCCACAGTACACTTAGCCAGCGATATTCTGTATAATAATAATCATATATGAAGTACCCACCTGTAAAGATGGCGATCAAAACAAACTGGAGACAGAAACTCTACTTTTCACAAGGAATAATAAGCGCAGTGGTCCATTTTGTACCGCTTTTATCGCAGAAATGGATGTATTTTTACCTCTTTTATCGCAATTTGGGCGGCAATTTGGGGAATGGATAAAGGCTGATTTTTATCACGTTTTAAAGTTTGAACATCGATCGACGATTAGAGAGGTCGGCACCAAGGATTCACATCAACGAAATGTTCTAAAATGTGGAGGGAAGGTAGGCACCTCTGAGCTTTTTTGAAAGAATTAGAGAGCTCAAGGAACTGTAACAGCCGTTCGTAAAATGTGTTGTTGGCGGCACGTTGGTGAACTTTCGAGAGACCAAAACTACCGTAAATAATGATATGGTACGTACACTTTACATTTAGAGGTCGGCAAATGTCGTGTATGCCACTTTAGATCTGAAATTTCCACTTCTTCAATTTTCTCCATACATTTCTCTATAACGATCGGCGGCCATTCTTAAAGAGCGGAAGGTCTGGGTCGAGTCTGGGCGTCCGCCATTTTGTCTTAAATTTCTGGTAATGTCATAGTGACCATCGTCAGTTTGGTGAATACCACCTTTGACTATTTCTAGGAATTTTCGGTCGTCCATTGAGAGACTCTTGGCGGGCGTGCCTTTGTGCTCTGCGAAATCCTGTTCAAACATCTTCACTATTGCAGTGACGTTGATGAGTTCCTTCGTCGGCTCGTTTAGCACAAAGTTTATTCCTTTATCAGCAGTATCACGTGCGATCTGTTTAGCTACGATCCTGTTGCAGGTGACTACGCTGTCTTCATCCGTTTGGGTATCAGGGGGATTGGCCGGTCCAACTATACACCATCCAAGGAGAGTTCGTACTGCATAGGGGTCTTCGCTTCTTCCAGCCACAATTTCTCTCGGCTTGATTGCCTTAGGGCAATTAGAACCAATAAGCACGCCAACATTAAGGCTCTCGTTGAGAGGCGAGATCTTTTTTTTAATTTTCCTCAGATGAGGCCACTTGCCTGCTATCTCTGGAGTGGGGATCTGATCTTTCCTCGATGGAATTGAATCTCTGGCGTATGCTTTTGGTAGATCAACTTTAGGGCACCTGTCGGGGCGCTCAATGACCAATCCGTCAACTCGAGATACTGGGACAACTTCACGACCATGCATGGTGCATAAGTTGAGGCTAGTACTAACTCCTTCAATCGCTCTTTAATTTGTTCGTTATAAACGTTGTGTCGCTCGCATCGTCCAAAAGCGCATACATTTTGACTTCGTTGCTAGGGTGTCTTTGTGGTACAGGACGACTGGCACAATCCGGCACGTGGTAGCAGAGCTCAACACACCAGCAGTGCTGTTAACAGTGCTAGTAGCGTTTGAGTGTGCGGATTCATTGGCAGAGGGTGGCTGTGGCTGTTCTGGGGGACCTCATGGCGGTCCAGTGCTTGGTGATTGCTTTGGTGTGGTTCCATGCAGAAGGGTGTGGTGTTGCTTGCTGCACTTATCGCAGGTCGACCTGGACCTGCACTCTGATGATACGTGATACGTTTTGAAACAGCTGAAACACAGGTGCAATTAACATTTCAAACCTTTTGTCCGCTGTGGCTTTATTGAAAGTGGCACACTTCGCTTTGAAGTGTTCATCCTCACAGATGGGGCAGGGTGGTGGACGTACTCTTGTGGGCGGTTGCAGTTTCTGTTCGTTTCCCTTTGCAAGATTGGCAGACGTAGCGAATGACTGGCTGGGATCAGGCCCACCTTGAGGCTTGAATTTTGAGAGCTGGTTGTTGTCTCTGGGAGGGCCGTTCTTCTTTCGCTCCCTTTTCAACACGTTGGGTGAAAATATAGGGTCGTTAGCAAGCTCTGCTTCTTGTTTGACAAAGTTCGCAAAGTCTTTGAAACCAACGAGTCTTTTATCCTTTACTTGTACTTCGTGTGCGAATCTACACCATTTAACACCTGAGTATGATGGGAGCTTAGCAGAAATGGACTGTAGAATCTGCGTGGAATCTAGCTCAGACATTCACTTCATGGATTTCATGGCCTCTTCACATCGGATTAGGAAATCGGAAAACTCTCGCAATCCCTTGCTATCGCCTTAGTTGATTTGCCTAAGCCTTTTCTTGTAATCTTCTGAGACTACCACAGGGTTCCCAAAACGCTGGTCGAGTAACTTTCGTGCCTCGGTATATGCAGTGTCAGAGTTGGTTGCTAAGAAACCTTTGATCGCTTCGTTTGCTTTCCCGCTCGTGTACTTTTCGAGAAAGAATAGCTTGTCTTTTTCGGCGGAAACGTTTGCTGCGATGATACTGTCAAATGCTGTCACAAAGGCGGGGTATTGAAAAGGATCACCGGAAAATGTTGGCGGCTCTTTGACGGGAAGATGAAAGGTTTTTTGCTGGTTAATCAAGAGCGAACTCAATTCAGACTGATTAGTTGGTTCAAGGCCAGATTCGTGTTTGAAAATTGTTCACAATTCTGAGTGCTTGTTTGTGTACGAAGGGCTTCCGGCAACGCTTTCGGAACAAAGGGAGGGCTTTTGGGATTCGTTTCGCTTTTGACGGTTTCCGGAACTGTTGTCTCGTCGTGTGACGACTT
>OX421449.1:21806899-21811899 GCA_949126865.1 Montipora capitata | reverse complement strand
TAGAGCAAGGATGTTAACTCTCGTTGAATTACTGTTCAAGTGTAAAAGTTATCCAAACAAACATAACGATTTCTCACCTGGATTATCATTCATTTCCAAAGTTTCTATTTGAGAGCTTGTTACTAAATAATTCCTTGTGAGTTTCACCCACCATCGGAACGACTCATGCACAGTTGACTAAAAAAAAGTTTAAAAAAATCATTTCTTACTTGGATTCATTTAACCCAGAATAATCTAGCCTGCATGACAGGCGCTTTATGAGCCAAGCGGGGCGAACGCGATATTTCGCGCGGCACGCGACATGAGTGCGAAGCACAAGATGAGGGGAGAGAAAAATAAAGCGCCTGTTCGCAGTCCATAGTTCTTGCTGTTCCACCCACTTACACCCACAAATATTAACTACCCGCGGTGATGCCAAAAGAACCAATTGATCCCTTATCGCGCGAAAATTGTCACCTTTCTGGCGCGAAGCATCTGCATTGCAGTAGAAATGAGCAGTTACGACTGTTTCTTTTATGGCTTCGTGAACTCCTACCAAAGTTTACGGGCCTAAATCATTTAATTATTTATGTAGATTTTGCAAAAAGCCTTTTCTGCAAAATTCGAGTTCAATTCCAATTTTTTCCGTAACCCAAAGGCAAGAATGCAAGGGCATTCAGCTGTCAAATCTGCTTTCGGAATACGGTATTTTTGTGCAAGACGATTCAAGCCTGTCCAGTAGATCGTGTCTGAAATGCGCTAGGCGCATTTTAACATCATATAAAACTTTGCAAGAAGTAAAGCAGGCAGCTCAGGCCGGGCCATCGCCAAGGAATCCGTTGGTGAAAAGATTAGCAAAGAATTCACCAAGCACCGGGCAATGCGTTTCCGTGGATGGTTCGAATTGTCATCGTGTTCATTCCCAGGAAGAGCGAGAAAAAAGGTATCGCTCGGTAAAGAGAACTTGCTAGCCAATGAAAGGATCTCAGAAATAAACCGAGTAGAGCGTTTGTATGAGGAAATCCGAGGTCTGATGAATGTTCCAGTAGAAGAAACAAACAATAACAAAGGTAAATGTGTAATTACGACACAAGCAAGAGCTTTGTTTTTATCTTGTTGTTTACACTTATATAACTTAAATTGATCTCGAAAAGGATCAGTTATTGTTCATCGAATAATTGTTGTCTCTTTGTTTTTTATAATAAGGTTTTTGTGGCACATCCGAGGAGTATGAAAGTGAAGGAAGTGAATGCGAAGGACTACAAGCGACAGTGGTTCAGCGAGCTGTGGATAATAATTTCAAGAGTGTGTTGTTTGCTATTATAAACTGTTCCGAAACTGTATCTCTCGCACATGAGGTTTTCAAGACGAAAATTGCCACGGAGTGCAGAAATTATGCAAAGCAAAGGAACTTGCTCAACACTACAGATCCAGCCCTAGTCACCGAGTTCAGAAACTCCACTTTTGTGAAGGAAGTAGAAATTAACACGCCATTCTTGTACTCCGCCTTACAAGGCGGAGTTAAGGAAGACACAGATTTCAACAAAATTGCGTTAAGAGCTTCATCATGCCTTTCAACGAGAGTTAAATCTTCGGCATATTTAACTCGTAACACTGTAATTCTTCAGCATGGTGGGTGCAAAGCGCAGGATATTTCAAGGTTGAACTGGTTGGGCATATGTAGCAGTCACAACACGTCTTAATAATGTTCCAGAATTCCCCACTTAAACATCTGTATGCAAATAATCCTTGCTTTTTATTTGCATTGAAAATATTGTAATGGACTAGTGCATTACCTATTATAAAATTTTCAGTTTCATAGTTAATACGGCCTTTTTGCGGGATAGCTTTGAATGAATTAATTTATAGAATAATAAAATAATAATAATAATATTAATCTAGAGTGGGAAACTTCACACTTAAGGTTCTGTAATTTGCCCTATTGTTAAAGTCAAACTGATTAGATTTCTTAGAACATATTAATGTTTAAACTTATGTTTATTCAGAAAGTGCTTTCTCAAAAAGTCAGTGTGCTTTTCAAAGTTTCATATCTGTACTTGTTTTATTGTTATTAATAGTGATCCAGAATTCCCCACTTAAACATGTGTATGCAAATAATCCTGGCTTTTTATTTGCAATGAAAATATTGTAATGGACTAGTGCATTACCTATTATAAAAGTTTCAGTTTCATAGTTAATACGACCTTTTTGCGGGATAGCTTTGAATGAATAAATTTATAGAATAATAACATAATATTATTATTAATCCAAAGTGGGAAACTTCACCCTTAAAGTTCTGTAATTTGCCCTATAGTTTTCCTAGAATTGTCACAGACAATATTTATCTCCAACAAAGTTCATGGTTCGAGTCTAAGAATCGCCAGGGAAACAGGTTTGACTGGTCTAACCAATTTGCAATCCGAGATCGGGTCGTTAACAATGGCTTATCAGATGAATGTTCACAACAGAGCCTCATGTCCCTTGATCTTAGTCAGAGTCAGCAAGTTATTCCATCCGGAGGAGATGTGCTTGCGTGCTTGCGTTCAAACTTTATCCCTTTGGTGGCCAGAGTTTTAGTGCAATATTTGCCTGCCTACAAAGTTTTCAAGAAAATTGTAATTTACCACATCCCCCACGAAAAT
The DNA here is from genome assembly GCA_949126865.1 of Montipora capitata. Classification (NCBI taxonomy): domain Eukaryota; kingdom Metazoa; phylum Cnidaria; class Anthozoa; order Scleractinia; family Acroporidae; genus Montipora; species Montipora capitata. Next base: position 21,809,278 of record OX421449.1, on the reverse strand, counting down.
TCTGAAAAGATGGCTCAAAGGTTAGACGAGGTATGTTAATAATATTTATTACAACGAGTACTATTTGAGTAGCCTAATTTACATGCTCTTGCCCTTAAAATGCACACGCACTCCATGTAAAATTATTTTAATAGCCAAGATATGATAGACTTTATTTTTGAAAACAAGCTCTACAACTCTGGTCCATTTGATGCTGAACACCTATTATCAAAACAGCATTTTGGTACATAAAAGGTCAATGTTTATGGGAATCCCTATACCCAGGCCTCCTGTGTCCACCATTTTACATGAAATAGAGTGGTTTTATTAAACCTATGTGTTCCAAAATAGTATATAACAATAAATATTGTTAAAGCTATATAGCTGAAAGTAAACAAAATAATAACCCTAACAAGTCTGTTGATATGGCTCAACTCCTGACAACTTTCATGACAAGTATGAGCCAGCTACTGAGGTCAATGGTACCAAAGAAGGCCTCCATAAGATTCCGTTGGATGGAGATCAGCTTACATTTAAGCTTTTCGAGGTAGACACAAGTCTTTTTATATCAGTTAGACCCCTTTACCTTATACTTGCCAGTATTTTGTAGCGATCTCTGTTATTAACAGTGCCATTTACAGTGTATTAAGGGCGTGCAAAGTGAAATTGCATACGCATTCCCAATAGCCTTACCTATTTACTTGTATATCAGCATGTGAACCAACACTGAACAATATATCCTGGTCTCCTTTCCTAGTAGGTTAAACAGTACTTACATGCATTGTAGATATGGTCATTAACGAACCTCTTTGAAGTTGTAATTACAGTTATAATCCAAACATCAATCTTGATTAGATGGGGAAAAAAGGAAATAGTTAACTGTGGTTACTGTAGTTGTAAATATTCTAACATTTTTACTGTTTGGAATTCACGAAGGCTTGGACCAAGTCTCACCACAGTAGTTGCTAAAATTTAAGGATCAAAAATCTGATTTGGTGATGCTGGGAGTGTTTTTCAGTGCAATTGATGAGCATATTTTTGCCGTCAAAATCTCTTATTTATTCCTCCACAACCAGTCACTACAGTCCAACTTGTCATCCTTGGGGAAAATTAGTGTGTGTCAGCATAAAACAGGCTGTCCACATATTAGTGTTTTCAGTCTTTACTATTTCTTAAACAGATTGCAGAAGAGATGTTTATAAAGGCTGAATCAAGCGGTGACATTGGAACATCAATAGCATCAATGAACCGAACAGGAAAGATCACAGCAAAGAAAGGATCATATGATCAGTACAATGCATTCAAAGAATTCTTTGATAGGGAGACTGAGGCCGATATAATCACTGCATGGCTGGCATTTGTAGGTTTAGATAAAATGGATGGTAAGAAGAAAATGTAATCGCATGAATTTAGTAATTTGGGTTTGTGTGACTAAGTAAATGTAAATTGTATGCCTGGGTTTATGTTATTACTGTAAATTTTCCTCTATTCGTCTCCAGGGGCTTCTTAATTTTAACTCTCACAAATAAAAAGAATAGGGGAGAGGGCTTATTAAATTTCTGCAAGTCACAGCCTGTTTACACTATACATAAAATACACTACTTTTCTTACTTTTCATGCAGTAATTGCAATCAATCCAGTTTCAAAGTGATTGAAATAACTAGCAGTCTTTTTTATAACCTAACAGAACAAACGTATGTAATCTAGGGGGGTTTGAGCTGAGTAGAGGCATTATGCCTGCTCAAACTGTCTGAGACAAAGTAAGCCTGTTATATAGTCAAACCCCTCTAAAGGACACCTACCGTAGCCAGACACCCCAGCAGACACTCAAATCATATTGGTCCAAACCTCACATAAAGCCTGGATTATATTCTGACCCCCCCCCCTCTCCCCCATTATTGACAGTTCAAATAAAGCAACAGTTTGCCTTCTTTTTATAGGTGTATCCTGCAAGAGGAAAATTTCAGAATCTGCTAAAAAATGGACAGAGGTGCAAAAAAGAACTTGGTTGCATGAGGAGATTGCAGCCTTTCTGGACCTATTTCTGTTTGCTCAAAACACACAAACCATATCTGAGCTACATGAAGGAATGTCCTACATGGAACATGGGAGGCTGCATGGGTACACATGCTGTGTAGATGGATGCAACGAAGTCTTCATGTTACATCCCATGAACGTCAAGTAGGGCAACTTTGGTTTATACCAATAAATAATTTATTAATATTCTTTTGTTATTAAACTTTCTTCCTTCCCATGCAAGGTATTAGTATTATTTCTGCACTGTGTCTTCCAGATTTTGATGACTGGATGCAGGGTATATGTCAAAAAAATATGATTCTAGTTTCAAAAAGTTGTGATTTGGCAATAATTGATCTGCTGGATTCCCTATTAGCTGAGATC
>OX421449.1:21791899-21794399 GCA_949126865.1 Montipora capitata | reverse complement strand
ACATTATTATTGGGCAGTGTTGAGAAAATTCAGTGAAACTGCCCCAGGTTTTCGTATTTAAGATTTAAGATATCTCCCGTTCAGGGAAACCTGAAGTATTTCTAACACCCTGTGCCTTCTTTTTAGTTAGGCACTTATAGAGATCAAGTGTGCTAATTAATATGTCTGAGGTTCAGTCTTGGGAGGTAATTTGGAATTAGGTATTTAGGAAAAGACGGAATTAACTTAAGGTGGCTGGAACCAGTTTCACCACTTTTAGAGACCTTCTTATTAGATGGATTATAACTACTATACTGTATCACGTAACAGCAATGTTATGGTACCACATCAAACACCAACTATTGCTTAACAAAATGCGCTCACTATTTTGACGTAACAGGTTACCATGGGAACAGGAAAGCTCTCCAAACACACCCTATATCTCGTCTTTACTTGCTTATATCTTAAAAATGAACTCGGTGACTCCCATTTTTTATCGTAAAATAGTAATTAGCAATTTGAGATAGGACTATCTGGAAAGTTAAAAAAAATTCTTGGGAACCGATTCAGGACTACCTTAAATTTTTGACAATTTTTCCTCACTGCATAAAAAAATTAACATTTCGTCTACAGAATTCAGTTCAGTTCCTAGCAATCAGTGTTATTAGAGCTAGACATTTACACTTAGACTGGTACCTTCATTTTAACCATTTTACACTGATACTGGTGTAGCATTGCTTAGCTGCTTTACCTTGTTAAATACTACCACTGAGATATCTTTCATTTCTAATTGTTTTTCTGGGTCATCTCATCCTATTGGTAGGGTTGTTTTTGACCATCATACCTTTAAACATTGCCCCTAATAAGTCAATAACATTGTTTATTATATGACTAGCTCCTTGAGCGGGCAAGATGAACCAAATACCACGCTGTGATTGGCTACCCGAGCAGGCAAGATGGAGATATACTGCCTGCTTGGGACTTCTCTCTTGGTCCCGCAAGATCAAAGATCATTTTTTTGGTGTTTTATCTCATCTCGTTCTTTTTTTTTTTTTTTTTTGCATGTTTATGGACCTCAACATCGTCTCTGTCCATAAACACGCAAGAAAAGAATTTAGCCAATATCCAGCCATCTTGACCCCACGCTTGGTCACTAACCCATATATATAAGGTTTAGATGAGATGTATTTCAATAATTAGATAATCAGTACACCGCACTGGTGAGATGTGTTGATGAGGTACTATTAATTGTTTGTAAGATGTCTTGAGAAAAAGTTGGAACTAGTTTTATCCTTAAACAGATGCTAATGCCCTTTAGAGCACATCAACTTGAGACCAAAACTTAAAATTGAAGCAAGTGGACTGCTACCTTGCAGCAGCCTGGACCTCCAACGAAGCCCTAAATGTTGAGAGCACGTAAAACTCAATAGAGGTGGAGTTCAGAAATGAGCCAAGTGAAACTGAAAAAGGGAATTTTAATTCCTTCATTTATCTATAAAACTATATGGCATCTAGCAATATTTTTAAAACACTAAAATCGTCAATCAAAAGACAAAACACTTACGCTGGATGACATTGCTTTGCCCAACCACTGAGAGTGCTGCCTTCAGCACAGTAGTTTTGCCAGACATGGGGTGCCCATATAGTACTCCCATGGCGCAACCACCGAGTATTGATTGAAGCAAATTGAAGTTTGCCCCCATACCAACACACCCAATAGTAAGAATTGCTTGTTCAAAGATATTGCTGACCAATTTTTTTAATGATGAGCCGTCATCAATATCTGTGAAAATATAATCATGGAAACAAATGCATATTTTATGTAAACATGATGTTCATGCATTTCTGAGTTCTTGAAGAAATTACACAGCTGTATCGACATGTTATTGTTTTTAAGTACGTCATCGTTCAGTTATCGCCACTAACTTCATTAGGGATCTGGCCTGTATGGCACTCGTATTTCAAGTGTAAAAGATCAGTTCGCTAAACACAATGTGCATAAGTAGCTCTGTCTACTGATAGGACTTTGGTTTGTGTTTTTAATTTGACTTACCCATCAAATGTGGGACATCGTTGATTTTCTGATCGTCCAGGATAATGTATTGTCGTTGAGGTAAAGGGATTAACACTCCCCTGTCATCCACTTGAACAGTACCATTGAAAACCCAGATACCACTGTCTTTCAATTTTCCAACAACCTGCATTATGTAAATTAAGAAAAGAAAACGATAAATTGAAAATGCAGGTAACATAAATTAGCTCAAAGCATTATTTCTTCCTTTTCACTTAGTCTTATGGCCGTCATTTTCCATCATTCAGTTTTTGGTTTCTTCATATACTCTCTGCACATGTTATATATATATAAGGTGGTAAATATGGTTCTTGGGCCTTGAAGGGGAGGGTCCATATCCCATCGCTTTTGAGTGCTGCAACGATAAGTTTATGATGGGAGAGGACCTTATTAGACAAGAAGTAATCTCTGCAAGACAAAATGGCATAATATCAAGAAAATAGTGCATAC
>OX421449.1:21774399-21786899 GCA_949126865.1 Montipora capitata | reverse complement strand
TGTTGTATTCCTTCAATAACAAATTATTATTAGTTAATGATTGAGAGTTTCCAATCAGTTTAAGTGATAGATCCCACATTTATTAGTCTTAAGTTCAGGAGATCCACATGTTTTCAAAACTTATTTGCATTGCACAGCTAATTAGAAACTTTGCATTTTTCTGATTACAGGAAGTACTAAACGCCAGGTTTTGAGTGCCATTGAAGAGATTGTTGACAAATCCTTGCCTCTGTTAAAACTTGCAGTACATTTTCAGGATGCTGAAGCTGCAAAACTTTTTATCTTGAACAAGATATCTTTCTGTGAGGCACGGCAAAAGGTGATTAAATAGTGTATTTTTGCATACGTCCCCTTTTTCTTTGGAGATGTGGGCTTTGTTGCATGAGGAGGGGATGCAAATGATGTCTACTGTAACTATCGTATCACGCTGAGATTTTTTCTATGGTTGAGAAAGGCATCAAAATCTAATGTTCTGTGCTTCTTATCTGTCATGTCTCCTGTATCTGGAAAATTTCTTAATAAACTTTTATCACCAGGACAAATACATGATTGTACAGGTCATTGTAAAATAGAAATTCTAACACGACTAGCAGGTCTCGCTTGATATGTTTTGGGCTGAACTGTCGGTTGGTGCACCCCATACAGTTCAGTGTAACAAAAAAATACCAAACATAATGCCAGTTCTCGCTTAATATTTTTGGGAAGCTTAAGTAACAATGACGGTGACCGCAATGAGAGTACAATGCATTTGGTGAGCAGAAACAATTATTCTGTGTGCAGTTTAAACATACCAAAAGCAATAACAGAGGTCCATAGTTTTTTTTGTTGTTTGCAGTACTACAGTGAGATGTTAGAGAGTGGCATTTATGTCAGAGACTTTGCGACTAGGCTTGAAGGAATCGAGTTGGCCAATTCAGGTTAGTTTTAAATACTGCTAATGCTATGTAACTGAAAAAAAAAATCAGGAACACTGAAAAATATGTCTTGGAAATCAAAGATAATTGTGTCTCAGATAATATGAATTGGAACTAGCGTTATAACAATGTCTTCTAAGTTTTAGTTGCTCTGTGTACATACAGTTGCTAAAGAGATCGAAAAACAAAAGTCAGTGTGGCATAACAGGGGAACAGAATGTCAGAGACTTTTGGACTAGGCTTGAAGAAATCGAGTTGGCCAATTCAGGTTTGTTTTAAATATTCCTAATGCTATGTAACTGGAAAAAAAATGAATCAGGAACACTGAAACATTTTAATGACTACTTCTACATTTATTATGAAAAATATGTCTTGGAAATCAAAGATAATTGTGTCTCAGATAATATGATTTGGAACTAGCGTTATAACAATGTCTACTAAGTTTTAGTTGCTCTATTTACATACAGTTGCTAAAAAGATTGAAAAACAAACGTCAATGTGGCATAACAGGGGAACAGAAATTGAAAACAAGTTCAGAGAACTCAACCGAGTCCCTCAGCCTGCACCAAAAGTCAGAAAGAGGCAAATTCCAAAGCAGCCACAGAAAGTGGAAAATAAAGAGCTTAGCATGTACGCAGGATCACTGACAAAAGAATTTATGATCAAGGTGAGCCTCCAAATTCCTTCATAATTTCATTTTCTTCCTTTTTTACTCCACTGTTTTCATTTTTGTATTGTCCCTTTGTCCTATATTTTTGGTCAAGAAATGAAGTATTATTTTGTGACAGTTATGTGGTAGATCTTACAGCAAAATCTAAATAGGCAAAACTATTTTAATGATGATAAATGATCTCCAAATTAATACATTTATAATATATACATGTGCTCTTTGTTTACTTGACAGGTTTGCATTTTGTGGAAGGAAATTGCTGAAATTACAAGGGACACAGAATTTAAAGAAAATGAAGAACATCTCATTGGCGTTTTTGATTTAAAGGTATTCACAATTGCAGCGTATGTGACTATAAGCTACAAGTTCATGTTATCTTGAACAAATTGATAGTGTATGAAGACCTCAGCAGAGCCATGAGTAGCAAATGGAGGGGTTTAATTTGTTATTAGTTGCTCCTTTGAAAATCCTTAAGACCATCTTTCAGGTTTTTAATGCTTTCATCGACAAATGCCAAGCTTAGCCATGTTTGACAGTTCATTTTTTGTTTCAAAATCTTAAATGCCTGTGAAGTTCAGTCAATGCTTTGAATACTTTTCAGTGCAAAGAATGGGGGTTTCTCTTTTTGGAAATGTTTGGGACCAGCCTTGGGACAGGTGACTATGGTCATCTTACAATAGAACATGTGCCAATGCTCTTCCGTGCCCACCGTTCTTTACATCACTTATCAAATCAAGGATTTGAAGCTGCCCATAAGCTGTAGAGACAGCTGTATGCCAGGGCAACTTCTCATGACTCCTCTGGAAGTACTGCATCATGTAAGTTGGAAATATAACTAGTGTTAATGAGAATTTGATTCTAGAATTTTTAAGAATTTTAAATTAATTATTATGTTTCAAGTCATTGGATCACCTTTCTATACCCTGTTAGAAAATTAATTTAAGGAGCTGTGGCAAAAAATCAAAAGAATGCAGCAGACTTACATCCAGTCCCAATTTCAAGCCCAGACTTACCTGATAGCTTTTTAATTCTATACTTGAAATCTACATGAACCATGATTGCAGCCATTGAAAAAAATACTGCATAGCCTTTCAGAATATTAGAACATACTAACACTAATATCATATATCCCACATTTAGCTTAATTTATACAGATTCCATCTAAAATTGCACTTACAATGCACCGAGTTGGTGTAGTTTCTGTCTTTAAACCGAAACATTAATTAATGTTACAACCTTGTTTTCAGTGGACCAAATCCTTGCCCACTTACACACTGAGATGCTTCTAGAAATGAGGATTTCATTTAGAGAAGCTTCTCACTGCATGGCTTCAGGTACAGTGCATTTATTATGTTTAAATAGGGTATGCTGTCAGTTCATAAATGATAATGTTTTTTCAGGCAATTTGACGTGCTGACATAAATTGCGTAGTCTAAATTTACGTAAATGTCTGAGGACATTGGGAATAATATTGTCGTCTGCATCACCAACAGAAGCTTTGTGGGTCTTTTGTGGCACCAAACAAAAAAACACCAACAGATGGAAACCACTGTGAGCTTAGAATGTGGCTACTGCATTTTGTATATTAATTAAGTGTATTGTTTAAAAAGTTCAAGTGAGGTCCCTATGATTGTCGGCCATTGTAGTGTAAATTACTTACTCCATTGATGTTCAGAAATTTGGCATTACCTTGTATACAAATCCTTATTTAGGCAGCTAATTTTATTTTTTGAACAGGTGGTCCTTTCTACTGCAGGGGGTGTGGCTGGCGACCTAAAAAAATGGGCTGGACAACAAATGAGAAACTGTGGATTGAGAGTATAAACAACCTTTTCAATGAGCTCTTTGGTCCAGACTACTGCCAATACATGTTTAACGAAAAAAAGCACTGTGTGCTAGTGCCAGGCCAGTTTCCCACTGTTTTATATGATCATGATGAGTGGGAAATGAATCATACAGCAGTTCCTGAAAAAAACAGAATTGACAAACATGACAATGACATTAAGGAGTCCACTGATGCAGGTCAACATGAAGATGAGAATACCAAGGGCAATGTTATCACTAATGTCAATTCCTTTCAGGTCAGTTTTACTGACTTGAACAGAATGTCAAACATGTCTCGTTCTAAAATAGCGGCAATAGACCTCCCTAAGGTGGTATTCATTCCAGAGAAAGATGTCTCGTTGGTTGACCAGGAGTATATGCTCTTTGCTTGGCCCTCAGTATCTCCTCCTCTGCTGTAAGTGGTGTTACTGAAGAACTATCTTCATGTCTTTCATTTCCCGAATACATTGCTTCTGTTGTTAAGGCCACATGGCTTTCTTCTAGGGCATCAAAGAAGGAATCTGGGTCAAAAATCTTGGAAGAAATTTTTTGGGTGCTACTATTGTAGGATGGCTGTGATTTGTGGGGGGCATCTTTCACAGCATTTACTTCTAGTTTGGCTTTTCCTAGCAAGTACCCAAAGTACTCTTTAGGTACTTGATGGCTGTCAACTTTCACCCATCTACCTGGTAAATACATGTAGGAAGAATATTCAAAGAAGACATCAATAAGATTGTTCGTTCAATTTGTTGTTGTTTTTTTTAAATTCTCTCTCTACATGCACCAGCACTACTTTTGATAACTATAGTTTCCTCAAGAGGTTTAAGAGCTTTTCCAGCATAACCCACTAGATAATGAACACAACGTAGATTCTTAGGCTAGTATTCCTTTCTTGTTATTTTTTAGTGAACATTGTAATTCCACTTAAATCAGATCCACCTCACACCTATAGGAGCTAAATCTATTCACCAACTGATTTTTTTTCCTTCATCTCCTTTTCCAGGGTCATGGTCTCCTACTCAACGTCAAGATCATTTTTGTCTAAGAAGTAAGCAGTGGTCAAGAAGTCAAGAAAAAAATGGTTCTTTTAAGAACCCTGCCCTGCACTGCACATTGCAGGGAAAAATTCCTGTAGGTCGATAGTTCGGCATTGCAGTCTACAGGTACTAATCATAAAACGGCTCCTTTAGGAGCCACCACATGTAATAAAAGTCATGACCAACAGAACCGAGTGCTATTCTTGTTTTGTTTTTTTACATTGTCTTATTGGTTTCGGATTCGTGGAATTTTGTAATGCCATGGTGCCTAGAACTCCAAAGTGCAAATTTTTACAAATGCAACAGAACACTAGGTGACTCGCCCTTGAATCTGTGAGTTAGGCACCATGGCATTATGAAATACATACAATCCAGTGAAGGTTTCAGTGTTTAGTCTGAACTTTTGTAAGTTTTTTGTAATGCCATGGTGCCTAGAACTCCTAAGTGCGAGTTTACAAATGCAACAGAACACTAGGTGACTCGCCCGTGAATCTGTGAGTTAGGCACCATGGCATTATGAAATACATACAATCCAGTGAAGGGTTGAGTGTTTCATCTGGGGTTTTGTAATATTTTTGTAATGCCAAGGTGCCCAAAACTGCAAAGTGCAAGTTTACAAACGCAACGGTGCCACGGTGCCAAGAACTCTTGATACAATGTAACTATTTCTCACACGAAGCCACTTGATATGTTATGATGGAATCAATTTTACCTGGTAGGCATGGATGTAAAGTTGAATTCATCTGTTCCACTAACCCTGAAAGCCACATCTTGTATCCTGCTCTGCGTTCAGGGTTCAAAAACTCTTTTACCAGGGGCAAATCAACTGATCGCGGTACTGTCCTTAGAAACAGCAACTACAGTGTCTTGTGCACTTGCGTGATGCTGTGTTGTATGCTTCTCGAGAGAGTATAACGTTTTAAAGGCTTTTCTACAAAGCGAACATTCCATTGTTATTCACGACATGATGTTTGATGTGGGTAACGTGTGGTCTGTCTGAATGCCAACTTTCACAGGAATGGAAGTGAAATAATTTCACACACTGACGTGACAACAATTATAGTAAAAAGCCGACATCCCGTAACTTTTCTATAAAAAAGGAACAAAATTGAGTAATAAGTAGAGGAACTTTTATTTGAAGTATGAAACCAAGCGGTATGTTTGTAAATGGTTTCAACATTAAGGAAAGTTAAAGGAAAGAATTTTAATTGCACGGTATCGTGTAGCTATATTTGCCACCCCACCGACGCCTGAGTATTTTCGACGCAAGTGCTTGCTACAGCTTCATATCGGTCATGTGTGACGAAGCTAAGGCTATAGCAAACTAACACCGATACTACTACAGTCGTCCTTATTCCAAGGAAGAAAAGAAGGAGCAGAATCGGGAGTGGAAAAAGAGGCTTAAAGAAAAAAAGATAAAAGAAAGGCGCGAGAAGAAAAAGGCTCGTGGAGCGGCATCTTGTGTCACTGAAACAGTGCTTGCTGGAGAGTCTGAAGTTGTTTTACCTGTGAATGAAGAGGACGTGGTCACCAAAAAGAGAAGAGTTGATCTCGTTTGTGATACTGGAAAACAATCGTTATGATTACAGGAGTCCGGGATCAAGGAAGAAAGGCAGAATAACACACCAAAAAATGATGCATCCTTAAACGCCAGCTTGCTTTCGAGAGGAAAGACATTGGTGTCAATGGCAGTAAAACGACAAAGACCGGAGATTTCCAGCTCCAATACCCAGAAAGTATTTGGAAAAACAAGCACAGTTGTCATTGAATCCAGTAAAAGTAATATGTCGAAGCAGCCGGAAAACCAGAAAGCGGCTGATGTGAGGGAAATTAATCCATCTTTGCTTGTCAAGATATCTCAGCAGCCCATAGGTGCTGGGACGTTTGGACAAGTTTATCTCGCAGAATACAGAGGCCTGAAGACTGTAGTCAAGGAAATGAAAATGCACAATGAATCTCGTAAAGAAACTGAACGTTGCAAGCGCGAGGTACTTCATGAAGCTGAAGTAATAAATAGTCTAGGAGATCATCCCAATCTGCCTTTCCTTTTTGGTGTTTGCACGAAGAAGGAACCTATTTCTCTGTTGCTTCAGTTCTATGAGACAGGAGAACGGACCCTAACCCTGTCTAAAGAGGTAAAGAGTAGAGCAGAGTGAACATTTATTAGTTTTGTTATTAATTCTCAGTTGAGAATCTCGATTGTTCCTTTTTCTTTCAAGGTCAAACTGCTAAAATCAGTGAACATGTATATGTTGTAACTCGTTGCATATTCGTCCTCCAGGGTCCTCGGCTGGAAAATGCGTCCATGCGAACTTGAAGATGTAACGTTCCTTTTAATTAAATATTTCATTGGTTTTTTTTTAGAAATGTTATCAGTTATTTGTAGTGAAAGCCAGACCTGAAAGTGAGATATCAAAAATATGCTGCTATTGTAAGGAATTTACATCACGTCGGCTCTATGTTTTCATTTGCAAGAGATTTTAAAACCGTTTTCTTGTCATTACGCAACGGAAATCGTATTTTTGGCCACCAGAATGGCAGACGCTAAAGCAAAGTAATGTTATAGAACAGTTCCTCTATAGCCCCCGATAAATTTGAACCGGGTACGATAAAAATTCTGTTAGGTCCAATCTAGACACAGTACTTTTCATGAACCGAACCTAGAATTAAGTACATGGAAAGTTCGGCTTCTGAATCAATTAAGAACGACTTCCCGCCTGGCTTGGCCAGGAATTTCAACTGTAGCATAGCTGAAGATCGGCTTTGATTCAGACGCCGAACTTAAATCATAAATTATGAAAATGTAAGCAGTTTCACTGACAGAGCATTCTGCGGAATTAAGTTCAGGAAATTAAGTTCGGCATCTGAATTCACATGCGTACGTTTGTTCCATGTAACTTGGGTCACTCCAAATTCGAATTAAGTTCGGTCGGCATGAAAAGTACGGCATCTGAATCGAGGCCTTGCTGGTCCACAAAATGTTAAGGACTTGAAGAAGAGGAATTCCCTTGTCAAAGATTGAATTCGTACCTAAAAATGACTAAAATGCCGCCGTGACGAGTGTTTCATCTCAACCCAAGGTTCATACTGTGTGCATTGACAACAAAAACCACTCCTTAATTTTTATCACAGTCTACTATTAGCTGAAAAGGTGGAGTTAGTTAATTGGGTTTCACACATTTTTTAATTAAGCAATGTAGCGTCAGTGGCAGCCCTGGCTTCCAAGGGCGAGCCAAAAAAAGGCTTATGAGGGTTCTCATGAGTTCTTCTTAACCCTAGTGACTCATACACAACCGTATTTTGGTTTAAAAAACTGTACTAAAACCCTATACAAGAAATGAACTATATGACAAGTGAAAAATTATTTTGGATTGTAAAATCTGACATGTCACTAGCCAGTAAGCCAGTAAGTTAAAAAGTTAGTCTTTAGCCCTGCATCAATAAACAACTAATCAAAAATTATCTGAAATTAACTGAATAGCATACTAAACAACTAACTTTCCACTGTACTTATAATTTTTATGTTGAACTTCTTAACAATCAGTTGAAGGCCTTTGAAGGTTACATGTATGTGCAGGTGATTCATTGAACTTGTACCTTTAGTTAGTAACTTTTATTTCCATTGTTTGTTTCTTTCAGATGTGTGCAAAATCTTTGGAAGCTGCCAAACACATTGAGAAACTGATTGCCACTAACCCAGAGTCTGCAAGTAGCTTTAAGGAGCGTGTTTTGGTTGGTGGAATGCTCTCCAGTGAATTGCATTTATCAGAAGAGGATATTGACTTGATTATGTCAGACCCTTCCGTGCCTTCTGTTTTGCCAGACATGGTCTTTTCTTTCCGAAGCTTGTGGAAACCAGATCAAACACCCCAAGGCATGCTTTACAGAAAAGGAAAACATGTGGTTTTGCTGGATAATGCCAATGAGCAGAATGTTTGCCAAGAAGAACACTTCTTGTGTCTTGAAGTTGATGGAAAGTTCTCAAAAACTGTTAGTCTTGAAGTACACTAGTGCACTGGATGAGGAGGGTAACCCTATATCTGACCCTTACAGTGGAGGCTTGGTAATTGATATTACCACTATGCTCAAGTTTTGATTGCTCCTGTTAGAGCGATTTTCAGGAAGGCTATGCTGTACAATTATGATGAGAACAGTTATAGCTTTTCAAAGACTAAGCTTGCCAATCACATGGGGTGACATCCAAGTGCCATTCCTTCCACATGTAGATGATGTAATTTTGATGAAAGGAGACGACCTGACCCTTGGTTGGCTAAGGTCCTGACTGTTCAAGAAAGGTCAAAGAAAAAGGCCTAGTGAAAACCTGTATGTACCATACCATGGCACGAGACAGGCCCAAGATGTTGTCTCGTGGGACTCCATTTTGTGTCATTCAAGTGGTGAATGGAGAGGAGATGCATGGTTATCAGACATGTAGCAGACAATTCAGATTTAGTTAAGAGTAAGAAAATTAATTTTTATTTCCAAAGAAAATCCAGATCTGTAGAATTCCTGGGTTCTTTTCCATTTTGGAGACAATTATTACATTCTGAGACCTACGTCTCTCCCAAATTCACATGGAATGTTGTATCTCAACAATGATATGATGTAATTTTAATTTTTTACTGTCATATACTTTCAGAAAAAAATGTGATTTAAATATTATTGATATATTTAGAAACTTTGTCTTTGAATTCCTTGAAGACAATAATTTTAGTTTTTTGCCACAACCTCTCTAATTTAGCAGCAATGGGTATGAACAATCAACTGTAAACTATTTTCATGGATTGACTATGTGCTATTTTGTAGCAACTGAATTGAGCATAACATGGATTTTGCTTTTCATCAAAATAGAAGATCGTTTCTTTAATTTCACGACATTTTGTTTGCTTGTTTCCCCATTAATGGGAAATACATGTACAGAAACCATTCATGGTCTTTAAGTAAAAAACATCCTTGTTTTTCGTTATCAAAATGCCACCAAACCATTCATGGTTTCACAAAAAAACATGAATGGGTTTTGGCCACACAACTATGGTTGGCGGAATGTTGCAAAATTCAAGGAACCCAAATCACTTCAAACATCAACAACCAATCTACAGTTCAACATTTTCTTTCTAGATCAACAATAACATCGGTCCAATTTCAACGACTAATACAACAACCAAAACTAAAAACATGCCTAATCCAGAAAATGGAAGTGAGTCAAAATCAACAATTCCTCTCGTCTACAACAACGAATCACATCACCTCAAAACCAACATGGAAACAGTCTCAACTTCAACAGCAAAACACGTTGAACAATTTGGGGACGAGCGACTGGCTATGGTCGCAGGAGGTTGGGACCGAAAATTTCCTATCATAGGGCATGCTGGGAAATAGAACATGGCGGCTGGCGGAGTTGGTAGCCAGAGTATTGGATGGGACTTGTTTTTTGTCGATTTGGAACAGTCTTAGATTATGAGCAGTTGAAAGCGTCAAACCTTAATAAAAATATTTCCTTAGATGAAACTCGTCTGGAAAGGTTTGAAAATGCTGTTCAAGCTTTATGAAACGTGCTTCCACATGTCCATCATTCACATTCACTTGCTGCTATATTGTCAGAAATTGCACACAATCTCCAGCTGATGTGCTGGGACTATATTCGTCATAGTGAATTTCCCTGTCGCTCGAGATGCTCTCAAGTAGCAGTTTTGTCATTTAATTTACCAGAAACTGTTAAGACTGGGCAACCAGGAAGACCTAAGTTTAAGATACAGGAGGAAACTCTGGTTGAGCTGAGGTCACTGGGCCTTAACTGGAGTGAACTAGCTCGAGTGTTATTGGCATCTCCCTGGACAATACAGCGTAGGGTGGCTGAGTTTGGACTAGAGCATCTGTGAAAATTTGACGAAATTGGTGATGACGAACTGGAACAAAAAGTTAGGAACTGCATGCAAGAACATGGGTGCGTTGTTGGATCATCCATGATTCATGGATATTTTCGCTCTCTGGGAATCAGAATCCAGCGAGATCACATTCGTAAGAGTCTAGCAAGAATTGATCCGAAAAATGCAAGAATTCGATGGGCCATTGCCATCTCTCGACGTGCATACTGTGTGCCTGGCCCAAACAGCTAGTGGCACCTAGATGGGCATCATTTTCTGGTTTCTTGGGGATTTGTTATACATGGAGCCATTGATGGCTATTCACGTTTAATCACTTACCTTCACTTTTCAACCAATAATCGCAGTGAGACGGTACAAGAATTGTTCCTAGATGCCATTCAGCCATTTGGATTGCCTTCAGGGGTGTGGACAGATCAGGGTGGGTGTCGATGCTGGGCGACGATAAAACTCTGCTGGTTCGTTTTTGTACAACTTTATTCTCCGATTTTACATTCAGAACCTTCAACAACATTGCTTTCTCACGCACATTTTTTACAAAAACTCAACTCATCTCCTTTACACGTGCGGACGAGGTCTCTAGCAACTGGCTGACGTCATTGGTATCATAGCAACGCGACGGGAAATGAAAGTTCAGGAAGCAGGAGGCACATCTCCGCCCCTAGTCGAGACACAATGTTTGTCGAGGCAATTTTAAGTTCTACTCTTCCGCCTCCTGTACGAAGCAAAGTTTTGTTATTGGCCTTTTATACTCTCCGAACTGAGTTTGTACTGTAACAGCTCGAACTGACCCATCCTGCCCAGGATGAGTAGACACGATTCTGCCCAAGGGCCATACACCTCGCGGCTGATTTGGCTCAGCAACTAGGAGAACATCTCCTTCTTTGAGGTTCTGTTTCTTCTCTTTCCACTTTTTCCTTTCTGTCAGGCTAGAAAGGTACTCTTTGGTAAAACGTCTCCACAAGAAATTAGCTAGCGCTTGGGACTGTCGCCACATCTTTGTCGAGTTAATCTCTCTGTCACTGACTTCAGCATCTTCATAACTCGGATTTGCCCGCAACAACAAGAAATGGTTTGGGGTTAACGCTTCAATGTCCCCTGCATCATTGGACACATGAGTAATCTAGCCTCTCCCATGCACCTCCAAAGTGCGGGGCACTTGGCAGCTGAAATTTCCACTCGATTTCCTTAGCTCACAGAAGTTTTGTATCCTCTCTTCATCCAATTGTTTGATGCATTTCCGCAACTCATTATTTGCACCAACAAAGTTCGTTCCATTATCGCTGTGGATGCTCTGCGGTCGTCCATGTCACGCAATGAACCTTTTCAATGCCATGATGAAATGATCTGTTGAAAGATCGTCCACAAGTTCAAGATGGCACGCTCTAGTACTCATGCAAGTGAACAAGCACCCGTATACTTTAACTTCACTGCGTCTTTCCTTAACTAACATAGGTCCAAAAAAGTCAACTCCAGTGTTCCTGAACACCATTCCTGGCTAAAGTCGGCACTCTGGTAGACTTGCCATTTGCTGCTCTTGAAGCTTTACTGTCTGGCGATAACAGTAGTTGCACTTGAATTTCGCGTTTTGCACTACCTGGCGACCATGGATGATCCAATACTCCTGCCGAATTTGATTATGCAGGTGCTCAGTTGGCGGGTAGTAGTAGATACGATGCATTTCTTTGACGATCAGCGGTGCAAGTTCATGGCGCGAGTCAATTATTTTGGGATGTCGTGTTCTGTAAGGTAGGCATTGTGCCTTCCACCGACAACCAAGAACCCATCTTCCAACCTTGGGTCAAGAGATTTAATTCTACTCTTCTTGTGGATCTCCTCACTTATCTTCAGACACTGTATCTGCTCGTCGAATGATTTAACTTGCGCCCTCTTCACAAGATGATTCTGAGCAGCTCTCAATTCGTTCGACACAAGTGCTCCCAGTAGACGTACTTCCTGCTTAGCTCTTACATTGTTTGCAAATCGCATCACATAAGCTGTAACTCTTCTAAGTTTGGTCAGTGACGAATACTTCTTCCACCCTAACAGGACCTTGTTTTCCTGAGATGCTCCAGCCCATCTTTCCTTCTTCTTTTCTTTGATGTCATTGTTCTCGCAGGGCGCTTTGACTTTATTTTCTGGCCAGAGCTCTGCTGATTCATACAGGAACTTG
>OX421449.1:21761899-21769399 GCA_949126865.1 Montipora capitata | reverse complement strand
TTAGGAACATGATGAAACAAATCTTTATCCTGTGGGTGACCACTACAGTAAAAATCAGCATACAGGAATCTAGAATTTAACCCTAGAAAGGAACAAACAACCTAAATGAACAAACAGGCTAAAGAAGGTTCTTTTATCTATGTTCTTATGTGCAGGTTTTTAAATGTCTTTTTGCCACTATTATTTGACTTAATCTCAGCCCCAGTACAGGACTTCCTCCCTTTCTCGTTGAGATGTTCGCCAGTGGGGTGCTATCTTGGCAATGACATTGTGTGTACAACAGCCCCCCTCTCATTTGCCCCTCCTCACCCAAACTGCCTTAATAACTATTGTGCTTGGATTCAGCAGAGCTCACTGCTGAATAATAGACCATAGAAAGCAAGCTACTGATATAAGTTGTTAAATTTCTAACATGTTTATTGCCAAAACGTACACTTTCTTACTATGACAAATATCATACCTACTTGCTATAGGTGTTCATGGACTACACCCCAACAGTAAATGGGTTACTTTGGGTTTCCAAAGCATTGTAGGCATTGTAACAGAATTTGAACAAATGCATCATGCCTGAGTGTGAAAAATAACATCTCTTAACTCTCTATATTGGAGTGCAGGTATCAGACCCATGAAACACTACTAAATCAAAATACATTGTAGCACTGTTTCTTTTCTGTGCTCTTGATTTAGTATCACCATAGAAAGAGTATTTCCTGTGTCTAATGTCTGCACTCTAGCTTCTAGTGCTTTCCTGCGTGTTCTGTTATAATTACAAATATGACGTTTTTGTTTTAGAGCAAACAGTTGTGTTGTCAACTGAACAGGAAACTTCTACAAGAGGGTCCACAATGAGGCCTCCAAACCCTGATGCCGACTTTTGTTTTTCTTGGACTCCTGAATTTCTAAACTTTCGAACTAATAGCAGACAAGAAATAGCTTTCAAATAGAAACACACAATTTTAAATTTACAAAACATGTTTCGGATGATCGACATCCATCGTCAGTTGTGAATACAAGTGAACCGCTAGTCGGTGTTATATAAAGATAGCTAATAGAATGCATGAGTACTGATTAAATAACAACGTGAATGTGAGGTAATAGAAAATACAATGATGAGAAGACAATGGGTATAGGACGAGGAAAATTACAATGAAAGTGTTAAATTGACATGGTTGACTTGCTTATTTAATGAGGGTTTTTCCCAAGCTATGTGTAAGGCCTCCTTGATTTTTAGTTGAAAAGGCGTGGAGGCGGTGTCAAGGATTGAAAAACAATCCTCTGAGCATAAAGATCTGCATGCTTCTGATCCATTAATGTGCTGAAAGATATGCGAGTTCTTATCAGATGATAAATGTTCACGAACACGTGTAGCAAGATGTCGGTTTGTTTCGCTGACATAACAGGCACTACAGCCTGCGCAAGAAAATTTATAAACCACACGGGATCGTGATAATTTGGAAATAGCATCTTTGGCACTGAATAAGTTCTTAAGAGTGAATGTCCCTAAAAATCAAAGAAAATTAAAAAAATGTGGCCACGGTCAAAAAATCGATTTCGCTCAGACTTTATCAGTTTGAAGTCCTAGGTAACTAACTAAAGGGAATCAAGTTAGTTTTTAGAAATATTTCATTTAACGGCAGAAAACCACGAAAAATGGTTATCGCACCGGAAGCTCATATTTCACTCCGTGAGAATCCGAAATTTCACACTTTTCAGCTCCTTGCTACACAGACGTTTACATCGCTGTGAATCTTTCTCAACTTTAATTGCATATATTTACTCTTCCTCGGACAAGACATAGTGATTATTTTTATCTCTTGTTCTTTCCGAGCGAACTGAGCCCCGATTAATTAAAGACACTTTTCTTATCAGTTGAAAACTCAAAAATAATCCAAATCCAGCGCGGCAAAAAGCTGACCGGTATTGTTTCAAATCTTCTGATATTTTAACCAAAGAGTGTCCAGTCATTGAGGTTTAGGTTTGCAGTTTCATTTATTTGGGATCTAGAATTCGAGTTCGAATTCGAGAAAATCACAATTCAGCGCCATTGAATTTACAACGTAAGCTGATGTAACACAATTCCCCCCATGCAAGGAAAAAACAACGACAACAAGAAAAGGCCAGAGACATCACAAAACGGGTTTAAATTGTTTGACGCCGGTGAAACGTTAGAGAAACAGCACTTATCTTGACCATCGCGTGCAAGAGGAAAAAAGACAAGGAACACCAAACTTAAATCACACTCTAATCTACCCTGGCTCTCGCTTCGTTGTGTCACGCACGAACAGGTTGAACAACTTCGTTGCTAAAACAACAGTACAAACACGTAAAGTTATTGACTCCAAACCAGGTGATAGTTTAAAGTATCTGTGTTGTTGATGTGCGAAATTTTTCTTTAATAAGATTGGGTAAGCCAGTTAACATGTTGATAAAATCAAACCGTTCTAACAGACACACAAATTTATCACGGAAGAGCAACTTAATTCATGCCTCCTAAACGTAAATATTGCATCGGTATCTAAATAAACAAAGCACTTATCTCTCAATGAACAGAGTGTATTGCGGAGTGTTTCGCGACATATTCAAAAGCGATTTTGTGTTCATTCTTTATATTCTCGGTGGAATTTCACTTGCATACCAACAAAGTACAACATGCAGTCAACCCAACTTCCGTCATACCGCTTTCCGGAACCTAAGGAGAAATGGGCCTATCTTGGCACGGTGTAGATATTTTCAGAAACCAGCTAACTTACACGTGCTGCTTACGAATATCTATCCCACTTGTCGAACATCGTTATGGTTAGGTGAAGGTTAAATAGTTTAGAGTAACGTACGCAGTGTACAGAATTTGGCTCGGTTCCCGTGGGGTGGGGGCGGGTACTCTCAGAAAAATTGGGTGGAGGTGTGAAGCCCGCTTTCCAAAACCCGTACCCTATTTATGACCAAAACTTGTGATTTTCCCTACCCTATTTATGACCTGAGCAAAAATTCGATACCCTATTAATGACCGTTGCGGCTGGCACGGTTACCCTAAACATAATTTATGAAGGCCTTTTGATGATCTTATCGATGATGATGAAAACGTAGCTTCTTCTTAAAAAACATACTCAATTCAAGACTAAAGTGCAAAAACCATACCCTGTTTATGACCAAAATGGCCAAAATCGATACCCTATCTATGACCAAAACGGCTGAAAAGCCATGCCCTTTGGGGCGGCAGATACCTATATAGCCCATATAAGGGAGTACCCCCCGGGGCTCAGTCACTGTAAGGTTCTATGGAAAGCTCACCTCACCTCACCTCACCTATTACCTACTAAATAATCACATAAATGTAAACAGCTGATTTAATTCTCTCGGTTTTACGAGGCACAGCTGCATTCGTCCACAAGCTGCGACAAACGACTGATGTACGGATTCTTTCGTCTTTGCGTTATATCGGAGACATCCAAGCCCAGTTCAATGCAAATGCTACGCAACATGTCCACACTTAGCGACGTCGGTTTCTTCTTGCACGCTTGCATGAGTTCACAGATATTGTAGCCTGACGAGGATACAATTGGGTGCTGAAGAGAAACCTCCCTCATCACACGCGCACAGATTTCCGAATGGGTCGTCTGCGCCAGCGCTGCCCTGTTATCTTCTCCTGGGACCTCGTCGTCTGAATCTCCACGGTTCACTGTACTGGGAGCCAGCCTTTTCTTTGCTGCCAGTCGTGAGAAGAATCCAGTGATTTGCTTTCCTGTTAGAACTTGTTCTGGTTGAAACCGAACTCCCAACTCGTCCCTTGCAGATCTCATTAATTTTGAGACCTCACTCGGATCTGCTTTCCTTCCACTTTGCTCGCCAATTTCAAATTGCTGTTTCAAAAATTCATTCTGTTTCTGCGTAAAACGAGCCTTCTTGGTGATTGTCTTTAGAGCCCATCCCATTGGAAGGGGAGTTAAGCATTGGCTCTGTTCTTCACATTGTAACTGTACAGTGGGAATCCTACTACCTTCATCCATTAGCTTTGAAGCGTAAACTCGTTTTGCCTTGTCATACAGTGTTTCCTGTTCAGGGAGTCGTTTGTGTTTACCCGTGTCCAGATGGGCTTGTAGCGATGTAAAATGGCTGTAGGCTTTTATACATCCTTCCTCGGGGCACGGGAAAAGTAGTGAAGCTTGATCATTTTCACTATCATCATCATCTTGGTCTTGACTGGTGGTCTCTTTGGTTGCTTCTGGATCCCGTTTAGATGATTTCTTTACATGCCTGTGTCTCACGCTCTTGAAAGATGGCGTGGTCTGCGATGGGGGATCAAGCACTTCTAGAACTTCCGGGATCTGCAAAACGCCCTCAAATTGAGACCACGGTATCAACTTCCCTGGACCCACATTGAACGCTCTCCACGCACGTATTCCGCTCTCTTCATACTTGAAGTTGTTAAGCAAGCTAACACCCTCCCATTTGACTGGCGGAGTAATTGACGTATTAAGTGAGACGTAACTAGCTTTCGCACGAGACTCTGGACCAGACTCTATGGCAGTTTTCAGCTGCACAGCTGTTGTCACATCATGACCCTCGTTAACATATCTTCCTACATCTCCCTTAATAGTTGCTGCTTGACGGTCGCACACTCCTTTGCCGCCTTGAGGGTCGGAAAAGTCGTTCCGTTCTACAACCACCCCAGCGATGTCACCTGCTAGTTTAGCTGAAACGATTGTATACCCGCTGTGGTAACAGCCCGCATTATCTTGCTTGTAATAAGCTCTTTCTAATTCCGGCATTTCCCTCTTCAGTGAGGCGAGGCAGTCCTGCATTATAGATACCACGACGGCACTGTCTTGTGAACAGTTCTGAAAGACATGTACAAATGTTTGAGACTCAAAGTGCTCGCTTTCTTCCGACTTTCTGATTGCAACTGTAATATGCCATGGTAACCCACGCTTAGCAAACCAGTCCGACTGCGGCTCTCGAAATTTCCGTGGCATGTATTTCATCGCCCAATCCTGAACAAGGAACACATCAGATTTGCTCTTGATTTTAGCTAAGACAGAACATTTGGCTTGATCCTGGTGAACGGAGCGCAACTGATGGGATTTCCAGATCATGATGTTATTTGTTGCTTGCTTAATAGTGTGCAGCATGTCCTCCTTCTCCTCTTCATTGCAAAGTGCATGAGAACACTCACTTTCCAAGGTAGTTAGGACTTCCTGCAACTGGCAGCACTGCGCGCATGACTCATTGTGTGGGTGATCGCAGCAGGCTTGAAAGTCAGAGTCTGTTGAATCACTTAGGGCGTAAGTCCTACAGTGATCAGCAATGCTCGACGACTCAACCACATGGACCTGAAACACACCAAAGACAACACAAACCGCAATTGTTGTTTTTACGTATACAATTTCAATTGCAATTCTTTCTTGAATAAGTGACACCCCCGTCCCCCTCATTCTCCGAATTAAGCGTCCCTCGAATAAAACACACGTTCCATTAGGTGTTTACTTCTGATACTAACTTTCAAATAAAATATAATAAAAATAAAAATATAGTACAAATATCCAGCAAGATCACAGTATTTTTACTTTGGGAAAGTAGTTCACAAAACCTGCTGTGGATCATGTTTCTCCCATTTTCGTGAATTTCTTCTGCCAAACCTCATACTAAATTTTGGAACGAAATAAAATACCTTGTAGTCACTCTTAAGGTATTGCTTTGATGAGCGCAGCTGTTGCTTCATTTCTCTCGCCCAGACTTCCGTTTTACCACAGTCAACCAGTTTATCGACCAGTTTGTCCAAGTCATCAAATGCCTCGGTTCCTTGGGCGGAAAAGTTATCAAGTCCTTGTAAAGACTTCCTAACAGACGCTGAACACTCATCCAAAACTCTATGTAGTGTTCGCTTGCTCATGGGCTCAAAACCTCTTTCAATACAGTATTGTTGGTATTGTTGAACAATACGTTCAGGTATCATCATTCTTATCACGTTTGGGGTCTTAATAACCTCACCAGTTGATAGCTTCAAAAGCCTTTCGCCAAAAGGAACATCATGAAGAACATGCGGACTTGTGATGAACGAAATGAAATCTTCTAATTTTCCTTGGTCAACTTTCATCCTCCGGTATTCATGGCTTGGAATCGGTTCTGCTCTCCCGTGTAGCAAGGTATGGTGTCGAGCTATGTTATAGCGGTAATTGGTGACTGTTGGGATAAACTCCTGCACCTCTTTGAAAGACAACTTGTCAGACAGGATTGAGAGTATTTGCCGTCGAGTACTCCAGTGGGTGGTGGGTGGAGGCGGAGAAGGTATTTTTTCTTTTGTCTTAGGTATTTTTGTCTTTTTAGGGTCTGTTTACACAAAGAGAGGGTTCCTCGGCTAACCGAGTTACCCGAACAACTGAGCTACCCTGCATGGAAGAGCCAATTTTTCATACGTTCCGTTAGAAAACACATTGGAGCGTTTACATGCCAGACAGGGTGACCCGACTAGCCGAGGCGAGAAGACGGCTAAAGTAGCGTTATACTCCAAGGCAGCCTTCAACGTGAACTGCCTCTAGTAACTACGATCAATTAGTAGAGTGAAAAGTAATAGCCCAATACACTGAAAAGCAGCTGCTAGCGGAACGAGTGATTAAAAATTTACACTTACTACCTGTTTGTCCGTCATCTGGTTTGTTGTGCTTAGCGGCCGCTATTTTTAGTTAATGAGATCTTCGTTTATTTTTATACTGTGATTTCACATTTCTATTTCTTATTTTAGCATTTTATTTAGGGCTACATACTCACCAGGTTTAACTCGCTCAAACTATCTGCGATGTTAGCAACTTCTTCTGTCATATGTCCTGTCTCAGGTACCTGTTCTTTAAACACGCTGAGCATCTTTCTACATTTTACGCAAATTCCTTCCGGAAAAAAAAGGGCAAACGCTGTTAACACCACAGAAATTATCCCAAAGACGCGTAATTTTAGATGGAGCCGTACCAAATTTAACTGTAGCTATTTTTGAAAACATAAACAAATACAATTACGAAAGGCTGATGGTGCGATGAAGGATGAAAGGGGTGAGGGAAAAATAGAAATGTGATATGTTTTGCTCATTACGAACCTAACATTTTTCTTCCATCAATGGAAACTTTGGAAATCCAACAAAATGGAAATGGAAAATCCAACAAAATGCAAGGAGATTATTTTCCGTAAGAAAGGTTTCAGTCAGGACATCGCGCCAGTTATTAATATACCGCAGTGCGCAGAGTTACCCATATTAGGTGTTACTTTCCAACAAAATTGTAAATACAGTAGTCACGTGCGCGCGAAGGTAATTAAGGCGAACAAGTCATTATTCGTATTAGGATCTTTACGTAAGGAAGGAATGTCCCAGGAGGAAGTAGATCACCTTTTTCACGCAATAGTTTTACCAAATTTTTCTTACGCTCTGTCGGTTTATGGTGCCTCAGATTCCGACCTTTCTGTAAAACAGAATTTCTTAGACCGGTGTATGAAAAGAAAGTTATACACGTATACGTC
>OX421449.1:21751899-21754399 GCA_949126865.1 Montipora capitata | reverse complement strand
GGCCTTCTGTGGTCCAAACTGAGCAGCAATATCATGTATTACCAGGTACCTGAAAAGTTTACTGGTGCCAAAGGCAATCCAAAGCTCATCAACAACAATATCTTGCATCTTGGAAACTGCAAGAACCACAACATCTGTATCAATGGTTCTGATCATGACACTCCGATATCCACACTACGAAGCAATGGATGATGTGCAGCATGATGTGTGTATCAGCTTCTTCGTGGGTACAGTCTTCCATGTCATCTCTTCTTGGTGAGCTTAAAACGTGTTCCTCGTATGTAGCGCAAAGTTCTTTACCTTCTACGTAACAAGATTCTACTTCCTTCTCCAGGAACTGGAAGAGCTCTGTCTTGTTCTCATTCACACGTAAGAAACTCTTCCAGTTCTTCAGAATCTGGGAAGAGGATGTTACCCTTCTGCATGTACCAGAGCCCCTCTTCTCTCTGGTAGCTGCCTTTACACTATCATGTCGATGAACATCCCAGATAATGTCGACTCTTTTGACTGGTTGAAGCTGTTTCATAATGTATGGCATGAAAACATTGTGCGCATACTCTTGAAACGTTCTTTGCGGCCCTGGACGATTCCATTTGCACCACAACAGCTCCGTCAAGTATTGCAATGTCCACTTCTGGGGATTCGGCAGTCATTGTAGAATTCTTTTCCATGCACTTTACAAGATCTGACTTCTGGCCTTCTCTCAATCTACTAGCCTGCGCCAGAGATGGGGGCCACGGATGATTCTCATCTTTAAAGAATTCTTGGAGGTTTCCTTCACGAATTTGACAAGCAATGTATAGTCTGGAGAATAGGGCACAATCATCCTTTAGGGCTGCAACTTGTACTTTCTTCTTGTCTGATTTCTGTTCTAAAGGGCTTTTAAACAATGGAAGGTTATTCTTGCTTATAACTGAAGCCACCTCCTTGGTCCTTTTCTGAAATCGCTCTTGCACAAATGTACTGTACTGCTCCTGACCAGTGGTTATCACGTTCTTGACTGTTTGGATGACTGCATTTTCCACAATAACTTTGGAGTCTAGTGCAAACAGATCTTTGCTGTCTTCTTCAAAGGGATTTCCTACCTCCTCAAATGAAGACACCAGGGATGCAACGTTCTTCTTAAACAAAACCTGTACTCCTGGTACTAGCTCGTGGTGGCGTTTATCTACCATTGTGACAGAACGAATGGATTCTTCAAACTCTTGTGTCATTCCTGCAAGCTCAGGTCTTGCAACCATCCATCGCAATAAAGCGCCAGGGCTTTCAGTTAGGCCGCAGGCCCCACCATCTCCTTTAACCAAGGCATCAGCTTGCTCATGCGCATGATCCAGTGCTATGGATGAAAATGCCTGCGATGAAGGCTCCCTCACTGAACTGTTGGAATACCTTTGGATGTTTGGGTGATAGGGTGCACATGTCTCTGACGTGGACTATTACTCACAAACAGTCTTTTTAACTGAAATATTCTACCACTTACTGCTTCTCACAGTCTGTAAGTTTCCTTGTAGTCACGTGATAGACCACGTGGCACACATTATTGAATATTTAATAAGATAAATAAGTTTTATTTGTTCCTCTGATAACTACCAAAGACTGTTTATCGTGAAAACTAAAATTTTTACCTGAAAAAACAATTGTTTTATTTCAGCCTCGTTTTCATGCTGGCTAGAATCATATGAATTTGGCCACGCTTATTTATCCTCTTAAAAAGGCGATTTGTCGCTGGCCCTATATCAGAAAATGACCAGTACCTATAATTGTATCATCCTGCCAAGTTCCATGCCTTTATCAAAAAGTGAACGATTTTGCCATTTTTCAGGCTTAACAGCTGGACTAACGTTAATGAATCACAATTGTGTGATGTATGCCAATGGTAAGTAGAATTTATTGAAGAAAACGTTCAATATTTCAAGGGTTCTCTGAGCGTAGCGATTGTTTACCACTTAAGACTTTGCATCGGAGATTAAACAAGGTCTTTCGTTATTCTCCTTTCACAGTTGGCGTTTCAAGTGCTGCCTCTCCGTGTAACCAAAATGAAAACGTAGCTGATAGCTGAGGCTCGTGTAAACAACCTGAAAACGTAGCTGATACCTCAGGCTCGAGTAAAAACCTGGAAAGATGGGGAGATTCCGATGTTCGATTGCTGATCACAATGTGGGCTGATCACAAACACATGTTTGGAGGCAAGGCGACAAAGAAAGAGGTGTTTGAAAAAATAGCAAAGCATTTTACAAAGGTTTCGGGTCGTTTCGTTAGTGGTGAACAGTGTATGAGAAAGTGGGGCAAGATAACCTCAAAGCAGAAGGAAATAGAAGATCATAACAAGAAGAGTGGAAACGACAAAAGGAGCTGGAAGTTCTACGAAGAACTCACCGAGTGTCTGGCAAAGGATGCAACTGTAACTCCTGTTTTTACGATGGAAAGCAATGTGCAGTTAGATGACCACAACTCAGTAAGCTGTAACAGTGAACATCAATCTGATGATGAATCCTCCTCA
>OX421449.1:21734399-21739399 GCA_949126865.1 Montipora capitata | reverse complement strand
TGACAATGTTTGCATATTCCCCATAAGAACACTTGGATGACTTTCCAGGTGAAGGCGCATTCTTTGACTTCTCAATCTCGCTCTTCAGAGATGAATTGATACTTTCCGTCCCGTTGTTATAATAGAAATTGTCGCCCAGACCAGCTGCTCTGCGAATTGGGAGGATCATTCTGTTTTTCATGTCTTCTGCGATGTGGACAAGAAAATAGGAGTAAAAGTTATTCCTTGTGGCATACTTCCCCAAGCCTCTTTAAGATGCAGCAATCTTACGTCAAAGTCCTATTTAGATTCAGAGTCAACAAGCCCTCTTGAGGTGTTGTCCCAAATGTGTCAACCAAGAAGTCGGACTTGTTCAGAATTCCTAAAGCTGCCATCTTCATTTTAACATTGTCCTCCACATGCTTTTTACATGAAAGGAACTGTGGAACCGGCATTTGGGGGGCAAGACCATTTTCCATGGCGCGTTGTCAATCAGACCCAACAAAAAGAATGTTCTCTATGTCTGAGTTATTCTCCCTCAAGGTACTTGCAAAATAATGGAAAGTGGCTTGCTTCTCATATTGCAATGTGCGCGCCATTATGGCTGCCGGTTCTATTAGGCTCTTGTTATATAATTTAATTTTGGCTTTTCTACCCGATGGGTTTTGTCTTTATGTTGCTGGAAAGATCTCCAAGGTCAATACCTTTATAACTGGCTGTGGTTTGCGTCTTGACTGCTCTGAATTATTCTACAATTCCGACGAGCTTTGTTTCAAGGTTGTTAAATTCAAATTGATCATGTTTACCTCTCGAGTAGGAGTACGCCGCGAGGGTTCAGTTTGGATGAAACATGGAATTTTACTTCTCCAGACTCCTGATTTTGACTTTCCAAAGGATTTGACTATCTGTGTCGACGTTGAAAGCAACCCAGGAGATATCGAATTAACACAGGATTCAAGTTCTTCTTCGACTTGCTCGTCAAATGCGTTGCTTTGCATTGTTTATGGTCGGATGGAACTACGATCACTGAGGAAACTCGCAAGCTCGTATATTGCACCCAATGTGTTTAATCGCCTTAAGAGCCTTCAAGTCTTAAGAAAGCGCTGTAGTCGTGGAGGTTGTCGACGTTTTGGATCTAGTTTTCAATCTATTCGGTTGTTAGGAAACTTCGGCAGTCAACGAGAATCAATTAATTATTCAAGTAGTCACCATGTTAATCCGGCTAATTTGATTCAAATTAACACCTCTCCTCCGAACTCTCTCGATGCACGTCACCTTAAAGTTTGTGTATGGAACGCTCAATCATTATATACATGACAATAAATTTGACATCTTGGCAATTAGTGAGACGTGTTTTTCGGATAAAGGTGCCGCGTTGAAAGCTGAATGTACTCCCGATGGTTATAAGTTGTATGATGTACATAGATCCGGCCGTAATGGTGGAGGTACAGCTTTGATCACTCTGTCAAATATCATTGTCAAGCAGGTTGTTGCTCCTACGTGGTGCTCTTTTGAACTTTCGGAATGGATTTTAATTGATGGATCTTTTCGCCTACGGCTTGCTGTCGTCTATAGACCTCCTTACTCTACAAAGCATCCTGTAACAATTTCTTCCTTTGTTTCCGAAGTCTCCCAGTACCTTGAATCATTTGTTTTATGCACGGAGCCCATATTGTTATGTGGTGACTTTAACATCCATGTTGATGTTGAGGATAAACCCGATGCAGAATCATTTGTGGACCTACTTGATTCTTTTGGACTAGCTCAACATGTCCACTTTGCAACTCATGTTGAAGGACATACACTGGATTTAGTCATAACCAGGAAAATGGACAGTATCATTCAAGACACCAATTTTAGGCTCCTTTCTATCCGACCATGCGACTGTATTGTTTAACTTAAAAGGTTTTAAGTCAGAATCCTCTGCCAAGGAAACGTGGTTTCGGAAAATCAAATCGATTAATCTTCCCAAGTTTAAGAACGATCTTCGTAATTCAGAATTGTTACTTAACACTCCTAAACGTCTTGCTGATCTCGTTGGTTGTTTTGGCACTACTCTAAAATCCATCATT
This sequence comes from Montipora capitata, assembly GCA_949126865.1. Taxonomy (NCBI): domain Eukaryota; kingdom Metazoa; phylum Cnidaria; class Anthozoa; order Scleractinia; family Acroporidae; genus Montipora; species Montipora capitata. The sequence goes on along the minus strand of OX421449.1, from coordinate 21,737,348 downwards.
GACAGACATGCTCCTTGGCGGAAGAAAACCATGATTCAAAGAGCTCAAGCCCCATGGTTGTCCGATGAGATCAGATCTGTGAAACTTCTCCGGAGGATAAATGAGCGCAACTGGAGGTCTACAAAGTCTGAATCTGACCGGAGATCATTCAAACTTCTTCGGAATAAACCTGTCTTTCTGATAAACAAGTCTCGTTGTGAATTCTATACAGATTTCATCAGCAACATCTCTGATAATCAATGTAAGCTTTTTGCTGCTACAAAGAAACTGTTAAATCAGTCAGCAGAATCGCCTTTTTTACAGCACGGCGACAAGTTAGCTTTGGCCAACGACATGGGTTTGTTCTTCGTCAAGAAAATATCCGATCTTCGCGTTAGCCTTGATGCAATTCCGAACTCATGCAGTACTATCAGCCGCCATTCTTCTCAGTGTTCTTCTTCCTTTACTGCTTTTCACCGTGTAGACATGGACTATTTAAGGAAACTTGTGCTTAGAACGCCGACAAAATCCTGTTTACTTGATCCTGTTCCTACGAACAACATGAAAGACTGCATTGAGGAGTTACTTCCGATATTAACAACCATGATAAACCTGTCGCTTGAATCTGGATTTTTCCCTGTTATTTGGAAAGATTCGGTTGTCACACCACTGTTAAAGAAACAAGGCCTTGACTTTGTTTTTAAAAATTTTCGACCTATCAGCAATCTTTCCTTTGTTTCAATATTGGCTGAAAGAGTGACAGCTGATCAGATCCAGTCCTACTTAAATGAGAATGATCTTTTTCCTACATTGCAATCAGCCTATCAACAGCACCACAGTACAGAAACCGCCTTACGTAAAGTCAAGAGTGACGTTTTGATGAACATGGAAGATAAGCATGTCACATTGCTTGTGCTTCTTGATTTAAGTGCCGCTTTTGATACTGTGGATCATCGGATTCTCTTAGATCGCCTCCAATTTGATTTTGGAATTTCAGGTTCCGCACTTAATTGGTTTGAATCGTACCTCTCTAATAGAACCCAGCGTATCTCTATCGATGGTGTTCTATGGAATACTTTCAATCTTAAATTTGGAGTTCCACAAGGTAGCTGTCTCGGGCCATTATTATTTTCTCTCTCTGCTAGCAAGCTTTTTAAGATCGTCGAGTCACATCTTCCTAATCTCCATTGTTATGCACATGACACACAACTGTATATCGCGTTTAGACCAGGAAATGATTTGGAGAAAACTGCTGTGTTAACTGCCATGGAATCATGTATTGCTGATATCAGTCAGTGGATGCACACGGATAAGTTAAAACTGAATTCAGATAAGACAGAATGTCTTCTAATTGGAACGCGACAACAACTTCAGAAAGTCAGCAACATCAGTATGTTATTGGTTGGCGACTCCCAAATTGCTCCATCATGTGAAGTTCGAAACTTAGGAACCTGGTTTGACTGGAAAATGAGTATGCTAAGTCATATTAACAGAACTTGCTCATCTGCTTTTTATTATCTTTATAACATACGTAGAATTAGGAAATATTTAAGTCATGCAACTACCGAATCATTAGTTCATGCTTTTATAACCAGTAGAGTAGATTATTGTAATAGCCTATTATGTGGCCTCCCGAATTCACATATCATGAAACTCCAACGTATACAGAATGCTGCAGCTCGGCTGGTCATAGGAGCACCAAGATTCTGTCATGTTACACCATTGCTTTTTAACCTTCATTGGCTCCCGCTTAGTTACCGCATAAAGTTTAAGATTTTGCTTTTGACATTTAAGTGTTTATACGGTCTAGCTCCTAATTACCTGATTGATTTAATTTGCATCAAAAAGCAATCCAGATACTCCCTTAGGTCAAACGACTCTTTATTACGTGAGTTACCTAGCATTAAGACCCGTCCAACCCTTGGCGATCGTGCATTCCAGTCAGCTGCACCTTATCTTTGGAATGCATTCAACAATTCGCAACATAAAGACATTGGACACTTTTAAGACTGCTGTTAAAACTCATTTTTTTGATTTAGCTTTTAAATAGGTTTTTCTATTCATGTCTCATTTTTAATTTAGCTTTTAAATAGGTATATGGTTGTAGTTTTTAATAGTTTCTTATGTTTTAGTTCACGTGACAGTTTGACATAATTTTATTTTAAAATATTGTGAAGCGCAACTGAATATATTCATATAGAGGTCTGCGCTATATAAATGTAATTATTATTTAAAAAAAAAAGAATCATCATCGGACCAGGAAAAGTTGGGTGTTTCCCTGTTGACTTATCTATCATGGAGAGATGTTGATATGATGTTGTGGTAATGTAAAAGTCACCAATATTGTATGTTACATCAATTCCAAAAATGCCGAACTCTTCAGGATCCGTGCAGAACTTAACAACATCTGCTAACTGCTCCTCTGTGGCAAGTACTGCTCTTACACCCTGCCCAACTTGTACATTGCGCATGAAACCATTGTTTGAGAGGCTTAGTAATTCAGCTAACTGATCTTTTTCTTGTTTGCTTCGCAGTTTCTTCTGTTCATATTTGACTTGATCTACACTTCTGGGAACATCAGACGATGACTTACGAGACATAACATCTCCTGCTTCCTGGTAGAGGTGGTCATAGATAGAAGATAGACCTAATGCGGAAGTGATCTTTTGTGAGATTTTGGTGCGAGTACCAGAAGCTGTTGTAAAGAACGGGCGCTGATTCTTCTTTGCTCGTCCATGCGGTTTTATTTCGATACTCTCCGGATCTCCGTCAAAAATGTACTGAAGCATCATTAGTGGAGAAAGATTTCCACTGCTGTCCTCAAGTTCAATAGCTCGTCTTTTAAACTGAGGGTTTGAATTATGCACACAAAATGTGCGCAACAATTTGTACTGCCCTTCTTTAAGAATGGCATGTTTGTAGTGGAGTTTTACAACATCACCTTCATCGTCTAGTTCCACATGCTCTACT
>OX421449.1:21716899-21729399 GCA_949126865.1 Montipora capitata | reverse complement strand
ATATTCAATCATCGGACGAACCATAGATATATACCCCATTTTTAAAGCTTCAGAGCATCGGCCAAAATTGCGTTTAAGTAAGCCCAAAACGCGGTTGCTTTTGCAGCAATTGATAGAACATGGGATTTCCATGAAAGATCACTTGAAAGCGTCACACCAAGATGCTTGGGCGAAGAGACTTTTGTCAATGGAACCGAGTTGATGTTATAAGAACATTCGCTTTTGTCAATGTTTAAATTCAGAGACCATGAGCTCCACCAGACACTCATTTGATGCAAACCTTGTTGAACAGGAGTAGAGACAATGTCAATAGAATCAGAGTTATACAGTAGCGTATCATCTGCGAACATTTCACTTGAACAGGATAAACTTTGTGATATGTCATTTACGTGCAGAACAAAGAGCAGGGGCCCCAAAATAGAGCCCTGAGGCACACCTGAGATGACAATCCCCACTCGGAGAAAGCACCATCGATGACTACTCTCTGCTTTCGATCATAAAGAAAATCACTCAACCAGAGGAGGGTATTGCCTTTGATACCAAAATGTTGTAGCTTAGCCAAAAGATGCAGTGGACGAAAAAACGGATTTACTCAAGTTTGAAAATAGAGCAAATGTGAAGTAAATTTGGGGTTCCAAATTTGATTAAAATTTGTGCTTGTTGCAAAGTGAACGCAAACACAGATATTTGCACTTAATGTATTTACTGTACGTGTGCACCGAAGGCAAATGTTTAACTTTTCACATACATTTGCAAAACATTTGCCATAGGTGTTAAAGTTACTCAATTACTGTGAGTGCAAACCCAATCAAACACAATGCAAGATAATTTGTTTACACCACGTTTTCACCACATTTACTTTGTATGCAAATAAACATCTTTATGTGTAATTTAACTTCATTTACCGTTCTAGCAAAAGTGTGCATTTGTCACAACTTTGCACTAGTGTCATATAAAGACATTTGCCTTGGAGCAACTATGTTAATTTTCTCCGCTTTCAAAGGTGAAGTGTACAGGTAACATTTATTCCATACTTTGCGCTGGTTGCAAAGTGGCTTCAGCACAAGTATTTGTGTTTAATACATTTTTGTGCAAATGTGGCATGAAGATGACATTTGCTTTAAATTTACCTTGCGTTTGCACTGAAGGCAAATGTCCACCTTTTCACATACCTTTGCTAAAGATTTGCCTTGCGTGTTAAAGTTACACAATTATTGTGAGTGTAAACCCAAAAATTAAACACGATGCAAGATTATTTCGTTACACCAAGTTTTCACCACACGTACTTAATACTCAAATAAGCACCTTTATGCATAATTACTCTGATTTGCTACACCAGCAGTAGTGCGCATTTGTCACCGACTTGCGCGCCGGTGTCATACAAGGAGGTCAGTTTGCATTTACCTTGCTTTTAAAAGTGAAATTACTTAACAAATCAACCATAGAAATAACGTCATGAAATGTTCAAAACTCAAGTGGAACCATTAGCCGTAGTTTGTGTGCAAACTAGAGATACAGTATTATTTTCCATAGAACAGTTAAACTGTATCGAACTTTAGTGGCTACATTCCTTACCCTGACCTGACGACCCTTGACATTCCGCTGATTTTTATAACGAAGCAACAAAGTGAAAAATAATGCCATGTCCATTGACGCCTGCTTGAATACGACACTCGTATCTTTCATTCATTTACGCATGGCTTAACTGGTTTCCATGAAAACCTATTACCCTCCTAAAGAAGTTCACGAGTGTCACGTTACGCGTTGCGTCAAAAGTAATTGTCTAATTGCGTTGAAAATATTATATTTAAGAGTTCAGTGGAAAGGGGAATGTCAGCATTGCTGCTTCGATCGCCAGAAAAGGAAAAATGCTTCAAAGGTATTCTCGAGAATTTGCCTGTATTTCAATCAAAGGGTGGTTTTCCAAAAAATTGTGTTTGAAGACCACATTTAAGTCATTGGCTAGATGCGTAATTAACTTAGATGCGGAAAATTACACGACATAAAATAGTCCAAAAGAGAACATTGAGACTCCTGAATTGTTCAGGCTCTCGATGAATATTCAATTTAAGTTCACAATTTATATAGTGAATGACATGTGTCAAAACATGCAATGATAGGGACTTTTGATCGCAAATTAGTGTGTGAGAAAGCGATGTAGAAGTGTCATATCAAAATGCTATATTTAACAGTAGTGCCATTTCAAAACAATAAGATGAGCATTGTCAACATGTCCCTTTAAAGTCCTTAATTTACCCAGGGTTCCTTTATGTCTGTGATTCCTTCACCTACTTTTCACAACAATAAGAGAAAGACATCAACAAATTCGGCTCCCAAAGGGATGAAGTGTGAAGTTATTGACTAACTGGTTGCCACAATTTCATTTCTTTGGGCATATATACACTTATTAAATCGGTGAGGAATACCAATCCTAATATTTGCGATATTTTTGTTTGCATGTTCTACACAGCATTGCAATCAGGTGGTACCAGTACTAGTTCACCAATCAATCGGTTCTGCTGGGACTAACTTTAAATGTGGTTTTTTTTTTTTCAGCAACAACGTCCAAAATCATTTAATGTTTTTTAAAAATTGTTTTATATTGAAATCTGTATACACAACATTGTAATCACATGACCCTGTGCACAACTCAAAGGCTTTAACTGAAGCCGACTTGGAATGCGCTTGCATTCCCTTTTTAACTACAGGCTCCAAAATTGTTTGATATTATTTAAAAAAATCTTTTTTTCGTGGTCGGTCATTTCATGTGTTGTCGTTTACACTCGCCACAAAGGTTGACGTCTCGCTTGTGACAGGAGCACACTCACACTGACGTAAGATGTGGCATCTTGACAGTCCTGCTAATAAAAGATGAGTCATCTTAAGAGCAAGAAGAGGTGCTCTTATCAAAAAGACAGGAAAATATTAATTCAACATTTTTCATTGCAATTGAATCATGGCATGCATGGAAGCTGTGGCTAAATTAGTTTTCCATTCCATGACCTTTGCTGTTGATAATGTCACCCATGGCTAAGCATCTTTGACTTTCAAAGTTGAATAACATATTTCAGAAGCCAGTGTTGCCATTATACCAGTATTTGTTGGTCTCCTTGCAGGTTTAGCATCCAAACATTTTTGTGCAGTGGAAACCAAAACTGGAATGTCAAATCTGGTGCCTAGTTTATACAGAATTTTTCCAAGAGAAAAGATATCACTTGCTACATGGAGAACCGTTAAGAACTTCAGGAGCAATATGAGAATATGAAATGCTGTTCTTCTTTGCAGGAGGAAAAGAACTGTGACATGCCTTTCCAAAATCAATAATGTAGCCATTCCTATTGCTTCCCTTGTAGAACCAGACATATGTAAATGCTATGTAAAGTTTATCATATAACTATGTTGAGCTATATGAAGGCTATTTACTGCTCCTCACTTGCTATGTAATAACTATGTAACTTGCTACATTACATAGTTCAGTCTGTGTAAAGTATATGCCATTACTATTGCAATACTATTTAAAGGTCACATAGCTCTCAAATAGCTATATAAACGCTATTGAAAATCTTCACATAGTTTTTAAATAGCTATATATTGACTATGTTATGTGAAGTCTGAGTATACTTTTCACTTACATAGTAAATGCATACTATGCTTTTGTTATGTGCTTGTAAAGCATAGTTTTCACATAGAACATCAAATGAAGAAAAGGTTACATTGCTTTTACATACTGCTATCTATCTCCTATGGCTTCCTATGCATTTGCTATGTATTGGGATGAAATAGTTTTTACATATTGCACCCACATAAACAACCAGGAGTGTAAAATTTCCACATACTTTACATACTGCTATTTTCTATGTTGAAGCAAAGGCTTGCTATGTATTTACTATGTCTAGGGGTAAAATAGTTTTTACATAGCACTTACTAAAAAAAAAACCTTACATAGACTTTATATACTGCTATCTATTGCCTATGTTTTGGACCTGTACTGCACCAACTAAAACAAACCAGGAGTAAAAATTAACATAGACTCCACATACTGGTATCTATTTCCTATGTAAAAGCAAAGGCCTGCTGTATATATTTACTATGCCTTCGGGTAAAATAGTCTTTACATAGCACTCACTAAAAGAAAAAAAACAGGAACTTCAACCTTCAATACATGTATAACAAGCTAAAGGTTTGGTCTTATTCAAAGCATGCCAATGTGAATGTGATATCTTTCGAGTTAATTCACTGTTCGTAATACATGTCTTTTAAAGGCTCCAAACTTTGAACATAAAATCACTCTGTACACGGAGAAATGAAAAAGGAAGCTTTTATTCCAATGTATTCAATAGCTTGTGAGAAATGCTAATCAACGGATTACCTTCTTTGATGCTCTCTGAGTCTCATAATCGGCCTTATTCCAAAAGGAACATGATGCATTACTCTTGAAAATTACACATTCCAAGTCAGCACTTAATCCTTTCAATGAACTCCAGTATCTTTCGAATCTTGTTAATTTAAAATGAATCCGTAGAAAGATTGTCATCCTCTGCCGTCTTGGATAACACGTGAGAGACCGGACTGGAAACTAGTGATTTCGTTTTGGTCAGCAGTCAGCAGTCAGCGGTAACCAGTCCAGCTCTCACAGGTTTGGGTGACAATTTCCCACGGGCGTAGAAGGAGGCTGAGTTTTCGGTGTTCAATTAAGAAGTCAGCGGTAGTTTGGGAAAATGAAGAGAGACTTCTGGTTAAATGATCGAGCTTTCTGAACAGTGGTTTGTAGATTCTATTTTGATATTGAAGTAATTAGGATCATTGTATTTGTCACGCATTCTCTTGTAATAAAAAATATCCGATACGACCAGCCCCCATCACTTGAATTGGAACTTGAAATCCGGAGTGGCCCCCATGAGAGTTGCATTGATGTAGTTTTACGCTGTGTGCAGTGAAACTACAATACCAGCTATAAATATTTCCGATTCAGCCCGAGGCTACAGTATTGTGATTTTCAGTTTTGACCTTGAATGGCGATTTATTACAAATATGTATTAAAAGCCGGTGTTACCACAGACATGAAAGTATACACTAAGTAACAATTCTCCCCTGTTTTGTGTATGTTTGTTTTCACAATAATCTCAATACTTATTGATATTAATACGTTTTCTCATTAGTCGCTCGTTCATGGTATTGCGAATGATTTTGTTACATACATATTAGGGCTTGTAAAGAGGGATCAAACACACCTTAAAAATAAACCAAACAAACAAGAAAAGAACCATAGGTAATTTGGAAAATAGATCGCAGTCAGAACATTGGATTCGTTTTTCGCACATTGTTGCAAGCTGTTTGCTTAGACTAATTTGAACTGGGTTATGCAAAAGTTGAAGGCTACAGACTGAAAGCTATGATGAAGTGCAATAAAAAGTTTGACAGAGTGTGGTGGCAAAGTCCACTCCCAGACAGCTGGCATGGAAGAATTGTCCGCAGCGATTACAGCCCAACCAGTCCTCATTGTCATCCTGTTGACAGATCTTACAAACTGCAATGTTGTGACCTCTAAAAATAGGAAACAAGAGTCCATCTTTAGTAATTGTCTAGCATAACGACAGGCAATTTATATTCAACACCTTAACATTTATGATTTTCGTTGCATTTTATTTTCTGCTTTTCAGGCTCAATTCACACGCCCTTTGCAGGGGCGGATCTAGGGGGAGGGTGCAGGGGGTCCCCCCCCCCCCGAAACGATCTGCAGTTTTCTAATACAACTGGTATTCTGCAAAAAACACTATGTGGTTTATTGGTGTTGAAGTAGAGCAAGGGACGAGTGCACCCCCTCCTAAAAAAGATCCTGGATCTGCCCCTGCCTTGGTATACTGTGGGTTGTTGTCGTTGTTAGAAAAAGGAAGTGAGCTTGCTTCTGTATGTCATCGTAGCAAGAGCCAAACAGTATTGAAAGAAGTCTTCTTCGTTCCGTTTGCATATTAAACTGAGACGTGAAGTCAAGCCCTTGAACAAGACATCGTGAAAACTAGAGAAAGTAAATAGATAAATTATCTTGCGTTCTTTTCTTTTCACTTTCCCATTATTAAAATTAAACAAAATTGACAGAGAAACTTACAAGGCACACAAAAACTCCGCAGTTGTAACCATCCCTCTGTTGGCAGTGTCGAGGCTGAATTAAGGGCCAGTTACAAACCTTCCACCCTGTTTTCACATCAACAAGGACACTGAAAAACACGTACATTGTATTATTGAGTCTCATTCTCATACCGTTTTGCTTACAGTTTTGCTCTTTATAACTGAATGAACATGTTTGCCAAAGTATCTCTCAAGCAAACCTGAGATCCTCTAAATGTCTCCTAAGACCAGGACTACATGTAACTGGTGCAGTACTTTTCCCTTCAAACGGATCAAAGTAAAGTCTTCTTCTGGAGTCCTTGTTTATAGTCTAAATGATAAGTGGAAACAAGATATGACCAAAACAGAGTTACGTGTTATCACCGAGATTCATTCTATGCTCGTATGTTATACTGCACAAAGTTTGCATGATATTGACTCACAAATAATGTCCAGTGGTTTCCAGGAAAATTTACGGGCTGCAAAATAAGTCTGATGTGTGAACATTTTACACCTCCCCAGGTACGACGGGTGCTGCTTCCACATTTGGCGAGCTCTGATACGTATGAGTGACTGGCTAGAACCGTGGCATTGTCTCTGTGCAGACACCAAAGATACCCGTCTATTACCTAAAGAGTATAATACAAAAATTTACATTAATAAATAATTAGTCATTGCTGCTGGAAAGTGATATTTTTCTTTGTTTGTAATCATGCATCTCGATAGTTCACACAACAGGAATGTAATTTAGTAACAACATAATAATGACAATGACAGCCTTAATAAACGATATAATGCAAACAAACAATACAGAAATGATAAGAAGAGTTCCACACCTTAATCAAATTAACAGACAGAAATGGGTGATCAATCACTACTTACGCTATCATGCAACCACCCATCCGAGAAAGATCCTGCATCCTTCAATTTCGCAGATTCTGCCGCTGTTATTTCAGCAGGGGGAATGCAGGTCCACAGGTCACCCAATGTGATTTGAACGGGCCCATACTCCAACATAGCATCAACAAACTGTGTGCCATCCTCAGTCGCTCTTCTTACTCTATCAGCAGGAGTGCACTTTCGCTCTTCCTCTGTTGGCCTTTTTTAGAATAGAAAATATTTCTTATTAATCAAATTGATAACCTGTATGACATTTTCGGAGAGGAGATTTTTCGCACTTGTTAAAAATAACTTCACCTGTAGACAGTATTTTCATCTGGTCCCACTGTAGTCTTGGGGCACAAACTATGGTCTGCACTGGCCTCTGAACAGTCTTTGCCGAATCCTTGTTCCTCCTCACTGGGTGTTAAAACCTCAAGGTCTATAACCTCTTCAATCACTACCTGTGAAAGTACAACGGGAGAAAAAATTAAGAGGGAATTTGGTACTTTGTAGAGAGCCTGGTGTGTAGTCTACATGTGTGCCAGCGTACGTTCCTACCTTGGTCTCCTGATGGCAAAGGTGAGCTGCAAGTAAGGTCTACCACAAGTATGTTCTCGGCCTTTGCGTTTTTTTTTTTGGATTTTACACGTATTTTTCTTTTTCTACGCAGAGGTAATTTCTTGTGGAATACTTTGTGATAGTCCAAGCTTGTTACCTTTAGGCGCTTTTTTGGTGGACTGCTTCATATAGGAAGACCTCCTTCTCTGAGGCTGTTGCACATGAGAGATTGATGTATTTTCTTCAGAGCCTCCATCGCTTCCTTAAGGCAATCAATATTGGTCACGTGGTAGGTGGCATCACGGACAAGGCCTGCTGTTTCTCGTACCTGAGTGCGCAATTTTGCCACTGACGGGTCTGAATTGATATTTCTATTGGTCTCACGATTCGACTTACAATCACTTCGTTCACTTGAAAACCCATCAGAGATATTTTTGTAGTCGCATGGGCTATCTGTGCTTGGCACATCATGATCCTGAGATGGGAATCATCTTCAGTCTCTGCTTCATCTATATCCATTGAGTGCACTTCCTCTTCAAATTGTTGCCGAGAATCCTCCCCTCTCTCCTCAAACCCAATGTTGTCAAGTGTGATGAAAACACTGTAAAGGCAGGCGTATGGCAGGCGAGGAAAATCCCACTCCTCGTATGCATTGAAAACAGCGAAGAAATGCTTGCATGGAAAGTCCACTTTGGGATTTCTAATTGTACAGTGTACTCTATCCTCACATCACTGGAGCTTCTGACCCTGAATTCGTCCTGCACCAAATCTACTCAATCAACATCGCTCTCTGGAAACTCGTCTGCCTGGAACTTGCTGCGAATACAGTGTTTAATGAAATGAGCTGGGCGGTTTCGTAGATAACACGGTATGCTGTATCAACTGCTCAGCTTGAAGTTTGTGTCCAGATAATGCTGGTAACTATCTGGTATAAATGATTCCACCAAAAGAACAGCAATACCAAATACAGATTTATCGACAGATGTGGGCAGATAATCGTACTTAAAATGCTTGTTTTGTGCTTCCACCCTGTTGTTGGTGTTCACTATGTTGAGCACCTGTTACGTTCGAAAAGCTTTAGCCCAACGTTTTACACAAGACATCCACACATTTTCTACGTACTCTTGCATGTGTTTGTTGGTCTTGTAGAGGGCAGCGTTTCGTAACTTTGCCACTGCAGTTTTATGAGCACTCGCTTCGTGTGCGGTAGCCATGCGTTGCAATAGTGCAATGAGGATTTCTTGTTGTTGTGAATCAAGTCCACTTTTGCCGGAACGGACCCATCTATTCCATGCCTGAATTCTGTGGAAACCACAAATATACACGGATGCATTGGGAAATTCTTTTTCAATGGCGTTTATTTCTGCTGTCGAATAATCCACCATAAAGAAAGAGGGCATCTACCAATCATTCCAACCTTTAATCGCACTCAACGCCTCAGCTATGGAGTCAGCATCTTCATTCTCACATATGAACTCTGACACGACTTTGTAGGCGACATTGGTATGGACGCAAAGAAAAAATAAAGGCAGCGCATACTTTGGTGGTCTTGTAGGTTGCGTCAAGGAGAACCAGCTCTGATCCATACCTCCTAGGAAGTCTTTGCTGCCAGACTTCCTGGTGCACAAAAAGAAACTTTTCAGTGCACGGAGATTCTTTGCCAGTTCTGTTGTCAGCTTCTCTGCCCTTTGGCCTGTACAGAAATTTGCCTGTGCCTGCTGTCTGCCACTCTAGTACCTTCTGGCACAGAGGCTCTTGATCATCCTTGCAGTACTTGGACGTAGCAATGGCTTTAGTGATGTGATTTCTCAAATCTTGCCTTGTAGGATAGTACTTCCGATTACTTTTCTTAGGGCGCTCTTGAGGTGGGTGTGTGGCAAACATTTCAACTCTTCAAGGCATCTTCTTACTTCGTCCGGGCGAGTTACACCTTTGCCAACGAGGTCGTAAATTTTGTTGATAATTCTACGATCCACGCAATGGTTGATGCTAGTGGGATCTTGAGGTGGTAGTGCATTACTGTGTTTATCATCATGGCGCTGGACATGTCATTCTTCAATCGATGAAGAACTTTTTTCTTGGCCAATTTACGACTATAAGCTGTTTGACAATTACACTCCCTCACCTCGTAGTCGGGAAAGATCTTTATCCCCCTCACCTGGATCTGGGCTGGGCAATCTAATTTTCTCGTCCCTTGGAACTTTAAATAAGCTTTAGAGGCTTCATTGTGGTCTGTAGACCTACATTGGGGATCATTTTTTTTAGACCCACCCCTGGAGTCCTGCAATTTAAGCATAGTACAAACCAGGTCAACCAATCGCGCTTTAGTTTCGACATTGTCGAATCAGCGGGAAGGGAGGCGGGGCTAATTCGAAATTAGGACCACTTTTAAATGTTTTAGTTCTTGGAAGGGCTTGCTTCTGCTAGAGGGTGCTTGCAATAATAAATCATATCAAAGAACATCAAAGACGAAATCCTATCAGTGTTTTAGTCTTGGCTGCTGTTGCATTTTTTTGTTAGTTTTGTTGTGCTTTGATGAGACTGTTAAGTAAGGCAAATTTTGGAGCACCACATATATGTTGGTGTGATGTCTTAGCGATTTTTACGGACTTAATATAGTGTATGTAGATGATGTAGATAATAATTTGAATCGATGGAAAATCATGTCAGTTTTACCTTAGGTTTCTACTTTAAAATCAGTAACAATCAACTCAACAAATTGCTAAACAAAACACCACAAGCCACTTTCAAGATCCGGAGACTTTTATGTTTAACTGCCAATCATAAGCAATACGAGCGAACTTAACTTTCTGTGCGATTTTACGCTCTCCACTTAGGGGCCGACCATTTAACTCTTTAGGGGGTGGGGGCGGGGGTGGTTGATTTCTGCTCATCAAGAATTTTTTTTTCTAGCAACCTGGTGGGCAGCATATTTTTTCCCTTTTTTCCCATAAGCTTTCTATTACATTTTTGCTGCATGTAATTTTTTTCTCCCGACAAGCGCTTGCAGAAATTTTTTTTTTCAAAATCACCCACCCCCTCCCCTCCTGAAGAGTTACGTTGTCGGCCCCTTGCATAAAAATGAGAACAAATAAATAATCCTGACCAACTTCCAAAAATGCTGATAAACAAAATATAATAGAAACTGACGGGTTTAATTTACTATTACCTTTGACGATCCATGAATGCAATGTCTGGATTCAGAGCTTTCTACTGTAAAGGGTACTCCAAAGAAAGTAATGGGGATATTTCCTCTGTTGTGTTCAAAAATGGGCTGAGCTGTATGTGCAAATTAAGAGACAATCAAGGAGCCACTTCAAGCAAATAACCACAATAATTTGGTATGGAGACAGTTTACGAAGAATATGAAAACATGAAGATAATTACATTTACGTTCTCTTAGAATTCCATTTAAAACTCATCATTTCACTTACCTTTCGGGGAATAGCGTTTGTGATTTTTCTCCTTCACGTGCTTCTCCGGTTGAATGAAGGAGGTCGAATTCAAAGAAAGATATCTGTCGATCAAACCAGTTAGACTTTCTGCGTCTCCTTTGTGGACTACAAAACAGTAGTTCTTCGAAAAGCGAACATTGTCAAAATAACCTCTTTTCCCTTAGTTCGTCCATGGAAGACTTCATAATTGGCGCTTGAAAACCTTGATCTCGCCCGTCTGGTTTTCCCGGCAGATTGCGAAAATGTGACATAACTAAGGTCAAAAAGTTGACCAGAAACGTCCCGACAGGAAGCTTGATCATTTAACCGGAAGTCTCTCTTCATTTTCCCAAACTACCGCTGACTTCTTAATTGAACACCGAAAACTCAGCCTCCTTCTACACCCATGGGAAATTGTCACCCCACAGGTTTTGGCGGTTTCATTCAAATGTTTGTATCTACGATCACGCTTCTTTGGTGAAGATTTCTTTGTTAGGTTTACTCTTTAAATGCTGATCCAGGCAAGGAAATGCTCACAACAACTCAAGTAAAAAGGTAAGTGTTAACTTTAAATGAATAACATTTGATTTGATGCCTTATTGTCTTCAAAATGAGGAACGATTTACATGCATGTAGAATTCACATTTTCACACCTTTGACTCAATTTGTGAAGCAAGAAGACTCAATTTGGCTTACATGCTATAGCCCTGTTAAAAAAAATGGTAAACCTTTAACAAGAGTAATGAAGTTAGATCAACTGGTGAAGCAAATGATTTGGAAAAAAAGTTCTGATACGGCAAGTTACATGTATACGATTGACAATTGATTCCTTCTGGTAAAAATGCTAATTTCTGTCACTTTAACTATTGTAATCAATGCAAAAAATGCCTGAAAATGGTATTATGGACGTTTGTAAGTAGAGATTCAAATTTATGAGCCCACTCTTCACACACTTTAATTCTAATAGAAATGATCAGTGATTTAGAGGAATCACTACATGCGTCATTGAAGTATATGTACTGTTTTTTTTTAGTTGCCATGAAAGAGTATAAAGAGACACTTCTGAAAAAAATTCTTTGATGGGACAGCAAGGAAAGCTCCTTTACAGCAGATAAAAATGCTAAATAGCAGCCAATTCTGTCTCCTCAACCAGTTATGGCTTGATGTATTTGGGGATCTCTCTTTGCAGACTTGTTATAGTTCTGTGGTTTATCTGAAATGGTTTAAAACTTTTTTTGTTTTTAAATTTAAAACAAGAACCCAATCCAAAGATTTTGGCATGAATTAAATGTTTAGGTTCATGCAATAAAAAATGTAACTGCTTTGAAATCTGTAGTCTATTTTTTTTGTCTGTGATCTATGCTAATAACTGTTAATAGCTTGACTACAATGGATTTTTTGTAGTTTCCAGAACATTTCTGATTTGCTGGAATATTATTTTACAGGAGCAGGATATTATATCTTTGTTTCTTGTTCCATGTGTGCACTAGTACTTCTATTTCTGAGTGACTTCAAGCTATT
>OX421449.1:21711899-21714399 GCA_949126865.1 Montipora capitata | reverse complement strand
TATTACGTGTCATTACATAGCGCATGCCTTATAAAAATGAGATTATTGTAATACATTATTGTTTTGCGCCCATTTTCTAGTCATAATTGGCGGTCAATGATCAGGCATTGTAGGCAATCTTGTGAAAATGAATAGTTTAATGCACGATTTTTGGCTCCCTAGTGCAAACGGAGTAAAGTGGCAGTGGGTTTACAATCTTTGCTTTGCACGTGGGGCAATGAACCAAGCTCCACATCAGCCACCATTGCCATTTGCACCCCTTCAAGACTGTGTTACTATGGTAATTAACCCATTCGCCCCAGAACAGCCCGTGCCAAACAACGACCCTTGTACCAAAAGAATGTAAACAATATACTAAGGTAAAACCTTACTGAGAAAGTAGCAAAATAAATTTTGCACCATTGTTGCAAATTTTTTTGACTGTAACCATGCTAAGAAAACTGCCAACCAGTGAGATACTTTTTCATAAAATCATGACTACTACATAAATTATGTACCAGTGGTTGA
Source organism: Montipora capitata (assembly GCA_949126865.1). Classification (NCBI taxonomy): domain Eukaryota; kingdom Metazoa; phylum Cnidaria; class Anthozoa; order Scleractinia; family Acroporidae; genus Montipora; species Montipora capitata. The sequence goes on along the minus strand of OX421449.1, from coordinate 21,713,892 downwards.
ATTACGAATTTTAAAAACAGGCAAACTATATGAGCACATTGTTGGGTGTTTAATTAATTTTATTCTTTTGCAAGGAAGGAGGGACATGGAGAGAGAGAGGTAACACTACCATACTCTCTCAAAAATTTATTATCACGGGCATCAAAAAGATGCTATCAAAAACCTAAATCTTCTCAGGGATGGGCATAAATGACTTTTGGACTGAAAACTTTACCATGTATGATTCAAAGGTGTCAATTGTTTAAAAAAAAATGAAAACTTGTTAGCTACATAAACAAGGTTTGGATAACAAACAACGAATCTTATCGGTTTAGCAAATTAAAGCTGACCACGATAATTTTTGGTTTTGATGTAACCCCTGTTGCTAATGCAACAGACTACATGTACATGTCCGCAGACCTGTGTTTAGTGGGAAAAGCTGGTCACAGAAACAAGTCATGATTACAAAAACAATCTTGACTTAACCATAACGCCCAAGTGACCATAGCCACTGTGAGATTTTGAAATTTTACCAAGTCTGCGAACAGGGTGAATATAACACGCACTGCACCATCCAAACACCTAAGGAATGGACCTTTTTGGAAATGTCCAACATAATTGAAATGTTAATTACGACATTCATATCTATAGATTTATTTATCATACCAAATTTAGTAAACCTGCAAAGTTTCATAACATTCGCCTTTTTCACACGGCTTCCATATTGTCCCCAGGGACTTAAAAAGCTTTGTTTTGTCAGGCTTAGCCTCACTCTCAAGTGTAACCCTTTCGAGGCTAACCATGACAAACAAAGCTTTCTTAGTCTCCGGGGACAATATGGCCGCCGTGTGAAAAAGGCCTATTCCATTGCAAACTCTTGCAAATAATTATGAGAGCCCTATGATGCTGCAACTGAGTTTGGCCTACATTTTATGCACACATTTTTTTTTCTCATTTTGCCAATGTCGGCTCTCTTATTATCAAGTTCTACACTGACTGTTACAAAACTTTGCAGGTTTACTAAATCTGGTATCACAAGTCAATCTGCAGAGGTGACTTTCCTTTTTAACAAAAAGCACGAAAACGTTTGTGTGACATTGTGGAAAAGGTCCATTGCACATGTACATGCACACAACTTTTACACAAACACAATAATACCAAGTTATGCATGCTACATTATGAATCAATAAATAGTGTTAACAAGATTCCCATAGGATGAGGCTAGAGTTCTCAGCCCACCTCTGAGAGGGGCATTAGGATTTTCTCTTTGGCAGATTTGGCTAAAAATGTTGGGGATTGGCTTATATCAAAAAACTGTAATTTTTGGTTTACAACCACATGCAAGACAAGTTGTTTTCAGATTGTATAAGAGCAGTTTCTGGTTTTAACCCTTTAAACCCTGACATTAAAATGCAAATTCTCATTTGTTACCCCCATACATTGTATATTTCCTATAAACGAAGTGGGGAGAATTTGTTAAAATATCAATCAAATGGGTCTTGTTCTTAATTCTCATGCCCACTCTATTTTACATACAAAAAAAAGTCATGTAGTATTGATAATGCAAGAAGAAATTTGATGCTAATTACTGTTAGGGTTTAAAGGGTTAAGGAAACAAGAACATTCCTGGAAAGAGGATTACTCCCTCTCCTTTTGTGCAGTTTGCACGCTTTTAATTTTTTTTTTCTGTTTCGATTTGAGGTTATTATTCCTTAGTGATACATGTACCTGACAAGCCCCAATACCTCAAATCATATAAGCCATCAACCCATGCTTTGGACATTTATATACATGTACAGTTGTATGTCAACACAATGTTAACGTTTTTTGTTCTAAGCTCCACAAGTCCAGGGCTTTCAATAGAAGCCGGCTACCGCCAGAGCTCCGGCGGCTGTTGTTCATCAAGTCACCGCTACTTGGTTTAATGTCTGTCTACAAATACTTCAGACAACCTTCAAATACGGTACTTCCGCCTACTCTCATATCGGCAGACACCTACTAAAAATTTCATTGA
>OX421449.1:21704399-21706899 GCA_949126865.1 Montipora capitata | reverse complement strand
CCTGATTATCATGCAGCCCACTTTATGACATACATGTAGAAGGTGATAATAATAATAATAATAATAATATTATTATTATTATTACTACTTCTTTCTTCTTGATGCTGAGTTTGCTTTTGTCTTTGTTGTAGTTGTTTTCTTTTTTTTTGACTGTGCTTTCGTTGACAATTGTTGATTGTTTAGGGTGTCCATCACTGATATGGGAACATCAGCATGCTGGGAACTAGTGCATTTTTCCTTTACCTCAGTTGCAAGAGCCCTCTTTCCATTGCTCCAAAACTCTGAAATTTTTTTTTTTTAGTAGTTTCTTTTTCTTGTTTCCCGGTAACAGAGCGATTGCATTCTGTGCTCTGCCCTAATGACCTCTGCTGGACTGTCCCAGTTTTTTGACTTGCGTAGAACAATGCTACGTGCAGTGTCGTTGTTCTTTTCCACACCTAAGGGGAAATGAAGCAACTCATTGATAATTTGTTTTGTAACTATGACATTGCCACAGTTATTTGATCTCTATTGTTTTTTGTAATCCAATAGTATAGAAAGTGTTACCTTGCCCACTGAACTGTTTGACATTCTCAGACTTGTGAAGTGAGTCTTGAAGGTGATAGGCTGCGGCATGCATGTATGGAGTTACATTTCTGTTCCCATATCCTTTGCGTGTATTTCCCAGGGTTAGGTACAAGGATATCCAGTTTCGTATCTGTCAATGTAGAATTAATTTTTGTCGATGCCTCTGCATGTTTGTGTGGCAGTGAAGGGAGTGGAGGGATTTGCAGTAGATTAGTATGGGCGATATTTACATTCCCGCTTGTATAGTGGTGTGAAGTGGCAAACTCACTCTGACAGCGTATGATTCTTTGTCAGTGGGGTTCCTTGATGAAATGCAGGTAAAGTAGATATCAGAAAAATCCTACAAAAGTAGAAAGACAAATTGGTTATGACATTACCATTTTTATTATTATAAGTGGTAAATTGTGTTATTTTTCCTTTATTATTAGTTTTTTTTGTAAATTGTATACGAAACTTGAGTTTTTATGCAGTCTTCAAAAGTCACCTCTTCTGGAGTTTTGTGCAGACTAATGGAAAAGACAATTTTCTCACCATCCATAACTTTACCACTGTGTCTTTGCTGTCTGAGTGAATAGCATCATTGGACTCAGTAAGTTTTATTGGCAGCATCCGCAGCAACTTCTTTTTCTCATCGCCCATGAGTGACGTCCAGTCCATTTTCTGCATCCCTTTTCCATCACCATCCTTTTTTTCCCACACACTCAATGTAATTCCACAACTGTTGATTAACTGAGTTAGTTTCCTCAGGTGTATTCATTTTGGCTCTCCTCTCTTTTTGGTATAATCATCCTTATCATCTAACTCCATAGCATCCTCAAGAAGGTTAGATAATAGAACATCAGTGAATCTTAGAAGAAGGCGAAGTTCATCAAGGATTATATGGTCAAGTGGAACATTAAGCAGTGGAGATTCCACGCAACAGAACTCACCTTTCTTTGAAAACTTTTTTATATCATCTAAAGTGAGTGACATGGGAGGTTTGCTGTAGGTGTTATAAGGCACTGACATGTCCCACCTGCCAAAATTGGTAATAATAAAAAGCATATTTACTCTACTTGTTAGACATAACTTATTTAAAAGTATTATGAGAACAAATACAAATGAAAAAAAATAATGTGGGTACCTACCTTCTATCCTTGTGGATTTTACACCATAAGCAAGCATAGTTGGAATTTGGCTGCTGATCTTCCACTCACAAGAAGTAAAAATGAATATTAATTTGCAATAATAGTAGTCACCCCCACACTGTCCCCTACACGACCCACCACAACACCCCCTCAGTCACCACCTGACACGAGTGCAGCTTCATCCCTTTCCGAAACGGAAATGGATCCACCAAGAACGCCCTATGCTCCAACAGAAACAGTAGCCTCATCCCCCGAGTCAAATGAGCAAGGGAGAAACTCAGTTTGATAGTGTCACAGAAGCAGTTGGGGATGCCTTTATCCATGAGCTCAGCATGGTCATTGAGGGAATGCCAAGGTCCTAACTTATTAAACAATGCAGAGACAAGCTCAACAGTACATGTTCTGTAAAACCCATTCCAGGAGGCCAGGTTGGTGCCCAAGTATCTTTCAAAGAACCTCTAAAAAATAAGCTGAGCCAACTGGTAACCAAGTCTCCTTATTTTGACAGCTTTTAAACTAAGTATAAGTCACAAGAATCCTATCCTCAAGAATCTCAATTTTTTACGTTCAAGATGGAAAATTATTGCCTGACAAAACCGTAAAGATGAAAATCAGTGGGGATGGAGCACGCATGACAAGACTTACAAATTATGTCATTCTGAGCTACTGCATTCTTACTGAGACTGAGGATACCCTATCTGCAAAAGGTAACATTGCCCTGACGTCTAATTAATACCATAAAAAAACAAGCAAACGTTTTGCAATCAGACAGTGCCCTTGAGTAAAGACTAAACACTATACATGCT
>OX421449.1:21646899-21656899 GCA_949126865.1 Montipora capitata | reverse complement strand
ACGAGGTGGGTTGAACACTACCTTGAGCTGTACTCCAGAGAAAATCTGGTCTCCCAGGAAGCACTCGATGCGTTGGAAGATCTGCCCGTGCTAGAGGAGTTAGATGCAGAACCCACGTTGGAGGAACTCAGCAAAGCAATTGACGCTCTGTCATGCGGTAAAGCTCCAGGTGAAGATGGAATACCCCCTGAGATCATCAAGTGTGGGAAACCAGCCCTGCTTGAGCCACTCCACGAGCTTCTCTGTCTGTGTTGGAGAGAGGGCAATGTATCGCAGGACATGCGAGATGCTAAGATCGTCACACTATATAAGAACAAGGGTGATCGCAGTGACTGTAATAATTACCGCGGCATATCCCTCCTCAGCATCGTTGGTAAAGTCTTCGCTCGTGTGGTCCTTGCTCGTCTACAGGTCCTAGCTGATCGCGTCTACCCAGAGTCCCAGTGCGGGTTCAGGGCAGAGAGGTCCACAGTCGACATGATTTTCTCTGTTTCGCCAGCTCCAGGAGAAATGCCGCGAGCAACAAATGCCACTCTACATGGCATTTATAGACCTCACCAAGGCTTTCGACTTCGTGAGCAGAAGAGGCCTGTTCCAGCTGCTGAAGAAGATTGGCTGCCCCCCTCAGTTGCTCAGCGTCACTTCCTCCTTCCACGACGACATGAAGGGCACTGTCAGCTTTGATGGCGCATCATCGGAACCATTCGCGATCAAAAGTGGTGTGAAGCAGGGCTGTGTACTTGCGCCAACACTGTTTGGAATCTTCTTTTCCTTGATGCTGAAGTTTGCATTCGGTGAGTCTGAAGAGGGCATCCATCTGCATACCAGAAGCGACGGGAAGCTGTTCAACCTGTCCCGCTTGAGAGCCAAGACCAAGGTCCGCACAGTTCTCATTAGAGAGATGCTGTTCGCCGACGATGCTGCCCTGGCCTCACACACAGAAGAAGTCCTCCAGCGACTGATGGACAGGTTCGCCCATGCCTGCAAGCAGTTTGGGCTGACCATCAGCGTCAAGAAAACCAACGTCATGCGCCAGGATGTCCCTGCACCACCATCGATCAGCATCGACAACAAGGAGTTTGAGGTCACTGACTACTTCACGTACCTGGGTTCAACAGTTGCCAACAACCTGTCACTCGATACCGAAATCTCCAAGCGCATCGCCAAAGCCGCTGCCGTCATGGGGAAGTTGAACAAGAGAGTGTGGGGCAACAATCAGTTGACTGAAAACACCAAGCTCAAAGTGTATCAGGTGTGCGTCCTCAGTACCCTGCTATACAGCAGTGAATCCTGGACCACATACGCCAGACAGGAGAATCGCCTGGAAAGCTTCCACCTCCACTGCCTCCGACGTATCCTGGGCATTACATGGCAGGATAAAACCAACACTGCAGTGCTGGAGAAAGCAGGCTCCCTCAGCATGCACCTCATGCTTTGCCAGCGTCGGATGCGTTGGCTCGGACATGTGCACCGCATGGAAGATGGACGCATCCCCAAGGACATCCTGTACGGCCAGCTAGCCTTGGGACGCCGCCCAGCAGGTCGCCCAATGCTACGCTTCAAAGATGTCTGCAAAAGAGACATGAAGTTGACAGACATTGACCCGAACAGTTGGGAACTCGTGGCAGCTGACCGCGGATGCTGGCGCCACACTGTGCATGAGGGAGTCAGGAGAGGGGAGGAAAAGAGGAAACTCCAGCTGGAGAACAAAAGGGAACAGAGGAAACAGAGACAGCAGAGCCAGACCTCAGACCAGCCGTCCGATTTCATTTGCCTCACTTGTGGCAAGGACTGTCACGCCAGGATAGGTCTGCTGAGCCATTCCAGACGCTGCTCTCAACCAGACTGATTTGACAAGACAGGGCGCAACCATTGTCTCCCGAGACAGAAGGATGCCTACTACCTACCTACTGGAAGATACACGAGAAGGTTGACTTCGAAGACAAGTGTCCCCCCATAGAAAGAGTTGTCGATGCCGAGGGTAGAGCTCATGTTGGTGCTGATGCTGGCGAGGCTTATGAGTAATGTGGAGATGGCGCTGTCTCATCAGGCTGGAGTGAAGCGGTCGAGATTGTGGCTGGACAGCATGACTGCGCTACATTGGATCATGAACCATGGGGAATGGAAACAGTTCGTCCGACATCGCGTCAATGAGATTATAAAGCTGAGTGAAAAGGGAGATTGGAGTCATTGTCCGGGTGAAGAAAACCCAGCGGACATTGGATTGAGGGGAGTGTCAGCGCTGGAGCTTAAGCAGAGCGAGTTGTGGTGGCATGGTCCAATGTGGTTAAAGGAGAGAGAAGACAGTTGACCGACAGTAAAAGCGATTCAACCCACGACTGAGAGCAGTGAGGAAGAACGTAAAGCCACAGTTTTGGCAGTACAAGTTGACACGCCTCTCGGTTTAGACAGAGTTGTACAGATTGACAGGTACAGTTGCACAAGCAAGCTTTTGAGAGTGACTGCGTGGATTAAACGGTTTTGTTTTAGCGTTCAGAAGAAGAAGAAAGAAGAAAGAAAGCAAGAAGCCCTCACATTACAAGAGTTAACAGAAGTGGAAAATGACTGGATTAAAGTGGCACAGAAAGAGCTGAAACGGGATGACAACTATTGGCAACTTGTCGGTACATTTGGACTGTCGGAGGATTGCAATGGTGTAGTTTGATGCAAAGGGCGTTTGGAGTACTCAGATTTGGCACATGATGCGACAGAGCCGATAATTTTGCCTAAAGACCATCGCTTAACATACCTGCAAATTCAACAGTGCCACAAGAGAGCCTTGCATAGCGGAGTGAGAGGCACACTGGCGGAATTGCGCTCAAGATTCTGGGTACCAAAAGGTAGGCAAGTGGTGAAGAAGGTGCTCAGTCAGTGCGTTGTATGCAAGAAATTGGAAGGAAAGTCGTTTGCGCAGCCACCGGTTTCTAGTTTCCCGGAATTTAGGTTGGCATGGATTTTGCAGGGCCATTGTACGTGAAGACTAGAGGTAAACAGATGAGAAAAGTATACATCGCCCTGTTTTCGTGTTGTGTGACGAGAGCTTTGTATTTGAACCTAGTGGAGGATCTTTCAGCAACAACCTTTCTGCATTGTTTGAGAAAATTTACCGCCAGAATAGGAACACCCACTTTGATCGTGTCAGACAACGCCAAAACGTTCAAAAGGACAGAGAAAGAACTGCAAACGCTCTACCGTCACCCCGAGATAATAGCGAAACTGGGGAACAGACGAATTGAGTGGCGTTTGAACCTGGAGAGGGCCCCATGGTGGGGTGGATTCTTTGAGCGAATGGTTGGGAGCGTTAAAAGGTGTCTTCATAAGGTAATCAGTAATGCCAGGTTAACTTTCGATGAGTTGCTGATGGTACTTGTGGAAGTGGAAGGCACTCTGAATTCTAGACAGCTAACGAATGAGTATAACAACCCCGAAGGGGAAGTTTTAACTCCCGCACGCTAAATCCACGGAAGAACACTTCAGTCATTGCCAGAACTCACTGAAGAGGAAGACGAGAGTGAGAGCACTTGTGCAAGGAGATACAAGTATCTGAACCAGAAGCTGCAACATTTTTGGAAGAGATGGCAGTGAGAGTATTTGACGGATCTATAAGAGAGTCACAGGATGCAAGGTTCTTCAAAGTGAAAGTCGCCTAAGGTAGCAGATTTAGTTACAGTTTATGATGAAGGCACAAAGAGAGGTAGTTGGAAGTTAGCAGTTGTAGAAAGGCTCATTGCAGGAAAGGACAAAGAGATAAGAGGAGCGAGTGTGAGAGTGTTCACAAAGGGGAAACAGGTCCTCATGAGCAGGCCTGTACAAAGGCTATTTCCCTTAGAAGTCCACGCAGCATCACTGGAAAACACACCGTGAGTGAATAAGGGAGGTGATGCGGAAACAAGGCGGGACAGACCTCGCCGAGCTGCCGCGCTAGATGCTGCCTGGAAGATGAAGGACATGCTACTGAATTCTGAACAGGACTAAACGAAGCAGTTCATCCTTGACTCAAAAGTGAGTCAAGGGTGGGGGGAGTGTCGGAAACCGGATATTAGCGACTGTGGAATGTGGTGAATGTGTATTGTAAATTTGATTGACATGTGAACGATTTTGACTGGTATCAAATAACAAGCAAAAAGTGAAATAATAATATTGATCAAGAATACTTCAATTATGTTTCAGATGTTTGTGGTCTTGGAAAACCTAATGATTGGAGGGAAGCACTGGAGCTCTACAATGCTCTTCTGCAGTATGCCTACAATGGGAGCACATGACTTGGGTGTTTTTTGAGACCAACACGGCTCAAAACCATACCCTTTGGCGCAGCACAAACCTATATATAATTATATAGCCTATACCTTTAATGAAATGGAATTGAAAAGCTTGTCTGTTGTTGTTATTATTATTTAATCATTGTTATTAGAGACTAGAAACATTCAGTAAGATACGGTAATAATTATTGTCATACAGATCTTTCAAAATCCGTTGTCACAATATGGATATTACAATGTTCTTACAGTAATCATTCATGTGAACACATTCAACTTAGTGTTTCACAGACTAAACTGGAACAACAAATGAATGACATTAACAAACTGGAAAACTAAAGTAAAGTGATTTAACAAAACCTGTAAAACAAAATTAATCAAAGTTAGTTGTGCTTATTAAGTAGTCATAATTATTTTAACATTAGAGTTCTTTCTCAGCTGTTCACATTTCTGTTGATACAGCGTCGTCCACGAAAAATAGAACTGGAACAAAAAAGGAATAAAAAACTGGAATTAAGACAGCATCAATCCAAATTATTCATGATTATTAATTTGAAACGTAACAGAGTCCTTTCCTCAACTGATTTTAAAAATTGGCATTTGTGAGTTATTATTCTTGATCACTTTTTTGGGTACCTTGCTTGTCATTGTAATTAACAATTGACATCAACATTAGTTATTCAATGTGCCCTTACTAATTTTTGTTGTTGTTGTTGTTGTTGTTGTTGTAAAACAAACTTATGCCATATAGAATACCAGAATCGAAGAGATTATCAATACCCGAGAACTCCACTGAAACTGTTTGTATGTGTACCATGACCCCTGGTATATGCAAACATACTTCACTGGTTTAACTGTTGGAGCTGGGAGATCTGCCATTAATAACCATGCAAATGCTTTGTTTCTGGCGTATTAACATATCAAGCATTATTGCTGTGGTGCGACCAGATGAAATTATTACTTTTCTTCCCTGTTACACGTCAACTAGTTTATCTGGGGCCGTCCGATGAGGGTTTTAGGCCAATAAGTGATTGATTTATTAAAAAAGACTCTTGACTTTGTGTTTTCATAATTAAGCCAATCAAATTCTAATTGGATTGGAGTTTCATTGGATTTGATTGACTTATAAAAACACCTTTGCTTGGCCCCGGATAAATGTACCATTAGTGTGAAGTGGGGACTGTAAGCCTGTCAACCAAACATGCAAATCTATCATCTAACAATGACGTAACATGATAATTCCAGTAACCCTCTAGGCATATTCTCCTCAGTATTACTTCAATGTAAACGTTTTGTTTCAACTCGGGACAATTTGTTCAAAGATTAAGACAGTTCATTTTGGTGACCAATCTAGGTTGTTCTCGACACTTGTATGTTGGTCAATTAATGGTATTGTAAAGAAAAATTAGGCACTGATTGTTACGCCGAGGACTTGAAGGCTTACGTTCAACTACAGTCGACTCCCGATAACTCGAACCTTCAAGGGAAATCGAAAAAGGTTCGAGTTATAGGGAGTTGAGAACAAATGACCATAAAGTAAGTGGAAAACCGTGACCACACGCACCTGGGCACGTGCACTTTTATTCTTACAACATAGTACATTTTTAAATACTGTAAATCTAATTATAATTGGTTGTAATGGAATGCGTAATCAGATGTTTCTTGACACATGTATTGTGCAAGCAGAACGTAACGTAACAATAAAAAAAACAATGCAAAACATTGGGGGAAAACCAGGTAATACGTTCAACGTCAGGATACTGCGAGAGAGTTCATGGAATTACTCAGTTTTTGAAAAATAGTCCGTTAATAGGCCCTGACGTTTCTCAACTAATCTGTCTCTATCGACTATTCTTGAAATGTTCTTAATGTTGGTCTTAAAAGAATCGTGATCAACCCGTACAAACAAACTGAATATTTGTAGCACGTCAATGGCGTGACAAAGATTTTGTTTTGAGGGTCGTTTCGGTGGCGGCTCTTCAATAAAAACCTCATCATCCTCTTCAAGCTCATCATCACTTGGCCGAAATTCAGCAAGAATATCACTATCACTCGTCAGCTCGGTATCTGCTGTTAATAGTTTATCATCACACTCAATGACAGTTTCAGTGGTTACTTCCGGTGGTGCATGATCTTGTGCTCTTTCTCTAAGGTTGTCGAGTTCTTCATCAAGCTCTTTAAAAGGGTGATCGGAATCATTCATGGCGCACTCCTGTGACTCCTTCGATATGCCAGCTCTTTTAAAACAGTTTTAAACTGTAATTTCTGACACTTTGTCCCAGGCTGCAGTTAGCATATTCATTGCCAATAGGATGCTTATTTTTGGCAAAGGCTGGCCATTGTCAACAGCGCGGATGAAGAGCTGAACTGTGAGGGTTCTGTAGTGGGCATTCAGTGATCTGATAACGCCTTGGTCCATTGGCTGGGTCTTGGATGTCGTATTAGGAGGCAAGAACACTAACTGAATAGTGTCAAGTCCCTCAATGTGTGGGTGGGCTGGACAGTTATCCACAATAAGCGCAATTTTCCTGCCTTCTCTCACAAACTTTCTATCCAGCTCTCTGACCCACTCCTCAAACAATGCACTGTCCATCCAACTCTTCTTTTGCGATCGGTATCGGCAGGGAAGGTTTCTGACGCCAGCAAAACATCTTGGTCTTGCAGATTTACCAATGACGAACATTGGCAACTTCTCGCCAACTGAATTTGCAGCAGCCATACCAGTAAGCCTTGTTTTGCTGTGCTTACCACCCACACATTTCTCAGACTTCAAATGCAAAGTCTTATTGGGAAGAGCTTGATAAAACAAGCCAAATTCATCTGCGTTAAAAATATCTTCAAGCTTGTAGTTGGAGATGATGGTTGGGAGAGTTGTCTCATCCCACGAAGCAGTCATTTCAGACGTGCACGATTTTGCTTCTCCAGCAACCGTCTTAAACGTGACACTATGCCTTGTTTTCCAGCGATCAAGCCAGCCGTCAGAACCTTTAAATTTTTCAATCTGAAGCTCTTTTGCAAAGAAAACTGCCTTCTCTTTCAGCAACTGACAGGAACATTTTGCTCCCGCGCATTCATGAACCACTTGTATATCGCTTTGTCTAAAGAGTCAAAGCCTGCGCCTTTGAGCTTCATTGTCTTTGGACTTTTCCCATTCTCGAAAGCAGATGAAATCTTCTCTTTATCTTTCACCCACGTGGACAAAGTGTTTAAAGGAATGCTATACTTTGTCGCTACCTCTTTCTTAGCAACACCATTCTCGATGTCTTTGAGAGCTTTATATTTCTCCTCCAAAGATTTCGTGGTTATCTTACGTTTGAGAGACGTCTTTTCTGACATTTCTAAGCGCAATATTGAATCTCATTGAAAGCGAACTGGAAGAAGTGGTTTCGCAATTTCAGCTACATGGGCAGAGTCCAAATTCCGCGTCTGTCACCCGGGGTCTGTTGCCATTCGCGACGCAATTTCACAATGTGGTTGGTAATAGTACATGCGGTTTGACAACAAAAAGTCCTTAGTTCAGGCTGAGAGCTATAAACTTCGCTTTGTAAGTAACTATGGATTCCCCACAAACATCTGAAGACACTGTCTCTTTTAACTTTGATTCCTTTATCAAAGGATATCATGTATATCAAGTCGTTTGGTCCCCAGAGCTTCACGAGATGCTAAGCGCTGTACCAGAACCAATAAATATTGTTGACAAGTACGCGGTTTCTGTGCAACGTGATGACGAAGTTGTTGGACATTTAATGAAAGGAAAATCAGGCCGTTTTGCGAAGACAATTTTCTATTTTTTGCGTGCCGATAAGAAGAACAACTGTACTGTTGTGGTGACTGGCAAGGCAATTAACCGTGGAGATGGGGAAGGGATGCAAGTGCCATGCACACTGAACTTCAAGGGACACAGAAAATGGATTGACATTTTAAAGAAGGAGTTAATCGGCAAAGATTAATGCAATCTGACTACGTACCCTAAACGGACTGACCTCTAGAATACTTGGCTGCTTAAAAATAAATTCAATGTTTTGTTCTACAGTACTATATTTTTTGACTTGTCACGTCTTGACAAACGTGGTTTGAGTTATCGAGAGTGAAATTATATAGAAAATGACCTGAAGGGAAATGGAAATTACTTCGAGTTAGCGGGAGGTTCGAGTTATTGAGGGTTCGAGTTACCGAGGGTAAAATTACAGTAAATGTATGAACGAAATCCACGGGAAATCGATTTTGGTTCGAGTTAGCGCGAGGTTCGAGTTAGCGAGGGTTCGAGTTATCGGGAGTCGACTGTAAATGTTAGTGCATGGCAAATGTTTGGCCTTTGCAAAATGCTAAGGGGAAAATTTCTTTAAATTGCTCAAACCTTTCCAGGTGGGAGACAGGAAAAGTAATTGTGCGCCCACAGGCCCCCACATGAGGGAAGCACAGCTTGTGGTCAGGGTTGCGCTTCAGACAATCATGATCAAACTGTACAGTTATTCCAAGGTCTGTTTTCCTAATCTCCCTGTGTTTCTGCCCCGTCAGCCAACCAAGTACTCCAGCTGGTGTCAGATCTTGGGTGCTGAAGGTTTCACTCTCTTGATGCTCTCCTGTAGGAGATTGATCCGGAACATCTAATTCTTCTTCGACATTTGAAGCAATAGCTTCTTTGTAGCCCGTTATTTGATATTCCTCAAGACTAAGAAGCAAGTCTTGGAAGTAATCCATGATGTGCACTTCATTGTGTCAACGTGAGGAACCTTGTGGAGAAAATTCAGGTGCCATCAAGGAAAATAGGTAGTTGGCATCCACCTTTTGTTGCTGCCCAATAACAAACAGACTTCTAGTAAGTTCAGGATATCTGGAAATGACATCAGACAACCCATAAAGTTGCAACCCCTGAATTTCTTGAGGCAGAGGGCCCTCCTGCTTAATATATTGACAACAATTGAGGCCGTTATGGAGTCCAAGTGTGCTTCCATGTATCCATGGTCAGTGATACTCTCCTGTTGATCTAGAACATTGCTTTGTATCTGTTGAAGTAGCCATCGTTCAGTTGACGTCAGATGCTGTTCAGGACTGACACTTGTTAAAGTCAATGTCACCCTCCAGAATCAAAGTGTCATAGACACATTTTGCTAAAAAGCATGGTGGTGGCGCTCCTTGGGCTAAGCTTGTCGTCACTATTTCTCCGCACGCTTGGAAATTTCCATTTTGGATGTCATTGGTTGAGTGTACTGGGCTGCCATTGGGAAAGAGCTTTGTGGGAATATCTTGAACGGTGGAGGTAAGGAACTCTCTAGCCAATGCACCCGAATCGATCCCATCTTCTCCTAGGAACTTGATCCTAAGTTCATGTTCGGGAGAGACTTTGCGTGCTTCTCTGCACCAGAGGTTGAGAACCCTCTGTAATGGTGCACCTCTTCTTAGTACAATGTACAATGGCTCTTTTTCTCTTAACACCTTTCCTTCTAGTACTTTAACTATGCCAGCTTCATCATCAGTTGGTGACTGATGATCAATACCCTCGTGCAATTGGCTGAGTTCAAGGTCAGATACAGATATCTCTCGGTTGAACTCTTCTTGTAGGGACAATGCAACTAGTTCATCGCTCTTGATTTGGATCACTTCGTCTTCAGTATCACTGGAGGCAAGGTCATTGACAAGTGACCCAGCAAATGACCCAGCCAACCCAACAGGTGAAATACCAGATGGCCCGGGCATTCCAACAGGTGAATTCTGGATAGGCCGAACTCTTCTTTTCTCTGATG
>OX421449.1:21636899-21641899 GCA_949126865.1 Montipora capitata | reverse complement strand
AGACAACACTGCACCTGTTAAACCTATACTAGAAAGCCTGGATAGCTCTAAATGAGCAATAACTTGAACATTATCTGGCGAAAGGGCTAAGCCATTTAAAGACAGCATAAGTTTAGACGACAGCTTTACTACCTGAATGACACAGTACTATGTGCATTCAAATTTTTGCAGTTGTCAAGGAGTAAGTACTCTAAATTGGAACACACAGTTTTTCCCAAAAAAGTGATATCTCTCAACACATCTTGCCAACTTAGATCTAGATAAACTAGTTTTTAAGAATTGGCTAAGTGATGTAAAAGTGCCAGAGCCGAATACTTTATGGTGACATTCCACATGGAAAAATAGGTGAAAGCTTCTGCATGGGACATTATTGTTGCCATTGGGTGTTGATCAATTTTCTGGATCATCCACTCATCAATGGCGACAATCTGCCACAAACAATCTCTGTTGCATAGCCTCATCCATCTTTTAGAAGCTCTGCACATTGAGCTCATAATCTCCCCCCACAGAAGCGTATTTCAAGATCTCGATCAGAACTTCATCGGGTAGCGCTGAATGAAATCACAAAACAGTAATTTAGACTGTGCTTCAAATGCCTTAGAACCTCAATTGTTGGGCGTGTTTACTGAGTAAATAAACACACACCATATATGTATCTCAAAATCTATAAAATAACCGAAATATATGAGGATGTTTTATTACATAAAATGTTTTCTCACAAGGGCCCTACCCTATAAACCAATGGAAAATAACGAAAAGTATGAATAAAAAAATAAACTTACCCTCAATGGAAACAGATTGATCAACGCAGGTCTCACTCTCAGTGAAACAATCCTCTGACAAAATTGAACGCATAGTTATTATATCATAGTTATTATACAGTCAATGAAATTCAGCTTTATTTATAAATAAATAAATAAATAAATAAATAAATAATGTGTTTATTATCCTTTGGTAGCTAATGCTAGTTTACAGGATTGCTGACAATAAGTAGAATATTATAAATAGAATAAATATATAACCTATCACCAAAAATCCAATTACACTTAACGAATATTAGTCAGAAACAACTCGCACTTCCAAAAAATGAAACTTTAAACAATATACTGAAATGTTTACTGGTCAAACTCAAACTCACCAATTTCACTGCAAGTAGTTGTGGTCTTTTCTGCAGAGCTTACAGACTAAGTCCCAGATAAGTCTAATAAACGACCAACATACACGGTCAGTTCAGATTCAATGCAAGAAAAGACGCGATTACAATTTTAGTATAGAAAATACTACACTGAAGTGATCTGAAAAGTTTCTAACTATGGCCGTTCACCGTTCAAGTAATGTAATTCTTCTTGCCATCGAATATTTCATTGATTCGAAAGGAGAAAGACAAAATATGAAACTTTTATCAACTCAAAACAACTACTCACCTACGTTTGGCTTGAAAAAGCTAATAATTTTCTTCATTTTGTCCGATAAAAGTGATAAAAAACTCTGCCGGAGCTGGAAGTACAAAACATGCTGCCGAACGAAGCGAAGGGGTGGCCAAGGCATGGCGTTTGATCAAGGGGCAAGTCGGCTCCAGGGCACAATTACCACGAAAAGCACAGGAGCCCCACAAAATGCTTGGCGTTTGAAATTAAAGAAAATACAGAGAATATAGCGGAATATAGACGGAAAAAAACTTGTTTCAAGTTTTTTGTAAATTTTAATTATTTTTCCTTTTACCGCAAAAAGTTGGGGCGGGGGCGCAAAAAAGTGGTGGGGCCGCGGCCGTACCAGCCCCTCCCCCTCCGCGATCCCTGAAGACAGTGAACACACCTTTGTGACTAAATAGCTAGAACCAGAGCTTTCATTAAACCTTAGCTCACTGGGCTCGGTTGTTCGAAAGCCGATTAAGTTAATCCAGGATTAGCGTAAACTTTTGCTTCATGTTTTTAACTTTTTGGTGAAAGTTTCCTTTGCTTATTTTTGTTTTTCAAGATTGACTTCTTCTATTGTAAATTTTTGCCGAATATCAGCGTTGAACAGCATTTGGGAGTAGAAAAATAAACTCCTTGGTTAATTTTTAATCTAGGATTAGCGTTAATCGGCTTTTGAACAATCGGGCCCTGGATTTTACGGTAATCAAATGTCTGTGATGTTACGGGTGAAACTGTGTGCAATGGCTGTTTCCAAGCTGTTTAAAAATCACAGCCCTGAGAAATAATAGCCGTATATAAACTTGCATTGGTTTAAAATAACATGAAATGAAAAGAAAAGCAAGATTTCTCTGTCATCTACCGCATTCTCGTTGCTCGTGCATTCAACCATCCGCATTTCGGTTTCTTGTATCAAATTTTACGGCTTTGGGTTCCCCCTTCGTGTTACATTTTGTTTCTTGGCAGTTGTCGTACCCAGATTTCTCTCACCTTATTCCTTGCCGCGATATTGAAAGAATTTGCATATTTGTCCATCCTCGATGAACAAATTTGATCACGTGATCCGCTGTGTGCCAGGGTCTTCTTGGTCAACACTAATTTGACCTAATTTCCATCCCTCAAACTGATATTGGACATTTCGTAACAATTACGCGACGCAATATCCCATGTTAATATTGACAAGCTTACTGCTCTAAAAAGAATGAAAACAGGCAGAATTACAACCTCGTTCCCAGGACCTTTTCCCTGGCTTGGGGGTGGGGCGGGAAAAGGCCCTGGGATCGGCTGGTCACGTGATCTCAGAACACCCAAATTTCTTGGGTGGACTAAATTATCATACCTTAAACGGAACTTTCATGATGGCGGCCTCTTCGAGTAAACCAAACTTTTTGTCTGTGCTTCGTCGAATCGAATTTTCTTTAAATAACGGTAATTTTCCTTCTCTAAATTTAAAACCTCTTCAAATGAAGTGTTTCGAATATATGCTGGAGGGTCAGGATGTCATTGGAGTCCTACCTACTAGATTTGGCAAGTCAATGCTCTTTCACCTTCTACCTCATTTCATTCCTGTGAAGACCACCAAGAACATAGTTATTGTGGTATGTCCATTAAATTCCATCATTGAAGATCAGCTGAAAGTCTTAAAAGCTCGAAGGATAACCGCTGATGTCTTACAGCTTGCTGTATACGAGAAGGAACCCGCCGATAACTTGTTCGCAAATCAACAAGAACCAAGCGAGCACGTGGTCCCGGATTCAACGAAGTTTCCTCAAGATGTGGTTAATGGTAACACTTCAATTGTATTCGCCCATCCAGAGGCTCTTTTAAGTATGGAAGGTCGAGAGCTAATGGCAAGCAAAGTCTTCCAGGACAATGTTGTTGCCTGCATTGTTGATGAAGCTCACTGTGTTGAATTATGGTAAGTGCGTAAAATATTCATTCCTTGTTTATTCATGTCATGTTTGTTACAGACTTAGCTTGTACCGGTATCTGAGAAATCTAAATCACAGTTACGGCAACGACATATATTTACACTGCGACTACAATTTCGGCAGAAAATTTGCTCTATTCTCTATGTGTTTGAAAACCATGACAGATTTTTCTCTATGAACTATATAGTTGACTTCTTCATGTATATTTACTCTGCTTATTGGAACATCATAAATCTTCTCCATGCCATGCTCTTACAACTGAACCACAACTGAACCTGTCAACCATAATAGCAAGATACTACTACATAAGCATGCTTAAACAAAAATGTTTTGAAAAAGTATCATTGCACTTGTGTTTGAACTTTAAGATCTGCAGCTCAGGGTTTCCTTTTCCTTTTCAGGGGTGAAGATTTTAGAAAAGACTTCAAAGACCTGTCAGTGTTGAAGGCATTCTTTCCCAGTGTGCCTACCATGGCTCTGACAGCAACAGCACCGCCTCATTTATTGAGAGACTTAAAACAAAGTCTGCGATTGAAAAATGACTGCAAAATTGTAGCACGAAACCCTAACCGAGTGAACATATACCTGGAGAAGAAACTGCGTCTGAGTAATCACCATGTGAATGAGAGCTACGACAAAATCCTTGTACCCATTGCCAATGAACTGGCAATTCAAAGAGAAAACTACCCAATGACAATCATTTATTTAAAACTAAAATACTGCGGATATGCTTATGGCTTATTTGAAAGAGTATTGAAAGACAAACAGTGCGTTGGAGAAACATCAGAACCCAGTGCAAGACTGTTTGCACAGTTTCATGCGCCCCAGACGAGTCGCATGAAGAAAGACATAATATCAGGAATAAAGAAAGAACAATCGAGGGTGAGGGTGCTATTTGCAACATCAGCTCTTGGCATGGGGGTTGATGCTCCTTATGTAACCAACATCATTCATATAACTCCACCAAGTAGCCTTGAAGCTTACATGCAAGAAATTGGTCGTGCTGGCCGTACAGGACTTTCATCATGTGCTACCCTTTATTACAATAACTCTGACATTGGAAATAATAAAAAACATGTAGAAGAATCAATGAAATCATATTGCAGATCAGAAGACACTTGTCAAAGGAAACTCCTCCTTGATTACTTTGGATTCTCCAGTGTTCAAGAAAAGAGCTGTTGCTGCATATGCGATGGCAAATTCAAAAGAACTGAAGAGGATCTCCCCCAAGCTATTAGAAACAAGGTCAGATTTCTACCTAACAGTAACCGTGCTATCCTTAAAAGGTTAATCAAGAGTGCAATTTCTGACCATGAGTCCCAAGCGACATCAGAGGGTTCAATGCTATTTGACATTTCTGTAGATAAGGATCTGGCTGCAAAGGTTATGGAGGGAGTGGAATTTGTTGCATCAGAAGCAGACTTGTTGAAATCATTCGGCATATGGGATGAACACTTTTCTTCTCAAATCTTTTCGCTTATATCTGAACACACTGCTATATGTACAACTGAAACGGACTCCGACAATGATTAGAACATCAACATAATGTGTTCTGTTCACTTATATCTGAGCACACTCCTCACGACATGTTGAACTGAAATGAACTCTGAAGATTAGAGCATCAACATAAATTGTAGATACTGTAAACTACTGA
>OX421449.1:21621899-21631899 GCA_949126865.1 Montipora capitata | reverse complement strand
GGTACATCCACCTTCAATGACGAGAACTGTATTCACACGTTTCACCAGGTTAAGTTCATGCCACTTCTCTTTCATAAGGATCGACACTGCGTTCATGACCTCAACAAGAAAAGGGAAGTTCGTCTTCAATTCAAGCCAAACTTTGTTAAAATCAAATTCTTTCATGCTATCATAATCATCTCCATATAATACGGAACCTTGCGAACGCTTGCACAGCTTTGCACACGATGTTTTCAACTCCTCACTAACGGTTTTCTTCAACTCTTTAACAACACTTGGACAGTGATCTTTCAAGATAGCAGCCAATACAGTGACATCCTTGGGGCTGACGGCTTGTACAATCATTTTTTGCTGTCTTTCAGTCAGTAACGACTGAGCTTCAAATAATGATAAACAGTCATTGTCTCCTGTTGATTTAGGCCTTAAAACAGTTGCAGCTTGCTGAGATGGAATTGAAGGCTGCTCTACAGATCTTGATGTTGTTCGCGTTGACGGCTGATTCATAGAAGTTATTGTGCAATCATGTCCGGTAGCATCTTGCAGTGTTGCGAAAGACGACTGTTCTACAGACCTCGAAGTCTTTCGCGCCGGCTGATTCACAGAAGAGGTTGGGCAGGTATCTCCTGTTGATTTAGGCATTAAAATTGTCGCAGTTTGTGGAGTTGAGAAGGAAAGCTGCTTTCGTGTTGGTGTCATTGGCTTCGACAGCTCATCCATGTGTACAAAGCTTTCGGATGGCATATTCGTTGATAAACGCTTCGACGGCTGAAGCGAAGAAGGTGAAAGCTGTACGCATCGCTTGACAGCATATTCTGCGCTTTGATCCGACAGCGTATTCTCTATGGATTGAGCTCTCTGAATAAACTGTTCCATCTTGTTTACGAATGAAACACAACTCCTACACAAGACCTTTGATCTCGTATCGTCCTCCGAAATTTTTATGCCACAGGTTTTATGGACTTTGGCACACAGATCTGTTCCTGAACCAGCTTTACTGAATATTCGTAGCATATAGCGACTCTCATGAGAATCACCACAGAGTCGGCAAGCTGGATTTCGAGGAGAAACCTTCGTCGGAGTGGATATACTTTCTGCCATTTTGATTTCGGCATAATGCATAAATTTGCTTTATTTCGCCAAGTTTCGCATGAATTATTTAAAAACGATCAACCAATCAATATAAAGGATTCACTGGCCGATCCCAGGGCCTTTTCCCGCCCCACCCCCAAGCCAGGGAAAAGGTCCAGGGAACGAGGTTGGCAGAATTACAGCTTTAGTTCAACAAGAACTAGCGTTTCTAAGCTATGCCGCGCTGATCTACAGTATTTAGGTCTAAAAACCCCGTTGAAGACGGTTAACTTTCAATTGTTTTGCTGGGTACTACTATTTCAATATCTAAAAAATTAGATTGTTCGGGAGGTTGTCTCGTTAGTCTAGTGGATATCGGAAACTGCACGGTGAAGCCATCGATCCGGGTTCAACTCTTTGCCTCGCCTATTGTGAATCTTCTCAGCTTGTTTAAAATCTTTGTTTT
The DNA here is from genome assembly GCA_949126865.1 of Montipora capitata. Lineage (NCBI taxonomy): Eukaryota > Metazoa > Cnidaria > Anthozoa > Scleractinia > Acroporidae > Montipora > Montipora capitata. Next base: position 21,630,365 of record OX421449.1, on the reverse strand, counting down.
GTTGAAATGGATTTGAAGTCTAAAGTAGACTGTACGTCGTATAAGTTGAATGAAAAGGGAAATGTCAGTTTGAGGGATGGAAGAAGTGATGACCGGTCTTCTTCCGACCCACCGCCATATTCAAAGCCGAGAAGACCCTGGGAACGAGGTTGCCTCCGCCATGTGCACGGACACCAAAATGGCGGAAAATGGCGCACGTGAATCACGGGTAATGCGATCACGTGTTGCATACGTAATAAGAATGGAAATAAAAAATGGTAGTTCGAACGAAAACAAATAAGGCACAAATATAAAAATATACCTATAGAACGCATATAAAATAAAGAGAACAAACAAAAATAATGTGTTTATATAACTTATATTTCAATTAATGGGAAGGGACGTAAAATAGATCAAAGCAAAATAAAACAAATATAGAACGAAAATAAAAATACGGCACAGAAATGGAATAGATGCATTACATACTAAAGCTGTTTGAATATTGACTGGAAAGGCGCGCCATATTCGGCTCCAAGACTTGCTTGCGGGCAATTGGTGTGAAAACGTCATCATTTCCCGATTATTCCGTTCGCGCTTGCAGCTTTCAAGTCGAGATTTTTCCTGGTAACGCACACTACATGCGTGGCAATACTATCACTGTAACTCTATGTACGCGCAAGCTACAATGAAAATCCCTAAATTTCCGATCAGTGTATGGCTGACTTACAATTGATCAATTCGTTTTCTATTCGATCCCTTAGTTTTTTTATCGAGTCTAAGATCCACCACTTTCCAATTCACTTCACACTAAACCCATGCTGATGATAATAATTTAATGAACCTTGTGGTTGAAAAATCGACATAAAAGAGATGTATATGTAAATTACTAAATAATCATTATGACGTTAAAGCAGTTTGTGATTTACATAGTGTGTTTTTGCTCTTGTAAACTCCGTTTTTCGGCCACGGAAAAAAAGTACTTGCTACCCAAGAACTAAACAGCCCTTCCACGAATTACTCTGTCTCGAAAATCTTGCATTTCAACAAAACCTAAAAGGCCAGCTGAATATTTTCGATCGGCAGATAACATTGTTTTCATGTCCCAAATTCATTAGTTTTGTTCGCTGTTGTTAGCGTCTGAGTCATTAAACAGGTCTTCAAAACGCTTGTTCTTTGTTTTGAAGAATTGAAATTTTATGATGTCACTGAAATAAGTTTATTCTTCATTCAAGACCAGACACCTGGAGCATTAAAAATCCATGGCTCATTATCATAATGCTTGCATTGTAGGCAAGTCCCATTGCCGACTATATTGCTCCTAGAAAGTAACTCACCTAAACTCAACCCATCGGCACCTTGTTTATAATAAAAGGAACCATGGGATAACGTTTTGGTTAAGAGAAAACGTCAATAGTTTGAAGTGAAAGCGCTTTTCGGGGAATCATTGAATGAAATTTGAAACCGCATTCTGTTTTCCAAGCGTGACGTCACTTCTTTTAAGAAATAACTCACAGAAGTGACAGCTGGTTAAATTTAAACCGCAAGGAAAACTTCCTTTCAAAGTCTTCTCGAGAACGGGGATTTACCCGAAGTTGTTTCGCGCGCATTTTTGTAAAGCTCTTTCAAATTAGACAAAAGTTGCAAGCAAACAAAGGAGAATTCGTTGATTGGTGGCACGAAGTTCCGCTTTAATGTGAACTTTCAGGCGCGTTGGTATTGGGCGCGTTGCTTGGATGCGAGCAAGATAAAACTAGAGATGAGTGAACTGGTAGGACTTACTGGATACGCGAGCAGTAAATTGACACCGGAAAATGGAGAAAAACGTCCACTTTACAATTCCCCCGGGGCTTACTGACTTACTCGAGGAATTTGTCGTCAAGTGCATTCAGGAAAATCCTAGCGATCTTGTCGAATTCGCCGCTGATTACTTCAACATGTTGCGGTTGGGAAGAAAAAAGAAGGACAGCAAAGCCAGCAAAGAAGCGTCGTCGTCTAAGCCAGAGAAGAAGGAAAGCGTTGAAGACAAAGATGAACTACCAGAGCCTCCAAAAATGCCAGCTCGCGGGCGAAGAAAGGCTGTTGCAGCCGAAGCATATAATCCAAACGAAAACAATGCTGAAGTCAAGCCTGTCGTTCATCCGAAAACAGACGAACAATTACACCGCTTGAAGAAATCGGTCGAGAATATTTTACTCTTCAAATCGTGCGACCGTGACCAGCTGAAAGAAATTCTGAACGCGATGTTTGAAAAGAAGGTAAAACCCGAAGACGAAATAATTCGCCAAGGAGCAGACGGAGATAATTTTTATGTAATTGATAATGGAGTCTTCGATGTTTTCATTAAGAATGGCGGCAAAGAAGTTAAAGTGCACACTTTCAAGAACTCGGGAAGCTTCGGAGAGTTGGCTCTGATGTACAACTGCCCAAGAAACGCCACCATCATAGCAAAATCGGAAGGGAGCATCTGGGCCCTCGACCAAGCCACCTTTCGACGGATTGTTGTTGGAGCCGCAGCGAGGAAACGACAAATGTACGAAGCGCTTCTTGAAAACGTGCCTATGCTTGCCGAGTTGCAGCCCTACGAAAGGATGAACCTAGCCGACGCTTTAGAAACGAAAATCTTCGAAGAAGGCGAGTGTATTATTCGTGAGAAAGACGACGCGGATTGTATGTATTTTATTGAGGAAGGGACAGTTCGAGTTACTGTTTCCGACAAGGAAATTTCGCAGCTTACCAAAGGGGCGTATTTTGGTGAACTCGCACTTGTCTTAAATCAACCGCGCTCCGCTTCCATTTTCGCGTTTGGAGGGGAAGCAAAGTGTGCTCGTCTTAACGTAGACGCTTTTGAACGTCTACTTGGACCGTGCATGGACATTATGAAGCGAAATATTGGAGAATATGAAAAACAGAGAAAGAAGCTTGGCTTGGACTCTTAGCTTATACACTCATTCTTGTTGACAGGCTTGCTAAAACACCTGCCCATTGTGGCACGGTGGCGAGAAAAACTGAAAAATATATTACAAAAAATATATCCGTCGCCAACTTGACCTGTTCCTGTGCCCACGAAATTGGAAGAAATTTGGTTATTTTTGTTCAGCATTTTGGTATTGAATATAATTTCAAGGGAAACTGGTGATTTCATGGAAAACAAACCGGTCGCCAGAGCTTTTCTAATTACTTATGCAACAGCCGAGTCTTTGCATTTTAATTCTTATTCATTGTCTTTGCTGCGTTATGTTTTTAAAACTTCGCTTCACGTTCTCGTTATTTCTTTAATTGAATTTCTATGATTTAAACTGTAACTCTAACGCATTTGCCTTTCCTTCAGAGTTTATCGCGATATCCACAACAAACACAAATTTAGCTCTTTTTTTTTCAGTATTTCGAATTGAGCAGAGATTGTACTCGTGTTTTAGTTTGTTGTGAAATGTTATCTCACAACGATGACCTTTGCCGTTTTGTCGTCTGATGATGTAAAAGGATAATTTTCTCGGTCACAGATGAAGAAGCATTTAACATTGAAAGAAAGCAGCATTATGCTTACAAGACTCTCGTTATAATATGAATTTTGTTCAATTTAAATTTCATTGTTTTCACTTTTGTTACTGGGCATACCGTGACCGTGTAACATTGTGACTTGTTTTATGACTATTGTTATCTCATGATTCGACGTCTTCATGTTACCACAAAATAATATTTATGTCTCGCTTGTATTCAAATGATGGTGTTCTGCGGTTCATTTAGTAAAAACGTAATGTAAGCTACTAAAATCTAATAGTGAGATGTACAGTGAAATAAATGACTTCTTCTGAGCCTTATATCTTTGTCACATTTTAATTTTATACGAATTTGGTAATCTGTTCTAATCTGATACCTCTTGTGGAACTTCAACTGAAATAAATGCTGCTCAATGGCTTGTCATGGCTCGTATTTCGCGCGACAGATCTTTTTATCAGACGTGTTGATCTCGTGTATGGTTAAAAGCCTTTTAGAGGAAGAAGAACCATAAGTCATCATTGACATTCTTTTCAAAATTGACTTGTAGGAGGCCAAAGCCAATTTTCGTGGGGAAAAGGTGCGTTCCTTAGAGCCTGCAAGCTGAAAGACAAACCGCCTGAAGATGCCTTCTAGGATTTTTGTTGCACATAGTTATTCCCAGCTCGAAAGCCCGGTTTTGTACGATTCACTACCAGCATTTTTTATTGTTACACAATTTTTGCAATGAAGATATCGAAAATCAGTCATTCAAGGAATGGATAATGAATTTCAGGAGGAAAACCATTATGTCCGCTACGTGTATCATGAACTGGGACTTTTCAAATAGAGGTTATCTTGCTAGAAGATTTGTTTATTAAGTTCTGAAACATTATTAACTTATTGTTTAATTTTTAAGTATCCAGTTTGGTAGTATCCACCAACTGAGCGTGAGGCTAGAGCAATCGATAATTGAAAACACATCATTTGACCCACTTATCAAATGGATTTACGCTTGGATTTGTGGCCATTCTGTCTTCGTTGTGGGAGGTCTTGGAATCAAACAGGTATGTTTTTATAATGTTATTATTATTATTATTATTATTGAAAAACAGACAAACAAACGAACAAACATGGACGCGTTTCATTTTTGTCCGCTCAAAAGCAATCGTATCCCGACGGTTATTTTATTTGTTCGACCAATAATAACACGAGAGATTCGAATGGCAAAATTGCCATGCAATCGTCTTGGGAGCGATGCGCCAGTCAGTGATGGCATTATCTCAGATAAACCCGGCCTTTATCATGGGAATTTTAAAATAAGCCAGTTATCGTACCGAAATTCAGTTGTTGAACTTCAAGAAGGAGGATTTGAACTGCATTTTGTAATTTAGTTTAACGGTTGTAATTTAGCGCTCCCTTCTCCTTGTCATGAAATACATCTCTAGGCAACATTTTCATTTCAGAAAAGATTGATTTACATAGCCAAAGTGCGTTCTGACATTACTTTATTTGCCGACGCTAGTATCTTTCCGTGAGAGACTGTTTATTTTTGATGGACGAGAGGAGGAGTGGGGTGGGGGTCAAGTGGAAATTTTAGGGGCAGCCCCAAAAATGTATTAAACGTGGCTTGGGTCCTCCTGAAATATTTGAAACTTAGTGATTGGTACCAATACAAATCACAAGTCACACGTACAGGCTATGGTTTCCCTGGTACTCCGAGGAAGAGTGTTCATCGAGAAATTAGAAACTCATTTTGCTTTTTAGTATCTGAGGAAAATTCTGTGTAGAAACCCTGGGAGCAGCGCTTGTAAAGTGCAAAGTAGAGGCCTCTTTATAACGGTTCTTGTGATTAATAGTAATTTATGAAATCACAGCCTATCATACCTTTTAACATTGCAAAATAAAGAGCGTGCATGTCATTTCACACATAAATCATTTTTGCTTGTGTGAAGGGGTCACCAAAGTAAAACTACATTCTCCGGGGTAGGCCATGTTAAACGTTTGGCAAGCGGAGGGTACCATGCCACTTTTACTTACGATCAACAGAATTCCCCTTAAAAATAATACTGTACAACTCAAAAAAGTAACACAATTTATCTCGGGCACAGGTGAAGAAGTAAGAAGTCAAGTAATAAACGTTATAATTAAGTAGGCGTTCGTCTTTCGATTTAGCGTAAATCTATGGAATCAGATACCTCAGCAAAAGAGGAATTGAAAGGAAAAATGTGCTGGCCTACATCGAGCCCCAATGCGTGGAGGCCTTAACGTGCGATGCGTTAGTCGTCACTCTGGTTATACGTGGAAAATAACAAATTCAAGGTTGAGTCAGTACTAGCCTACTGAGTAGACCTGTTTTTGGCTCGTCACTCATTCTTTTTTCGTGCCGAGCCAAAAGAGGCTAACTCAGTACGGCGTTAGCAACACTATTTGTTCCAACAATTGATTTTTTTGGTTGGTTATTAGTTGGAGATGATTTTGGGAAGATGCAGTAAGTAGGTTCAGCGGCAGAAGCTGCTTCCTTGTACAATCGTTGATCAGTAGGAAAGTTATATTTTTTCAACAGCTTTTTCGTGTTAAAGGCTGTTCTATGAATGGACATTTACACTTTTTCTGAGGTCATATTAGTTGGAGGGCAAGTACGGCTTAAATTACAGTCACAACGCATTAAAAACAAAAGCAAGGTCAACACACCATAACACCAAACCCGGTGTGACCCATTCTCGTCTAAGGACGAGAATGGGGGGTTAGCCAATCTCGTATCCAGAGTGCTCGGGCTTTTTAGTCAGCGGGTGAGCGCCCGGAGAGACTCTGGGATAATGGACTCCATTTTCCCAAAAAACGCGGTCTTATTGCGCATGTTTGAGTATTTTTACTTTTGACTCGACGTTTGGTATGCTACAACATACATCTTCAGAAGTGACGGTTGAACAAATTCAAATATGATATATATAAAATAAGAGGACTTGTAACTAGAGAGTGCCGTGTGTTGTAGCATACGAAAGGTCGAGTCAAAATTAAAATGCGCTTTATGATTATGTTTGTAGCCGCTGTTTGTTTTATGTTTGAGGTTAAACGGAAACAGACAACTGTAAACAGTAGGAAATAAATGGCGTGTTGAAAGTGTTCGAGAAACAAGAACTTTAGTCTTACACGCCATAAAAGAAACTGGAGAAATGATCATTACAGAGTGAAGATGAAACTTCTGACGCTTTCGGTAAGTGTATTTTTAGTGTTTCAGCGTGAATTCCATCGTGCAGAATACCACCGTAATTCTGAATGGCTTCGACAAGACCTTCTTCCACGGATTTCTCCCCAAAGAGACTGATGTAATGTTTTTCCATGGTACTCCTGCAACAGCAACAGTAATCAGTTTTTAGCAGCGCGGGAAAATTTCTGTGCTGTAAACGTCTGCTGTTTGACGTAATTCAAACCGTCGTTTTATTATTTTTGTGATTTATATATTTCTGAGGTGCTCTAAGTTAGGGGAAAACTGCGACGGTAGAAAAAACAAACACATGTTTCAAATCTCCCTTTAAATTCTGGGGTTTCCGGTGTGGTACTTCTTTATATTACTTACCGACTTCTTGTCGGACTGCCATTGTTATGCAAGCAACCAATCAAAAAAATTGTTTAAGTCCATTATCCCAGAATCTTTCTGGGTGCTCACCCGCTGACCAAAAATCCCGAGGACTCTGGGTACGAGATTGGGGGTTAGCCAGTGTGGCCGTCATGTCACTTATGCGCACAACTATTTCAGCTGGTTCATTGGAAGCCATGGGCAGTTGTTTTGGTCTTGTTAAGATCAGCGAACCACAAAAAGTCGTTATGGACCCTCTTTAACTGGCAGCTCCACACAACAAATGTGGTAAGCTGGGTTGGGAACAGCACGGCAAGCCTGCGTAGAGATAGTGAATGTATGGAAATTTTACCGACTTTGAACCATTATAAATACTTTATGGTTTGCCGATTGTGGATAGCGAGAATACCTATGAAAAAGCACTTAAGGACGTTCGCGCTAATTGTTTGTGCGCAACGTTACTGCGCCTGTAACGCGACTGTAATATGTCACGCATTACTTTGAGCATTGGTGAAGTTGAGGTTTTAAAACCTTTGCAAAAACCGTAGACGGTAAGTCTTGCACAGCGTTGGATCAGAGAAGATCGTGATCAGTCAAAATTGATTTAAAATATTTATGAAAGTCAAGTAGACTACTGCACGACTGATATTCGCAAGGTTTTATCAGTCGTGCACTAGTCTACTTGACTTTCTCACATATTTTTCAAGCATCAGTCAAAATATAATAAACATGGCGACAAAAACGCCGAGGAAAAAATTACAGGCCGGCAAAAGAATGGCACATTTATTTCCGAATCATCATGAAACTTCAAAGAGAAGTGTGCGGGAGGATGGAAAAGCTCTGGAAAAGGTAGCTGATCGAGTAGACTAGTGGCTGAAAGTTTGGAAAAGTCGTGGACGAACCGTTGCGTAAATTTAATGGGGCTATTTCTTTTTAATGTTTTTATTACCCTACGAACTTAAGTTCAAAGTGAATGCATGTTTTTAAAGTTTTTTTCCTTTACTTTCGTGAAAATTGAGGAGTATTTTCGTCCTCGTCCGCTTGAATAGTGCGGACCTGCGTGGAAACTATCAGCGATTGAATTTCACAAAAAACACACTCCAGAGGATGAGCATGACGGCAATGGGGAGATATTATACAAAACACCAACCAAATGAAGATGACCCCTGCTTAAAACGTCGTTGCTATGCTCGAAAAAGGTTTTTTTTTTCGGTAAAAACCTTTCATCTCTTCAACGATCGATCCTCTCTTGGGTTCCAGTCCTTGCCCGACAGGTCACGCAAAAGCGTGACAAACGAACTTTTCCATGAGCTTTGCAAAATCACATCGATTTTACTCGTTCAGATCATCGGTGACCCCTATTTCTTAAATCATGAATCACTTACTTTACTTACTATCTACAAAATATGATGAAATAAAAAAATTCTCACCGT